>MU551577.1:2868543-2936151 GCA_024362625.1 Silurus asotus | reverse complement strand
ATATATATATATATATATATATACATACACTTTGGAATGTTTACTATTCAAATGCATCTTATGCTGTACAAGAAGCCATCACTTATGAATTAGAGGAAATTTAGACAAAGTATAGATAAATATAATAGATATATTAATAAAGATACACTTTATGGCCAGATGTTTGATTCCTGTCCATCAGATTAATATATTAATTTTTCCCAAACTGTTAACACAATGTTGTATCAAAAACTTTTGAGCTATCGAATTACAATTTCCCTTTTCTACAGTATTGCACAGAAGGACTAAAGTGAACTGCACAGAGAATTCACCTCAACATCACTAAAACATTTGGGATAAACTGGTACACCATTTGAACCCCAGCATCACTGCCTGAGATCACTAAAGCTCTTGTGGCTAAATGGCTCAAATCTTACAGCCTCAGCCTCACTGCAAAATCTAGTGGAAAGCCTTCTCAGAAGATTGGGGATTAATATAAAAGCAAAGATGCACTGATTCTGAAATGGATGCTTAACAAGCAAATATGGATGTGATTGGTCAGATGTCCAGTTATTTTTGGCCATATAATATAGGTTAAATCAAACTTTTTTGAAGAATTTTTTTTTTTTAAAGCTAGGGTATAAACAACTAATACAAAGTGAAATTTGAAGGAAATAAAAAACCAACTGAAAGAGTTTAAGCAATCAATAATAATAATAATTAATATTACATCCACAAATAATTACTAAAGATAAACCCAGACATAAATGCAGATATTTAATAATAATAAATGGTTTAAATTAATTACCTACAAACATTTACACATATATAAAATACATAAAACCCATTTAAGCAATACACAGAACAATACTGTACCTGTTGAAAAGAGTTCTGACTAAAATATGTTCTATATTATTTGTATCCGTTTCCATAGCAGATGCCAGTTCAACAAGCGTTTGCGTCAGCCTCGAAGATTGTGACGAGAAAAAGCTTAAAACGAAAATAAAACAACAAAAAAACAAAAAAATCAAAGCGATGGCTGGATCTTTAAGAGGTCTCACCCTCTTCCCCTTCCTACTCCATCCACATTCATCATCTGCAAGAAAGACGGGAGTGGACTTTTTCATTGGAAAGAACCCGGACGTTTCCTTCAGTGCCTTATGGAACATTCTGAAAATCACTCGAATGTAAGCTCATCATGGCGACATCCCATTGCTCCGACACCAAGTGAGAAACACATGAAGGAATGCCATTGCCATCTGTGAACGAACTCTTGAACTACATATCTTCATGAAAATTCGAGAAAAACAAAGCCATCACTTGTGATCTGAGCACATTCAGAAGAGCCAGACTGAAAACTGTGTTGGAGACAGCAAGTCTCGTGGTATTGATACGCTGCTGGACTTGGTTATCGATCAAATCTTAAAAAAAAACAAAACTTAAAAAAAAAAAATGCTTGTACTTCATCAACTGTAAATTTGCTTTCACAATCACAGTAACTGATAAAAGCATTAATTTATCAAATTTTCAATTCTTTCTAATAGAAATCACTTAATGTGAGAGACTGAGATTATATGCTGTTACTTGAGTAGTGTCATTGTTTAGTTTTTTTCTTTTGCTGTTTTAATTTTTTAAGCTGCTGATTTGTCAAATATTTAGGAAACACCTGAATCAGACCCCAAATAAGCACCTGGTTATCAGCAACTAAAAATAAATGCACATTGTATAAAAATTAATCAACCAAAAATATGTAATGGAAAAAAGGAAAGGTGCAATCACTTGCATTGGACACAAGCTGACACTCACTTCACATACACTTAATTTAAAACCTTTTAAAAGGACGTGTGTGTGTGGGTGTGTGGGTGTGTCTGCGGCATTTCGATTCATTGAAATAATTTCTTTTTCATAGAGTGTCTATTGTACAAGAAACTGAAGCTCCAACACAGAAAATTGGATCGTCTACATGTAGATCAATTGCAATCTATGGAGAGAGGAAAAAAAAAAAGAAAAAAGGATATGGCTTTTTAAAAACATAGTATTTGAGTACCTACGCAATTTTCTCAAAATATAAATCATTTAAAATAAAGCTTTGGGTTTTAGTTTCATTTTTACAATCATGTTAGTGTTGGATGACCTACTTAGTAAAATAGCGTTAATGACAACGTTTTAAATAGATTTATAAATGGTGTTAACAGGGGTAATCTTACAAGCTTAGCACATTTACATTTTGCTCTTACACTTTCTGTTTACTGTAAGAAAAGAAAAAAAAAGAAACTGTGATTCCATGGGATTTTAGAATGCGAACAATCCTGAATCCATGGAAAGATGAGTTTTATACAGAAAAGAAGCTTTGGAAAAGGATCTAGACTATTATAAAGAAATGTACATTTGTTTAAAAACAGACTTTCTAGCCGCCTGCAGGATTCACAGCCGTTGAACTTCCCTCTTCTCTCGCTCTCTCGGTTTATTTTCTTTTTTTTTCTTTTTTTGTTGTTTTTTTTTGTTTAATCTGCATGTGGAAAATTTGTGATTGCCTATTAAGCCCTGAAACGTACATCTTACAAAGGTCAAGAGGAGTATGACAATTTTCTATTTGACATTTTACCCTTTCTTCCTTACCTTGTTTTGCACCTCAGCCCAGAGAACCTTAGCAGGCAACCTAGTGATGAAAAAAAAAAAAAACGAAAAGACAGAAATGCATGCATGGGTCTGATTTACCTAATGAAACCTCTTTAGTGAGGCCTTGTACAAAGTATTTTAATATATTTTGTAAATAAAACCCATAAAAAAACACTGCGGGGTTTTTTGACTGCATGATTATAGTATGTGAGGAAATATGTCAGTGTGAAGCACTTTGGTGAAGGGATGAGAGTCAAAAACGTGTTTAAAGCTCAAGCATTTACATTTTCTGATCTTCCCTGTCAGTAAACACTTTCCTATAACAAATACAATATAGCCGTAGTTTAATTTTAGTCAGGTAACTCGATCACAATCACTCAAGTGACCTTCACCTAGCATAGACCTGTGAGGAAAATAAAGCCAGGAAGTGACTGTTTTACATGAAATGAATATTTTTTGCAAAATATTAAATCTAGACAATTTCCCCCACCTCACAATATAGTCAGCCAGTAAGGACAAGTTTTCTGTCAAGCTTGTGTCTGTAGTTTTGCCCTGGAACTGAGTTTAAAAAGTAATTGAGATTGAGAATTGGACAATACTTTTAAACACTGTTGAATAGACGGTTAAACTTTGCATGCTTCTTTGCATATTTTATAAATTACTGGATGATACACTGCTACTTCCAAACCCTGAGACTGTAGCTAACTTAGTACCACATCATGACTTTCTCCTACAACTATCTTCCTAGAAAGCACAAAGTTGATTGTTCTCAAATTATGCTGATCAGGTTTTATTGAGGTTAAAAGGTCACTCAATCTATCAGCCAAAACCCAAAACCTGTGTGGAAAAAGCAAAAGGTTTGTAGTAATGTTTGCAAATGTATTAAAAAGCTAAAAACTGACATTCATGAATTAGATCAGACCCTTTATAGTATTTAGACTTGGATTGAAGTACATCTGTGGCAAATGCAACTGATTAGACATGGTTCAGAAAGGCACACACCTAAGTGTATATGGTCACACAATTAACAGTGCATGTCAGACCAGAAATACTAGATATGAAGGAAATAATTCTCGGTGGAACCACAATCCAATCTGGGAAAGGGGATAAACCCAGCGCTGAAGCATTATTTGCTCCCAGGAACACAGTGGGTTCCGTCATTGTGTAATGAAATCATTTTGTCAGCACTTCCAACCTCAGTAACCAGGCTAGAAGGGACCAAGTGCTCAAATGGCACTCTAACAAATCTTCACAGACATGGGAAAACCCAATGAACAAATATCTTCGAAACACTCCTTATATCAGAACTTGATGGTAGAGAGGCATATTGCAGGCATTGCAAGCATGAAATAAGATTGTTTAATTAGGCAAAAAAACAGGTACTGCTCATCAACTAGTTAATACCATCACTACAGCGAAACATGGTGGTGGCAGAATCTTGCTATGGGAAGGCTTCTTAGTGGCAGAGGCCAGAAAGCCGGACACAATCAGCATAAATATGAATGGAGCCAAATGTAAAGAAGTCATTCAAGAAAATCTGCTTCAACAACCCGAAGCAAACTAAAAATCTTTTTTACGTCAATTTTGCAATGGCAAAACAATTTGTTTGTCTAGGTAAAGGTTTAAGAATCCTGACACACAGCAAATGGAGTTTAATAAAGAAGCAGCTTGAGAAATGCAAGGTTGATCTGTGATTATGTTTGACAAGGCTGAAATCCAGCTTTCTTTCAACTTTATCTTTCAGATATAAAGGCATGTGTTTACCTAAACATCACTGTTCACTAAGGAGTCTTTTTGAAGGCTTTGACTCCTCAATGATGTATGAGACAATATGCCATTGCATTTTGCATATGCTTTAAGCAAAAAAGCTGAACAAATTGAATTATAGCTCATCTTTCAAGATAAGAATTCTTGCCTGCAAGAAGATCACACAGCTTCTTCTTCAGGCGAAATATTAAAAAAACTACACATGAAGAAAACAAACAAAATAGATATCTTGAAGTTTTACACTCGAAGATTTCCAGTATAATGATCTGGTGACACTGGGGTGAAATATAATTTGTTGCCAAATCCAAGGGAAAATGGAAGGCATAATGCAAAACAAGTCTGCCAACCTTGCAAGTTTTCTTCCTTGATAGAAATCAAGTTTTTAACACAAAGCTTTCAGGGTTTTTTCTCAATATTTTTGAGTTTAAAACTCTGAAATTCCCTGCCCCTCCCCCTCCAGTTCTTTTTTCCCATATTGGCCGTAATACACAGTCGTACAAACGAGTGTTGGGCGGGACAAGATTTGATTGGTGAATGCGAGTGTGGGTGGTGAAATACTTGTGTGTGTGCGGAAGAATAAAATATAACTCCAGCAAACATAAATTATTAACCAATTTTTATAAAAACTAATAAATGGTAATGTATGTATCTACTGCACAAAAGCCACAATGGCAGCTAAAATAAAATAAAACGATTTACAGGCACATGGTCGGAAGCGATCTCTCGCGTGGTTCATGCGTGGTAACTAGTAGAGCACACAGAGGTGAATAACAGTGCTACAGATATTACTTCATTATTAAAGAAAGGAACAATAATGGACCTTTTATATATATATATATATATATATATATATATATATATACACACACACAGGTGCATCTCAATAAATTAGAATATCATTAAAAAGTTGATTTATTTTAGTAATTCAATACAAAAAGTGAAACTTGTATATTATATAAATTCATAACACACAGAATGATGTTTAAAGTGTTTATTTCTTTTAATTTTAATGATTATGGCTTACAGCTAATGAAAACCCAAAATTTTGTAACTCAGTAAATTAGAATATTATATTGGAGACTCGTGGTGTCACACTTTAATCAGCTAATTAAATCCAAACACCTGCAAAGGTTTCCTGAGCCTTTAAATGGTGTCCCACTCTGGTTCAGGCTACACAATAATGGGGGAAGACTGCTGACTTGACAGTTGTCCAGATGATGATCATTGACACCCTGCACGTGGAGGGTAAGACACAAAAGGTCATCGCTAAAGAAGCTGCTGTTCACAGAGTGCTGTGGAAGGAATGGAAGGAAAACATGCGGTAGAAAAAGGTGACGCAAAGCCCATTTAAGAATTTGGGGGAGATTCACAAAGAGTGGACTACGAGAGCCACCACACACAGACGTATCCATGGGCTACAACTGACGAATTCTTTGTGTCAAGCCACTGCTGAACCAGAGACGTCAGAGGTGTCTTACCTGGGCAAAGGACAAAAAGGACTGGACTGTTGCTTAGTGGGCCAGAGTTGTCTTTTCAGATAAAAGGTAGGAAAATGTTGCATTTCATGTAGAAATCAAGGCCCCAGAGTCTGGAAGAAGAGAGGGGAGGCATTGAGGCACTTCCTCCTACTAACCAGTTTTTAAACATGCTGATTTCATTTATCAGCAGGATCTGTCACCTGCCCACACTGCCAAAAGCACCAAAAGTTGGTTAAATGACCATTGTGTTGTCATTTAAGGGGAGTTAACCTTTAAGTATTCGGTGTTCATATGTTATTTAATATTCTCAGGTTTAATTTGTAAATATCATTGGATGATGTCACTTCCTGTTTTGTCACTTCCTGTTGGAGCCCTTCCTGCTAGTTTTCGGGTTCAGCATATAAACAAGAAGAAAGATTTGCTCTCGGTAAATATTATTGCTTCAGCTTTAAACCACAGAGACGCAATGCCGTGAGTTGATTTTTCTCTCTTTAGATAGGAAATGTGATCTTTGATCAGATGTTGTAAACTGTTGTTTGCTACAAGTGAATTGGTGTTACTTATAATGGTGTGTTTATCAAAACATAGGCTCTGAATGTTTTGATATTTCACTCTATATTTTATGTAATGTTTTATTACAGTTTTCACCACATGTTAATGAGGAGGTCACAGTAAATGGTCAACCTTACTACGACTCTGTCTTCATTGGCTACTTGGTTTATCTTGGTGTTTAGTCAGAGCTAAACTGAAAATGAAAAGGGCTACACAAGAAGCTCAAAATCAGCTGGAAACATTTCGAATTAACACAGAGTTGGAAATGTTAACGCTACAATGTAAAGCTGATGCAGCCTCAGTGGAGGCACAAGTGCTAGAAGATGTTGAACTAGCAATGCATGCTAAAGCTGGATCTGAAGTCAGAATAGAACGTACTAGTGAATATGTCAATTCTCAAACCAACCTTCAGGGTTTGACTTCATTTTAAAACTTAGCAGCCTTACCTGTCGCTCCTCCAGTCCACACTGACTCACAAAACATAGCATTGCAGAGCTTCATAACATGGAATTCACCTGTAAAAGATCTCTTTCATACACAGTCTATTAACAACAAGCCAAAAAGTGAGAAAACAGATATCATGCATCTACCTGCACCAAACTTACCTGATGTGCCTGAAAGTGGGATGAAATCTGAAGATAAGAAAAGAAGCTCCATCATGAACTCCCATGCAAAGTCATATGTTCCTCGATACAGTCCTCCAGCTAGCACACCACATCACGCGGAGCCACTGGCGCAGTATTTAGCACGACGAGACCTTGTTAATTCAGGACTGTACGAATTTGATAATAAGCCTGAGAATTATCGTTCATGGTATTCCTCATTCACCAGTGCAGCTCATGAAGTTCACCTCGCAGCAGCCCAAGAATTGGATCTCATGGTAAAATAGCTGGGAAAAGAATCTGGCGAGCAGGTAAAGCGCATCCGCTCAGTACATGCCAGCAACCCTAATCTTGCCTTACGCAAAGCATGGGAAAGGCTATGTGAGTCTTATGCTGCACCCGAAATTATTGAAAAGTCACTGTTTCAGCGGTTACAGTTTTCCAAGAATTTCAGCTAAAGAGCACAACAAATTACGTGAACTAGGTGATTTGCTTACGGAAATCCAAGGTGCAAAGGAAGATGGTTATCTCCCAGGTCTTTCATACCTTGACACCTCACGTGGAATTGGACCAATTGTAGACCAGCTTCCGTACGGGCTTCAAGAAAAGTGGATGACCTCAGGGTCATGGTACAAAGAACAAAATCATGGTCACTTTCCTCCCTTTGAACATTTCTGCAATTTCGTGTGCTATGAGGCAAAGAAGCGAAACGACCCTAGCTTTATGTCCAAAACAGCGTTACAGTAACCACAAAACCAGATAGACCTACTGGGAAGAGTTTTCGTACCCACAAACCTATCTCAGTGCACAAAACAGATGTGAGTGCAGCTAATGATGACCCTAACAAAAGCTGTCTGATACACAATAAACCACACTCCTTGAAACGTTGTAGAGCATTCAGGAACAAACTTCTCGACGACAGAAAGGCCTTCCTCAAAGAGAGTTTCTCACCTCGCAAGGGAATGTAAGTCTTCCGTAAAGTGCACAGAATGTGGCAGCAACAGTCACGATGAGGCCTTGCACCCTGGCCAACCACCGCAAACCGCTCGGGCTCCTTCATCATCACAAGAGGATGGCGGGGAGAAAGAAGATCATTCCAACATGACTGCTGTCAGTACAAACTGCACAAAGGTTTGCCGTCCAGGACAGTGGAGCCGCTCATGCTCAAAAATCTGTCTCGTAAAGCTTTTTCCCAAGGGTTTTAAAGACATGGCAATCAAAGCTTATGTAATTTTGGACAACCAAAGTAATCGTTCATTAGCCAGACCAGAGTTCTTTGAGCTGTTTAAAGTGGAGAGTGAAGAATTCTCATATCATCTCAGAACTTGCTCCGGCATTGTTGAGACATCGGGCAAGAAAGCAGAAGGATTTCAAATTGAGTCACTGGATGGAAGAGTTCTCATCTCTCTTCCTCCACTCATTGAGTGTCATGAGATTTTGAATAACCGGTCTGAGATCGCAACACCGAGTGCAGTTCTTCACCGGCCTCATCTCCGGCATATTGCTAAGCACATTCCAGAGCTAAAAGCAGAGATACTACTTCTATTAGGAAGGGACGTCATAAGAGCCCACAAAGTCAGGCAGCAGGTCAGTGGACCAACCAATGCCCCCTTCGCTCAATGACTGGACCTTGGCTGGGTAGTAATAGGAGAAGTGTGCCTGGGTAACGTACATAAGCCAACAGTCAACACGTTTAAGACTAACATACTGGAAGATGGTCGTCATTCCATTTTTCAACCCTGTACAAGCTTTATCCAGGTCAAGGAAATGCAGCAAAACTGTAATGGGTCTTGTAAACCCACTGAGAAGCTGCTAGGTCAGACAGTGTTCGACAGAACTGAGCATGACAACAAACCTGCCCCATCCATAGAAGACATAGCTTTCTTGAAAATAATGGCTGCCAACAGCTGGGTAGCTCCTCTACCATTTAGAGAACCACACAAGCATTTGCCAAACAATAGAGAGCAAGTTGTTAATCATTTTAGATCCCTGCAACGTACCCTGAAGAGGAAACCTGAGATGCAGAAACAGTACATGGAATTTATGAATAAGATCGTTGACAATGGACATGCCGAGGTAGCACCACCACTGAGAGAAGAAGAAGAATGCTGGTACCTTCCAACATTTGGGGTCTACCATCCACAAAAACCCGATCAGATCAGGGTGGTGTTTGACTCCAGTGCCTGATACTCTGGTGTTTCTCTTAATGATGTGCTCCTTACGGGCCCTGACCTCAACAACTCTCTTGTGGGCTCCTGCTACGTTTTCGGAAAGAGAGAATTGCAATCCTAACGTACATCAAGCAGATGTACTGTTTCTTGGTGCGTAAAGACCATCGCAACTCCCTGCGTTTTCTTTGGCACAAGGACAATGACATGAACAAAGAAATTGTCGAGTATATGATGAAGGTTCACGTTTTTGGCAATAGGCCATCTCCTGCAGTGGCCATTTATGGGCTACGTCGAGCCATCAGAGAAGGCTCAAGGGAACATGGAGTAGACACTGTCAAGTTTGTGGAAAGACATTTCTATGTTGACGACGGTTTGGTATCTGTACCTTCTGAAGCTAAGGCAATAGATTTGCTTCGACGTACACAGGCCTTGCTTACAGAGTCAAACCTCCACCTGCATAAGTTTGCGTCAAACTCTCAGATTGTCATGGAAGCTCTTCCACCCGAAGATTGTGCTCCAGGAATCAAGGACTTAGATCTGAGTGGAGAAACTTCACCTACGCAACAAAGTTTAGGTCTCTTGTGGGAGATATCAGCAGACACATTCACTTACTCCGCATTGACTAATAACAAACCATTCACCCGCCGTGGAGTCCTCTCCATTGTTAACAGTGTTTTTGATCCTCTGGGTCTACTGGCACGATCCAGGGAAGATCTCTTCTCAGAGAACTCACCTCTGAACCTTCAGCCTGAGACACACCCCTTCCAGAGGACAAACTAAGCAAATGGGAAATCTGGAGAGATTCTCTTCAAGACCTCAAACAGCTTAATGTTCAGCGTACATACACAATGACCTCACTCACTAAAGTAGTACACACAGAATTATGCGTGTTTTTAGATGCATCTACCAAGGTCATAGGTGCTGTGGCATATCTAAAAACACTTCAGAAAGATGGTCAAGTTGAAGTAGGTTTTGTAATGGGCAAGGCGAAGCTAGCACCTGTCTGAACCCACCATCCCAAGGCTTGAATTATGTGCTGCTGTCTTAGCAGTAGAGATGGCAGATCTCATCCAGGAAGAACTGGATCTAAAGTTTAATGACATAAGTTTCTTTACAGACAGCAAAGTAGTGCTTGGTTACATCTACAACGAGTCAAAACGATTCTATGTGTATGTCCACAATAGAGTTCAACGTATCCGTCAATCTTCAAGACCGGAGCAGTGGCATCATGTGCGTACAGAACAAAACCCTGCAGATCACGCTTCAAGATCAGTGGTAGCATCCCTTCTGACTTGGTTCATGGGTCCCTCGTTCCTATGTCAGCCATCCGCAGAAAATACACAAACAAGTGAGATGTTCGAGCTTGTTGAACCTGACAAGGACACAGTAATCAGACCACAAGTACAAACATGTACTACTTATCTGGAAGAACCAGAGATCACCTCTAACCAATTCCAATGGTTTTCCACCTTCACTTTGCTGGTAAGAGGAGTAGAATTTCTGGTTCACATAGCAAAGTCCTTCAAACACACAAACCAAAATAGCAGTTGCAAAGGTTGGCACAAATGTGACTTACCTGGAACCCAGGATGAAAGGTACCAAGCAAAAAATGTTATCCTTAAAGCAACACAAAAGGCTGCGTTTGCAAAAGAACTGTCGGCTCTTCAAGCTAACCAAGTACTATTTAAAAGTAGCCGCTTGCTAAAACCCGATCATGGAGAATGGTCTCATTTGTGTTGGAGGATGACTAAACTACTCTAAATTTGCAACTGAAATAACGAACCCAATAATTCTATCTAAAGATAGTCACATATCCCTACTGCTCACTCGTCATTACCATGAGCAAGTGAAACATCAAGGCCGTCACTTGACGGAAGGAGCAATCATGGCAGCGGGACTGTGGATATTGGGAGGCAAGGTGCTGATCAATTCAGTACTTCAAAAATGCATTACTTGTCGCAAGCTGCGTGGAAAACTGGTGGAACAATGTATAGCAGACTTGCCTCCTGAACATCTCAAGATCTGCCCCCCCTTTACATATGTGGGGCTTGATGTTTTTGGACCCTGGTCTGTAACGACCAGACGCACTTGGGGAGGACAAGCGGAGAGCAAACGGTGGGCCATCATGTTCTGCTGTATGAGTTCAAGGGCTGTGCATGTGGAGGGAATAGAATCTTTGGACACATCGAGCTGCATAAATGCTCTCAGGCGGTTCTTTGCACTCAGAGGCCCTACGAAACAGCTTCGTTCAGATTGCGGCACCAATTTCATCGAAACATGCAGGGAGCTTGAAATGGACAGAATGGTGCAGAAGTACCTTGGTGAGCAAGGATGCAGCTGGGAATTCAACCCACGACACAGTTCTCACATGGGAGGTTCATGGGAGCACATCATTGGCATTGCCAGAAGAATCTTGGATTCAATATTTCTGCAGCTGAACTCTCGCTTAACTCACAAAGTCCTTTGTACACTAATGGCAGAAGTTACTGCTATCATTAACGCAAGACCACTCTTGCCTGTGTCTGCAGACCCAGAACAGCCTTTTATACTTTCACCATCAATACTCATCACACAGAGTCCCACCTCCTCCCGGGAATTTTTCAGACAAGGATTTGTACACAAAGCAATAGAGACAAGTTCAGGCTCTTGCCACCCAGTTCTGGACTCACTGGAGACGTGAATACCTACCTTGCTTGCAACACAGGCAGAAATGGACAGTACCGCTCAGAAACCAAGTTAGAGATTTACAGTGCCCTCCACAATTATTGGCACCCCTGTTTAAGATGTGGTCGTGGACTTCAAAAAATTCCCCTTTTTTTTAAAACAACATAGAACCCAAATGCAAAAAAAAAGAGAAAAATCCAACCTTTTATTTAAGTACATACAAAAAATCACACATTTAGCAAAAAATAAATAAAAAATTGAAATCATGTGTGCCACAATTATTGGCACCCCTAACAATTCCTCTAAAAATGTTATTGTTTTTTTTTTTATATATTTTTCTGTAGTTGCTAAGGTTGGTCAGGGTATCTAGGGACTTTTAATTAGTAATTCATGATTTCCTGTTTCCCTGGGGTATAAATATGACGTGACACAGAGGCCTAATTCTCTTACCCATTTGTCAACATGGCAAAGACAAGAGAACACACCATTCAAGTAAGGCAGATGTGTGTCCACCTTCATAAGTCAGGCAATGGCTACAAGAAAATAGCCACTCGCCTTAACTTGCCGGTATCTACAGTCAAAGGAGTCATTAAGAAGTTTAAAACAACTGGAACAGTGACAAACAAGGCTGGAAGAGCTCCCAAGTTTATCTTGCCACAACGCACAGTGAGGAGGATGGTAAGAGAAGTAAAAAAAATTCCCAAGCTCACCGTCACAGAATTGCATCAAAGAGTGGCATCTTGGGGTCACAGAGTCTCCAAAACAACCATCAGACGCTCTCTACATGCCAACAAGCTGTTTGGGAGGCATGCAAGGAAAAAGCCTTTTCTCACTAACACTCACAAACGTAAACGTCTGGAGTTTGCTAAGCGGTACTGGGACTTCAACTGGGATCGTGTGCTTTGGTCAGATGAGACTAAGATTGAGCTTTTTGGCAACAAACACTCTAAGTGGGTCTGGCGTAAAACAAAAGATGAGTATGCCGAAAAGCACCTCATGCCCACCGTGAAGTATGGTGGAGGATCTGTGATGCTGTGGGCCTGTTTCTCTTCCAAAGGCCCTGGGAACCTTGTTAGGGTGCATGGCATTATGAACGCTTTGAAGTACCAGGATATTTTAAATAAAAACCTGATGGCCTCTGCCAGAAAGCTGAAGATGGGTCGTCATTGGGTCTTTCAGCAGGATAATGATCCAAAACATGTGGCAAAATCTACACAAAAGTGGTTCAGCAGTCACAAACTCAAGGTCCTCCCATGGCCATCTCAGTCCCCAGACCTCAACCCAATCGAAAACCTGTGGGGCGAGCTAAAGAGAAGAGTGCATAAGAGAGGACCCAGGACACTAAAAAAAAAGGAGAATTTTTTGAAGTCCACGACCACATCTTAAACAGGGGTGCCAATAATTGTGGAGGGCACTGTAGTTCTGCTTAGAGACAAGTAAATTGCCCGCAACTGCTGGCCCATGGCCAGAATCTCTGCCACATTCCCAGGGAAGGATGGATATATAAGAAAGGTTGAGGTGACAACAGTTGACCAAGGAACTGCAAAGAACTTTTTAAGGCCAATCGGAGAGGTCATTCTACTTCTTCCTAAAGACTAATCTAGACGCTAAAGTTTAGTGTTCTTGAATTCATAGTGACCCTAAGAGGTCAGGCGGGGAGTGTGTTGTCCTTTAAGGGGAGTTAACCTTTAATTATTCGGTGTGCATATGTTATTTAATATTCTCAGATTTAATTTGTAAATATCATTGGATGATATCACTTCCTGTTGGATCCCTTCCTGCTAGTTTTTCGGTTCAGCATATAAACAAGAAGAAAGATTTGCTCTCGGTAAATATTATTGCTTCAGCTTTAAACCACAGAGACGCAATGCCGTGAGTTGATTTTTCTCTCTTTAGATAGGAAATGTGATGTTTGATCAGATGTTGTAGCTGTTGTTTGCTACGTGTGTACAAGCAATGCTAGTAGCTCGTGTTATTGCTACAAGTGAATTGGTGTTAGTTACTTATAATCGAGTGTTTATCAAAACATAGGCTCTGAATATTTCATTCTATATTTCATGTTTTATTGCGGTTTTCACCACATGTTAATGAGGAGGTCACAGTAAATGGTCAACCTTACTACGACTCTGTCTTCATTGGCTACTTGGTTTATCTTGGTGTTTAGTCAGAGTTCCAACACACTGTACGAGAACACTACAACCATGGTGTTGGTGTGCTTGACTGCCAGCAAACTCACCAGACCTGAACCCCATAGAGAATCTGTGGGTTATTGCCAAGAGGAAAATGAGAAACAAGAGACCAAAAAAATGCAAATGAGCTGAAGGCCACCGTCAAAGAAACCTTGGCTTCTATACCACCTCAGAAGTGCCACAGACTGATCACCTCCATGCCACACCGAATCGAGGCAGTAATTAAAGCAAAAGGAGCCCCTACCGAGTTTTGAGTACATATATAGTAAATTAACATACTTTTCAGAAGGCCAACATTTCACTAAAAAAACTTTTTTGATTGGTCTTATGAAGTCATCGAATTTTTTTTTTAGATGAAATGGTGGGTTTTTGTTAAATATGAGAAAATCATCCAAATTAAAAGAGAAAATTATGAGTTTCTCTTTTTGCACTGAATTACTGAAATAAATCAACTTTTTAATGATATTTTAATTTATTGTATCTACCTGTATATATAAAATATACATTTTAGTAGATGTTCATGTTTATCAATTACTCAAAAAGTCAAAACTCAAATGAAAGGTAAGTATATTAAACAACACTTTCACATTTTCCATTTTCTCGTACATTATCTAAGTTTGTACACATGAAATAAGATACAATTCAAATGCAATATTAAAATGCAATGAATTTAAATAAAGTCAAATAAAATGACCTTCGGTTGTGTGTGTTTCTGGTTTTAAATCCCCTTTTTTTCTCTGGGCTACACCATGTATATACTATATCCAAACCTGCTTTACTTGTCTTTCTAAAAAATATATATATAACATTTTCAAGTACAGTAAATTTCACACTGCTGGTTATACATTATTTGAATAAATTATGTATTGCCCACCATATGTGGTTCTTTTCCATACTGTTACCACCAAGTTGGAGGCACATAATTGTGTTCAACGGATACGGTAGCATTACATTTTCCTTGATATGAACTAGGAGTTTCAAACCTGTTCAAGCATCACAATGCCTCTGTGGACAAATCAAGCTCCATAAGGTACAGTGTACATGGATTGGAGTGGAAGATCTCGAGTGGCTACTACAGAGCTCTGACCTCAACCTTATTGAGCACTTTTGAGATAAATTGGAAGCCTGACTGCACCCCAGGCCTCCTCACCCTACATCAGTATCTAAATTTACTAACCCCTCGTGGTTAAATCTCCACACCTACACTTCCCAGAACAGTGGAGCTTCTTATAGCGATACATAAAGACTAAATGTGGAATAGGATGTTTAAAAAGCACATAAGAATTTATGGTCAAAATTTTTTATTTTTTTTGATGTAGTGTATCTACAAGCCACAGTGAAATGAACAAAGCCTGTCAGATCCCAGCTGTCAACATTTCCACACGTTTCCATGGAAACGTGGAATGGAAACAAATTTTTATTTGTTACCCCAATCAATTCTCTGCCCCCCAGTATTATTTACCTGCCAATTCCCACCACCTGCATTCCTCATTACATGACAGCTCCCAATTGGGAGGGGTGAAGGCTAACATGTGGTTCCTTCAAGACATATGAAGCCAGCCAGACACATCCCTTTTAAACTGCTGCTCACGTTGCATCACAAGGCAGCATAACACACTCGGAGGAAAATGGCAACCCTCCCACAGAGAGAACACACTTGCCGCCTTGGCTCCCAGCCATGAATGTATTTTTTTCGCAATAGAGGGACAATAGGGGCAATACTGTTGTACCACTCAGGAAGCCTAATAAAAAAAAGTTTTACTTTTGGGGAAGATTTTAAAATGCAACAATTTTATATGTGATAGATACAAAGGAAGAAGCACATTGCCTGCAGCTTCTAGTAACATGCCAGTTCATTTTTCGAATAAATTTCCCAAGCTACCAGGCATAATTGTAATGTAATTGAAAATATAATTATATAGTATGGAAACTCTTTTTCTGTTTATTTCAGCAGGCTTACAAATAAAGGTGAATGTCAGTTTTATTCTACGAACTCGAATTGTATTTGAGCAAATTTCCACCAAATATTCTGCTTCAGTGTGCACTGGAAAATCAATATTCTTTTTAAAATGTATGTAAAAACCGTCTTTACAAGCACCCGTCATATTATTCGGCTCATGAGAGTAGGACATGCTATGAGTTGAACATAAGAAGTGTTATTACCTCACCCGTCTCACCCTTTATTCAAATGAGCAGGAAGGGTTTGTCAGCACACAACTCTCAGTTGAGCGCATTGAATAATCTGGAGTGTGTGGTGCTGGCTTCCAGAACACGCACGGTAGTCACATTTAAAACCAAACAGCAAGAGAAGAAACAGATTGTGTTTAGGAGACTTATCAATTCTGGTCTTTAGCACCCTCGCTTTCCTCCAGACTTGGAGAAAAACTTTTTTTTTTTTCATTGCTAAGGTTTTTAGTTTTAAATATCATCAAGGCGCATCAACTATCCCACTATTATGTGAGAACATGCTACTAATCTACTAATCTAATCATTAAGCTAAGCAGCGATTATTGTGGATATTATTTGTCCAGATATTCTGCATTCTGATCAGGGTCATGGTGTATCTAAAGCCTGCTCAGAGGAAAATACACTCTTACACAGATATAAGGTGAACTTGCAAAATGTTTTTCAGTTGAATCATTTTAAAAAAGAGCCTAGAAAAAGTAATAATGCTCTTGTATTTAATACATATAATTATACGAGTTTGAAAAGCAGACTTAGGTGACTCATCTCCTCAGCATGAAAAATCTGACTGAATTGTGCATACATGAGCCTAATGTTCTCATCAGGTACTTACCATTTACCATTGTTTCCCAGGATTTTTTTTTTATTCGTGTCATACCACTGCTTCAAATTCAATATATTTTTATATGTGATCATAAATTAATGTATACGTTTAGTGCCTCTAAATTTGTTTCGTTATAATTTTAAGCGGGTCTAGTGGTTAGGATGCGGCGCTCTCACCGCTGCGGCCTTAGTGCCGGTCCCAAACCGGATAAATGGGGAGGGTTCCGCTGTGGCGCCCCCTAATGGAAGAAGCCGAAAGAAAGTTTATCTGTAATAAACAAGCCAGCGGTGACTGAGGCAAGAAAAAACTCCCTGGGATGGCATGAGGAAGAAACCTTGAGAAGAACCAGGCATCATCTTCATTCGGGTGGCACTAATTGTCTGTTACAGTTCCATCAGCATCAATGTTGATGTTGTGTACTGTTCAGTTAAAGGCACTTAAATATTAATTACAGTCCAAATACATACAGCCTTAAAGTTCTTGAGATGCTCAGTAACATTGACGGATCTTTAGGTTGTTGATGTAAAATCGTCCTCAGCTGCAGTGTCTCCAGTTGAAGAGAACTCCATCCAGAGGTGCCCTACCTATCAGGATCAGTCAGGCAGATCTGAAGAGAACAAAGGGACATGTACACTGGTCCCTCAGGAGCATATTTATATTGACAGTGTAAGAGAGAAATAAGGATTGCTATGTATTCTTATTGAATATTACCTACATAACTGCTTTGAGTCTTTTATGAACACATAAGTCAGATATAACTGTGGTATGATGATTGAAGCTTTCGATCAGTAAAAAAAAAATTATATTCCATTATACCACTGTATATCTAAATACTCGATTCTGATTGGCTGAAAGGTTAAACATGTACAGCTACAGTGGCATATAGACTGAGTCAGCTATAGTAACCATTTCCTGATTGAAAAATACGAGCTGTTTGAATAACTGGAGATAACCTTGAAATAGAATTGAAACGTAGGACAAACCAAGCAACTTCACAGTTACTGAAATCCATCTTGTGCATTTAAATCCTACAACACACATCTAGTCGTATGTCTTCTTTACTTATACTATGCACCTGCAAAATAGGTAACTCAACTCGACTCTGATTACAGCCGGTAATGTGAAGACTAGACTTTTGACTAGAGAAAATCCAACCGCTACTTGGTTTGTGACTCTATAGATTTATGCTGTTTATGCTTCAGTACAGGACTGAGGAGATAAGCACAGAGCGACTGTCATCATGTCACTTAAATGTCAGACTTCCTAACTGGAGATGGATGAACTGCTTTGATATCTAGGGCGTATTTTTATAAATTCATTCTAGAAACGGAGCAAGAGTCATCACTACAATCTGGCAATAAACGATGAGGCACTTTGTCACTGTAGCATTGACTGGTGTGTTTTTCCTATCAGGCATGAGGAGAACACCTAATGGATAAATCTAAAGTGACACATTTCCTCCAAATAGAACCCCTTTTTACAAGAATCACTTGCAGTATATGAGTCAGGGGCAAGCATAGCGCATCAGAACCGATGATAGACTGCTGTCCATTATCAGATAAAAGGACAGGGTTTATTGTAGCACAGAGGTGGCAAAAGTACACACATCCTTTACTTAAGTAGAAGTACAGAAACTCATGTTTTAAAATACTCAGGTAAAAGTTGAAGTACTGATTAAACTTTTTTACTGAAGTGAAAGTCAAGAAGTCTTGGCTCTGACATGTACTTAAGTAAAAAGTAGTTATTACTGCTACCTGTTTTAGCTGTTAACTGGACCTCATATCATAGAGTTAGACAGACAGACAGACAGACAGACAGAGAGACAGACAGAGAGAAAGACAGAGAGACAGACAGACAGACAAACAGACAGACAGACAGACAGACAGATAGACAGATAGATAGATAGATAGATAGATAGATAGATAGATAGATAGATAGATAGATAGATAGATCGATCGATCGATCGATAGAAAGATAGATAGACCCACTCAGCCTAGTGGGTTAATGTCAGTATCCCCACAAGGATGAGTTTGTGAGTTTGATTCCTGGTTGAGCTGGTTGCTGTGTTGGTAAATAAAACTTCTGGACCTTGTCCCTCTGAAAACATTTTAATCCTTTCTGTGTTGGATTTATCTTAATTGATTATCTTGATTTCCTGGTCTTTAATGAAAGATAACTCCACCAAATAAAAGGCACTTCTGTGGTAGCTTAGTGGGTTAAGGCTTGTGCCTGAACATGGTCCTTAATATAGTCCACGCTGGTGATAAGTTTTCAAAGCCAGTCCTACATGCCTTCTTTCTTACTGCGCTGACATGAAACAAAGTATAAACCCTCCAAAAAGCACACATGCCTTTCAGCAGCGGTCGCTCAGTGGTTTAAGGCTTGTGCCTCATCTAAACATGCTTCCCCATCTGATCTCTTCCATGGTAAAGTGGGTTAAGGCTGGTGCCTCATTGATGGTGAGGATCAGGGTTTGAATCCTGCTAGTTGCGATGTAGGTTATGTTCTTGCTTCCTAAATCTTTCTTTAGCTTTATATTCGTGTGTTGATGGTTTAAAGGTAGATAGACCTGCTCTAAACAACCTTCCTGGCCTGTCTTCCCTGATGGTTCAGTGGGTTAAATCAGGTTTCTTGCTTTTGGTGGGGTTCAGGGTTCGAATCCTGCTTTCTGTCTGCCAGTCACAATCAGGATTCACTTCCTACATCTTTCTTTAGCGATATATATTTGTTTTTAATGGGTTGAAAAGAAAGATAGACCTGCTCTAAATAAGGTTTCTAGCCTGTCCTCACCAATAGTTCAACGGGTTAAGGTTGGTATCTTCCTGGTGGTTGGGGATCATGGTTCGAATCCTGCTTTCTTCCTGTTATTTACAATGTGGGTTCAACTTCTGCTAAATACATCTGTATTCGCTTCCTACATCTTTTTTTTACTGTTAAATTCTTGTGTTGATGGTTTGAAAAGAATGATAGACCTGCTCTAATCAAGCTTCCCATCCTGTTTTTTTCTGATGGCTTAGTGGGTTAAGGCTGGTACTTTGCTAATGTTGGTGGTCAGGGTTCAAACCTGGATGTCTGTCTGCTAGTCATAAGGTATGTTAAATCTCTGATTCCTTCATCTTCATATTCTTGTCTTGATGGGTTAAAAAGAAAGATAGACCTGCTCTAAACAAGCTTGCCAGCTTGTCCTTCCGGATAGTTCAGTGGGTTAATGCTGGTACCTTGCTATTGGTGTGAATCAGAGTTTGAATCCTGCTAGTCACGTCATGGGTTTGCTTCCTATGTCTGTCTTTAGCATTATATTCTTGTGTTATTATTTTGAAAGAAAAGATAGACCTGCTCTAAACAATTGTTGCAGCTGGTCCTTCCCGATGGTTCAGTGGGTTAAGACTGGTATTTCGCTGTTGGTGGGGTTCAGGGTTCGAATCCTGCTTTTTGTGTTTCTGTCTGGTCTGAATGTTTTGCTTTAAAGCCTGAAACAAATGATAAACCCCCCCAAAAAAAGAAGGTGCACTGTGGGACTTGATGGCTTTGTGATAAAAGCCTTGCCTCTGATCTCAGAGGTTGCTGGTTCGAATCTGGCTTGTCCCCACACTGGGTAAGTTGTGTGGAAAGTAGTGTCTGGTGAGCAATAAGGTAGTTGACTGTAAACAAAGGCTGTAAAGACCTGCTGCTTCACAGCCTTAGAAAAAGTGTGGGTGATAGGTTTTTGACAGAAATTTTCCCTATATATGCAAAACTAAGTCGATACTTTTTTGAACATTTTTGCTTCATAACCCCCTGTTTTCAGCTACTCAGACACCGGGGGGGCAGATGCCCGGATATTGCCCCCCTGCTTCAGGATACGCCCTCCGAAACCACATCGAACCTTCCACGCAGCCATTTCTGACACCTTCCTTACTACGGCCACCGGAACCTTCCGCACTCTTAACTTGGAGCCCTGGCCGGGGTTTGAACCGGCAACCTCTCAACTCAGAGGTAAAGCTCTTCCAATTGAGCCACAGGATCTCCTGCAAGAACCTGTTTTTTTTTGGACCTGATTTCTTGGACCTGTTCTGGTTCTTTTTTAAAAAAAACTTTTTAAACAATTAAAGGAAAGCTAAGGGGTAGGAATCGAACCGGATGAGTCAGATAGCAGCAACCACTTCACTGACCATTACACCAACACAGGAGAGGGGAAACAAGCCTTTGCTTATTGGACTCTTGGCTTTTCTATAGTTAGGAGACCAGTGTTTTCTCTTAGATCATGATGGTAGAGGGTCAAAACTTCTCCTTCCTGTACATTCTCTCAGTAACACGAAGTCTATGAGAAGTGACTCAGGTACAAGAACCACATCTCCAACACCTGCACCACTGATACACCATGATTTACCAGCAACCAGTTTTAATGATCTTTCATTGTTCTGTTTTAAAAAAATTCTTATAATGTTTAATATGAAACTAGAGGTAAGAATTGAACCAGGGAAGTCTTTCATCATAGATCACTAATGGCATTACTTCAAAACTTTGTTAGACATGTAAATAAGCAGGAAAGACAAAGACAAAGAGACGCAGACACAGTTTTACAAAGAGTAAGAAACAAATAGAGAGACAGCAAGAGAGAGACATATACAGTGAGACAGAGACATTTACTAAAAGAGACACAAAGACAGTTAAATAGAGAAAATAAAGAGACAAAGATAGCGAGATATAGCCACTTCCTGTTGGAAGTGTTAATCCCAAGCGACTCTTAATGATCTCATTTACTAAATGAACAGTAGTGAGTTAAGGGCTTGCTCAGGTGCCCAAAACTGGCAGCTTGGAGATGTTAAACATGTATCATATGTACAGCATGTGATATATATGAAAGCATATGTACAGTGATTAAATATAAAGGCTATAACAGTGCAGAGACGTGTGGACATTATTTAGAGCCTTTGCTATGTTTCCACACCGACAGTTAATGAGGTGATACCGGAGAAAGTGCACCTCTTCAAGTCAAGTCAGGAAGCTTTTATATATATATAGACAATAATAGACATTTTACAGATTTAAGTGTATTGTTTTTATCTGTACGATCAATAAAGACAGTAATTTAAGTTTGTGTCGCCATTATGAGGGAAAAACTCACAAAACGCCACCCAGATTTTGGTGTTTGATTTGAGACTCAGAAATAAAACAAAAGTTTACTGTTTAAAAAATATTTTTATCTGGAGTTAATTTATTTATTTTATATCTAAGTAAAGAAAGGAAAAATATTTTTCTGCCGTTTAAAATAATTTTAATTTTAATATATATATACAAACCTAATTAAAAATGTTGTTACCTAATGAATGTGTCCAGGCTGAAGATCCACATATAGAACACAAGCAGAGAAAAAATGATGATGATGATGATGATGATGATGACTATTCTCAGTCATGTTTACATCAGTCATGTTTACATGTTTAACCCCAAACTTCTTATTGCCTTCTGTGGTGAGTGAGAGTCAGGACTTTATACACCAGTGGATTGAAAAAGATTCAATCGCAGTAACAAGAAATCGGTTGTTCGGCTGAAATCGGCACGCAGTGAAAAAAAAAATAATAATTTCACCAAATCAATGGATTAAAACTAAAGTAACGAGTCTGTTTTAAAAAATGTAAGAAGTAAAAAGTAGAGATATTTGTGTAAAAATGTAATGAGTAAAAGTAAAAAGTTGTCTGAAAAATAAATAGTGGAGTAAAGAAAAATCTACTTAAGTACAGTAACGAAGTATTTGTACTCCGTTATTTCCCACCTCTGTTGTAGCAGAAGGAAAAGGGGGAAAGATGTAGGCAAACTGTAGTAGGAGAGCAGGATCAAACTGACTGGCAAATCTAAGTGGCAGTAGTTAAATTCTCATGTAGTGTCAAAGTTGAAATGTGGTACTCAGGTTATATACAGGGATTCGTACTAAAGACTGGGTGGTTATCAGCTGCTGTTTAAATGGTGGGTAATGGTGGTCTTTTACATGACAGGAAACATACATGACAAGAACAGGAAACATACATGACAGGAAACAACAGTCATACATATTGGGACACCTGATTTTACCAGCCATATGTTTCTTTTCCCCAAACTGTTGCCACATTGTTGGAGGTACAGGATTTTATAGGAGGTTTTTGCATGTAGTAGCACTCCATTTTCCCTTTACTTGAACTAGGGGACCCAAATCTGCATGACAATGTCCCTGTGCACAATGCCAGCTCCATTACTATATAGTGTACATGGGCTGGAGTGAAAGATCTTGAGTGGCCTGCTATAGAGCTCTGACCTCATCCCAGTTGAATACCTTCGGGATTATTTGGAACCCCAGGCCTCTTCAGCTCATCCTACATCAGTACCTGACTTTACTTTAACACCCTTGTGGCTGAATGAGCACAAATCTCCTCAAGCACACTCCAAGATCTAGTGGAACAACTTCCCAGATGAGTGGAGGTTTTAATAACAGCAAATAGAGACTTAATGTGGATTTACGAATCGTATGGTTGGTTGCCATTAAGATGGTTTGTTGATTTAGAGAAGGCGTACGATAGGGTGCCAAGAGAGTTGTGGTATTGTATGAGGAAGTCAGGAGTGTCAGAGAAGTATGTGAGGATGGTGCAGGACATGTATGAGGACAGTGTGACGGCAGTGAAGTGTGCAGTAGGTACGACAGACTGATTCAGGGAGAAGGTTGGACTGCATCAAGGATCGGCCCTAAACCCTTTCCTGTTTGCAGTGGTGATGGACAGGTTGACGGACGAGGTCAGACAGGAGTCTCCCTGGACTATGATGTTTGCGGAGGATATTGTAAATTTGTGGTGAGAGTAGGGAGCAGGTTGAGAAGAGCCTGGAGAGGTGTGAATGAGAGGGAGGGCAGTGGAGTGATGCGGTTGCAGGGAGAAGAGTAGCACGCAGGGTGAAGAGGAGTGATTTGTGATAGAAGGGTATCTGCAAGAATAAAAGGGAAAGTTTATAGGACTGTGGTGAGACCTGCGATGTTGTATGGTTTAGAGACAGTGGCACTGAGTAAAAGACAGGAGGCAAAACTGGAAGTAGCAGAGCTAAAGATGTTAAGGTTTTCGTTGGAAGTGATGAGGATGGACAAGATTAGAAATGAGTTTATTAGAGGGATGTAGGATGTTTTGGTGACAAGGTGAGGAAGGTGAGATTGAGATGGTTTGGACATGTGCAGAGGAGGGACATGAATTCTATTGGTAGAAGAATGCTGAGGATGGAGCCACCAGGTAGGAGGAAAAGAGGAAGGCCAAAAAGGAGGTTCATGGATGTGGGTGAGGGAAGACATGCAGGTAGTTGGTGTGAAAGAGGCAGATGTAGAGGACAGGGTGGTATGAAGATGGATGGTTGTCCACAATCTTTTGTCTACAGTGGTGTGAAAAAGTGTTTGTGTTTGTGTTCCTGATTTCTTTTTTTTTTTTGCATGTTAGTCACACTTTAATGTTTCAGATCATCAAACTAATTTAAATATTAATAACAGATAAGTGAAGACAACATGCAGTCTAAACCTAATAACTGCTTGGGCCACCCTTAGCAGTAACAACTGCAATCAAGCGTTTGAGTAACTTGCAATGAGCCTGTTACAGTGCTGTGTAGTCACACATCTATGCAGAATTGTTGTAATTTAGCCACATTCGAGAGTTTTCAAGCATGAACCAGCTTTTTAAGGTCATGCCACAGCATCTTAATAGGATTCAGGTCAGGACTTTGACTAGGCCACTCCAAAGTCTTCATCTTGTTTTTTTTTTGTTATTTAGAGGTGGATTTGCTTCTGCATTTTGGATCATTGTCCTGCTGCAGAACCCAAGTTCACTTCAGCTTGAGGTCACGAACAGATGGCCGGAAGTTCTTCTTCAGGATTTTTTAGTAAACAGCAGAATTCATGGTTCCATTTATCAAAGCAAGTCTTCCAGCACCCGAAGCAGGGACGCTGGAAGCAGGGAAGCAATGGGACACCTTCCAAAAAGTTCAACAACTATTTTCCCAAAAGTCTTGAGGATCATCAAGAGGTTTTACCAGGGGTATTTTGTTTTCCCTCAATATTATGAACCTTCATTTAAAAAATGCATGTTTTTTCCTTGTTATCTTTTACTAATATTCAAATTAGTTTGATGAAACATTAAAGTGTGACCTAACATGCAAACAAAAATTATTCAGGAAGGGGCAAACACTATTTCACACCACTATATATAGTGTATAGCAATACAGTAATCCCGCACCCTTGGTATACCAGAATACCTGTATATCTTAAGGCTTTATAAACAGTCCTGACACTCATAAATCTTTCAATATTCTTAAACCTGTGTAATGTTAAAGGAATCTATATGGGTACTCACCAGTGACAACACGACTTGAATGATGATGATGAATTAAGTGTGAAGTACTATTGATGACCAAGGTGATGATGATGAAATTAATGTACTACATACCCAAAAAGTAATTCAACTCTTAATACTACCTAAAAACAAATATGTTACTGCATTTCTACTAGCAGAAAGTAAAGGTACAAGCAAGAAATCAAAAGATAAAAAGGGGGTGGGGCTTCAAATATCAGTTAATATCAAAGAGTTAAAAATGTATCTTTTGCACATTTCTTGAGTAATAATTTGAAGTTTTGCTCTCATTATATCAACACAGAGCACCTGGTTAAAAACTGCTTGTGAAACACCAGCAGGTTATAACAGGCATATAGCAAGTTATAAAATACTTCATTCTGATTGGTCAGATGGTGTAGTGCTTACAGTAGCTAATAGATTTGGCCTCAAGTTGCAGGTAATATGTTTATTTGAATAAGGATTCTGTTGTAAAATATGTACAGCCGACATCACTACCACTATATGTTGACATGGGGGTGTGTGTGTAATATTTTGTAGATCTGGAATCAGCCAGAGCATTGCCAGAGCTGTAACTTAATACGAAAAAAGGCTGGTGATGAAGCAAAATCCCAACCTAAATGTGATAACAGAAACTAATGTGTTTTGGGGATGTTCCAATAAATTTTTTAAAAAAGTTTTAAATTGATAAATGACTGCAATCATTTCAATGTAGTAATTGGAAACCTGGGTGTCACGAGAGGAATAAAACACTACAGAACGACCTGCATTTCAAAAAGCAAAAATTTCAGGCTGGAAACAAAAAAGTGTACGTCATGCAGATTATTCTCCTAATTTCTTTTAAAAAATAATGAAAAAAAAAAAGTCTTAATGGCCAAAAACCTGAAATCTTTGGGTTACTCTTTCACACCACATAAAGAACAGGCTTCAAGATCTATTCGACTTTTCTGAATAGATCTGAAAAATCCTGTTCCAGCAGCTATATACACACAGTCTGAGCACAAAGAGAACAGAATACGACACATTGGAAAAGGAAAAAAACAAAAAGAAAACTCTTTATTTAGAAAAAGGCATACACTGGTCAACGTGGGAGCATTTTAAAAACTTCAAAAGTAGTTCTCAAAGAGTTTAACACTTTTTTTTTTTTTGGACAGTCCATTTATTCAAGAAATCGAGCTTGCCATCCTTTTTATAGAAATTCTTTTTCTTTAAAAAAAAAAAAAATTTATGTGAGCAAACAACGAGTTTTAGGGACTTGCTTTTCAAATAAAAGCTGTGGAAATGTATTACAAGTATTCATTTGAATCACTGTATACAGAATATACAAACAGACTGTTCATACTGCTTTAAACACCTATGCCTAAATATCATATACGGATTAAAAAGCAAAATAAAATAAAAAAAATGGAAATCAAACTAAATTTGGTTTGCTCAAAAAAGAGGGGGAAGAAAAAAAAAAACAAGTGTCTACTAGTTATAAAAATGCAATCCAATTCAGGAGCAACATAATTCTGACTCCAGTTCTATTTGAAATACAGCAGCACATTGTGCTAATTTTCTTTTTTTTTACTTCGTATTTATTTATTCAGTTTTATACAGAAATGAACTTTCAGCGTGATACTGAAAATGTTACAATAAAAAACGGCAGGTTAAAATACACACTACAACATTTCTATTTCAGATGATCTAGGCAAGCCGAAATACAGGGGTGCGAAAAAATCCTCGGACAGTGACGGGGAAAATGAGAATAAAGATGCTGACATGGCTGAAAGGTGGATGGGGCTCTGACTCGATGTGCACAACAGGGAATTCTGAAAAAGAAGAAGAAGAAAAAGGAATAATCAGCACATTTTTAGGGTTGTGCCCCTTCTCTTTCTCTACCCATCCAGAGGCATCCCGAGGTTGCGCCAGCTCTAGCTGTGTCCCACCTCATCAAGATTATGGACCTTCAAAAAAGTAGATGCCGACTCGGCAAACATATCTAGAGACGTATCAGCGCCAGCTGGATCCCACTTCATATAGTTTGGACATTGGACCTCTTCGAATGTTTGAAGGCTTCTGGCATGAAGGAGTTTGTGTTGTGTCTGTGATGATCTCAAATGTTGATCTATTTTATGAGTCGCTCAGTAGCTCCTAATTCCATAACGTCAAATAAGTGTATAAGACTGTAGAACGGACATGACTCAATCACACACTCCAGTGCTCATGGTAGTTCTCACTCTCCAGTGTTCTGTATTGTTTAAAGACTATAATCACACTCTTGATATCACCCAAATGAGGATGGGTTCCCTTTTTGAGTCTGGTTCCTCTCAAGGTTTCTCCCTCATACCATCTGAAGGGAGTTTTTCCCGGCTACATTCGCCATGGCTTCCTTATCAGGGATAAACACACACCATTTACCTTAATTCTTAAGTTCTGTAAAGCTGCTTTGAGACGATGTCATAGTAAAAAGTGCTATAGAGTTAAAGCTGAATGAATAAACTTCACTGTAATACTTCAGAGTGGTTGCAGTGGACATATTGGAAAGCTGAAAGCAGAGTTAGATAAACAAAGATTTGTGAGATTTAAGGGGTTTCTGACATGACATTACTGTGATGGTCTCACACACCAACACAGGTGTCCAATTTATCCAATTATCTCGAATTATTAGACCGGTGTGGGCGCAAGTTTCATTCCAACCGATCAAGGGTTACATCCGCTAGTCATTAAAGAATCATTGGAATGAAACGGGTCGAGTTTGGTGTGGACTTGCTGGGTTCGAATAAAAACCCACCCCGGCCCTCTTTATGGAAAAGATCAGACACCCCTGGTGTTACAAAAACGTATTAGCAAAAATAGGATGCTAAAAAGAGGGGAATTCATGGAGAGGAGTCTCCAGTGTCTGCGTTTTGTATTGGCCGGGACTACAGCTGAAAGAAAACTTTCCACATTGCACGTAACTACAACAATAAAACGTAATTTATCGCTTTCATTATACTGTATATTGATTTGATATTTTTATTTGATGAATGTAATTCTTCCTATAACGGCACGCCGACATTGCGCTTCATTCCTGGCGTAGTGGAAATGTGTTTATCAGATGATAAGATTGTAAACGTTTCATAGAGTAGGCAAAGGTAGCATTGTATACTGCGCCCTCCACTCGTACCATTGATTGCTTTGTTTTGCTAAACTACGTACTGTCATTTGTTCAATTATTAATAGACTCCTGGGTGGGCTCGGCCATGTCTTGACGCAAGATATTTTGAAGTTACGATTGGCGCTGCCATTGTAAATTGGGAACTACCTGTAAATTGTATATTGTATGCTTTGACTATGTTTCTCGTAGTCAACCTCGGACAGCAAATAACCTTCTCCAATGTCTTTGCTGTAGATCCTTGTTGATGGTTAAATCGGGCTTCAGTAAATGAGAGTCCAGCGGCAGTGAGCATTACGTCCTGAAGCTGGCGCTTGGTATTGTGCATAGCGGACTTGTGTGCAGGTGCTCTGCATCAAAACCCATTTCATGTAACTCCGGATACACAGTGTTTGAGCTGATATGGCTTCCAGGGGCAGTCTGGAATTCCGTAATGGGTGATGCAACAGAAGACGGGTGCTGTGCGTTTCAGCAGAGCCCTGCTCTGTGAGTGTGTGTGGGTTTAATGCATCGTGGCTGAGCTGTTGTTGCTTCTGAATGCTTTCCCACTAATAGCTCTTGCAGGTGACTGGGACAAATCTAGCCATGGCAAATCCTACAGCACTGCCATGAGTTAAATGATGCACTGATTAGCAATTAAATAGGTTCACAAACACCATATGGCCAATAGCTGCTGGTCACATGACCCTCAGACCCCAAGTGCTTTTTGAAACTTCCAATCCTGATTATAACCACCGCTCTTCTGGGAGATATTGGAGCGTGGCTATGTGGATTCATCCGTCACTAAAATCAGGAACTGAGGTCATGCGTGCGGAGGCACGATCCGTCTGGGACAGGTTTGAGAAGGAAGAAACTGACCAGCTATTTTGTGCGTCCATCCTCTAAGTACCAGTTTGGAAAAGAAGCAAATATGGGTGTAATCAGCAGCCGTCCACAAACTATTGGTGTGTTTTTTCTTTTATTTTTATTCTTATCTTTATCTTATTCTATGCATGTGGAATCAAAAAGGGAAAAAAATGCTTAAATTGGTATTTTCTGGAATGTACAGGAAGCCTCCTGGTTTTTTACAATTAATAGTCTAATAATCTGTTAAAATGTTTTTGTATTTTTTTTAATCCAGCTATTGCGTGCAGCATTATTTTTAACTCCTGTGACTTAATTGTGTGTTACCTGCAAACGATTGTCTTGAGATAATGAAAAAACTAAGCAATATGTATAACTATGGACTCGTATATTAAACTAACAAGATTATATTGCAAAATGATTAGTGTCTGTCAGCTGATAAAAGCAGAGCGGAAAGGTGAAAATACTGATATAAGCGAGACTGCGGATTGGAACCCGTTGACGTGTTGCTTGGCAACACATTCGTCCTCCGGTGAAGTCAAAACCGAACTTGTTGCTTGTGAAGCCTAAACATATTCGCCGCTTCGCTGATATCCGGCACACGTGGATAACACAGTCGTTTTTATGTGGCATTTTAGTGCACAGCTAAATCTCGTCTCGCGCAGAACACTAGCGAAGCGTCTGAGGTATAAAGTTTACAGGCTCGGACTGCGTCTTACCTTGTCCATGTCAGGTTACATTATCTGTGCTTTTCTGATGATTTATGGGTGAGAAATGTTAAGGACAAAGTCGTAATGCAAGAGACGAAAAAAAAAAAAGGAAAGCGTCAGCAGGAACACAAAACATTCAGCAGCACAATGCACACGTTCATCAAACACAATACAGCACAATCTACAGACACGGGGTCTCATGCAGGGGGTTGCACTGAGAATGTTTTGGGAATTGGTGAAAAAATGGAAAGAAGGGATATTTGTTTATAGCAAAACCAGCAAAATACATTCAGCAAATCTCTTTTAATGTCTAAATAAAAGGATATTGTTTTTTGTCTTCTTTTGCACCGGTGCTGTCTCGCTTTTTTTCCGATTTCTCTTTGTCGTGCCTGGATTCCTTTAATGAAAACACAACAAATGAGGCGACATGAGAATGCTTTCAAAGAAGTTCCTGCACGAACAGTTGGAATGCAACAGAACATTGCAATTGCATGTTTATTAAAAGAAACACAAATGTATCAATAATTAAATAAGCAAAACTGGAGCTTAAAATGAATCAAGCAGAACAAGACACACTTTTAAATACTGGTTTGGCTTGTGTTATCTGACAATGCCAGACTAGCTGAACATCATTCGTCTAACTGTTCGAAATAAGTCCGAAAAGCATTTTCTCCCTAAAAAATAAACGTATTGCCAAAAGTATTGGGTCACCTGTCCATAAGGAACGGTATGTGATATTTAAGCATTGCATTCCACATTTAGTCCAAATTCGCTTTTATAATTCCCTCCACTCTTCTTTGAATGTGTTCCACTAGATTTTGGACTGTGCTTATGGATATTTGTGTTCATCAGCCACAGGGCTGTTAGTAAAGGCAGGTACACTGATGCAGGTGAGGAGGTCTGGGGTTCAGTCAAAGTTCACATATCGTTCCATATGTGTTCAGTAGGGATGAGATTAGAGCTCTATAGCAGGACACTCAAGATCTTCCTTTTCAAAGCATGTAAACCAGATCTTCAAAGAGCTCACTTTGTGCACAGGGGCATTGCGATGCTGGAACAGATTTGGGTTTTCAAGTTCAAGTGAATGCTAATTTTTATTATAGCGCATCCAAAGACGACCTACAGAATTGAGTGCCTCAAGCTTTGTGGTAACAGTTTGGAAAAGAATCACATAGCAGGAAAAGTCAGATGACCCAATAGTGGCAATATAGTCTCATTTATACAACTGAGCAAATGAGGATGCAGCATTGCTGAAAAGGTCCAGGAGTTGCAACTTGGTGGAATTTGAACTCATGACTCAGTTCTTTAGGGGACTTTTTATATATCTACACTGCATCTAGTCATTGGTCAAAGAAGCTCTTTAAGGTTTCGGATGGATAGAAGGGGAAAAATAAATAAAAAATTTGACCCAAAAGATTAAATAGACCCACAACAAGTGTCAAATTAAACGCAAAAATAACATTAACGGTGGTGACATTTTCTAAATAATTAACAATCGGGTTTGTGCTGCTGGTCTGCTGAACACAGTGAGGAGGATCAAGCGAGAAAAAATGTTGGCTATGGGAACATCAGGAAAAAGATTTCCGAAAAGACACTGATGCTACACACCTGACCAACTCTTCCTTCCTTACTGTTTTTAAACGAACAATTAAAAGCGATATAATAGCAATTCAATGTTACTAACTGAAATATTGCACAACCCTAGTCAGGGTATATTATTGATAAGAACGATACAAGAGACACCTGAGGAAATGACACTTTTTGAAAAATCAATAATGTGGACAGGTGGAAAGACACCAGATGTAAATCTAAGTGAGTTATAAGAAAGCAAAAAGTTTGATGGTTTTGCAAAAACTAAAAACTAAAGTGGAGACAGGGTTAAATGTGTGGTTTTGCCTTTAATATTCTTTAAAATAGGTTACGTTCATAATCAGACAAAAAAGACGGAAATGTATTTTACCATTGAGTCGGCATTATGTTGTACAATAATGGTATTTTATGTTTCCTCTTCTGCTTGCTAGGATTTGTGTTAGAATGTTAGGTTAACTAGCTCCTTTTTTATTTTTTTTTACTATAACAATGAATCGAAATTGACGAGAAACTTACTCAAAAATTCATCACAGGAATAAAAAAGTTCAGCCTATTTCACCCTGAAACACCCCGACCCGAATAAACAAAGCTATCAGAAGTAGAAGTAATTAAACCGGTAACAGACTGAAATGTGTAATGTTTATTCAAACAATTACACCTGTGCGTGATTCTCTACACTCCTGCTCACAGGGCAGTAAATCCTGTTTATTTAACTTTTAGAAAATGTAGGAAATGGAGCGGTGCTTATCAGCTCGAGTGAAATTTGTTAGACGAGCTGTGAAGGCCTGAGGGATTGAGTCAACATGACGGCAAACTGAAAGTGAAAAAGCGAAAATATTGCGGGCTGATGCAATATCCTGTTAAAAAACAGCAAAAAAATAAAAAAAAATAAAAAATAAAGGAAAAGCTGGTTCCATTACGGGCGGAAGCAATACGATGATCCTTTCAAAAATATAACGTCTGTTTGGTTTAAATTGGGTTTGTGCTTCCAAGGACTCGATGTATACACGAATACACGCCTAAACATGAAATATTTGAAAAGCTTCACCTAATAAATTATTCTGGACGTCTTTTCGCCAAACCCTGCCTGCACAAATGCCTCGTTTATATGGGAATGTCGAGAAAGTTATGTTGACACCTGTATCCTTTCAATCAAGTGCAACTATAATTACCTTCTTGCCTCCAGAGGGCTTGTCGGTTTTGGTTAAGTCGCTCTTGTCTTTGCTGGTGGATTTGGAGCGCTTGCTGTTGTCCTTGTCATTGGAGCGGGGCGAATCGGGTGGACTGGCGCTCTTACTGTGCTTCGAGGAGCCTGTGAGGAAGATGCACCAGCCATCATTACACACACACACACACACACACAGGCATAGAATTGTCTCTGATTGCCTCTGCCTCAGAAAGAGTCTTTTGGCTCGCACGCAAATAAAAACTTACTCGTTCCGTTCTCGTCTTTGCGGCGTTTGGCTTCCTGGCTCAGCTCGCGGTCGCTGTTTGAGTAGTCCTAGGATGGGGGGGAGAAAGAAATAGAATGGGGGGAAAAAAGGGGGTACAAAAATGAAGTCAGTACTGCAAACAACACTGAGCCCCCTCCCTGCCACACTTTCACACAGCAGGAGCTCAATATCTGCTGTTTACACCAAGCAAACTTCACATTATAGACTGAGGCTTGTTTGAAGCCTGAAGCACAGTGACACACATACTTTCCCCTCATGCTGTGCACACGCACAGCTCCCACTTTATCTCCATCCACTGGTGTAATTCTATAAACTCACTCGTTTGCGGTCCTTCCTCTCCTCCTTCTTGTCCCTCTCTTTGGAGCGGTCCCTGGACTTGTCTGACTCTTTCTTCTCGGCTTCGCTCTTGGTCTGGACGCTGCTGTTGTTGGCGTGATGCTGCTGAAAAGGATTGTGGGATACAGCGAAGAGGGAAATTAGCGTGACACTTTGAAGGGGTGCTGGGCTCTCTGCACGACTTGACACCTGAACATCACACCTCGAACTCTGGCTGGCTCTCTGCATTTCTAGCGTGCACTACAGGAAACAGCTAACCACCAAAGTTTTATTCGAAACATGGCGCATGTACATTATTCACTATTTGAATTTTTAAAAAAAGACGGATAAACAGTATTTAAGTCCACGACATCTGCGACGCAGCGTGGCCTGAGAAGACGGTATCTGTAAAAGGCGTTTCGAATCGGCTGACCTAAAAAACGCAAAGTGGGCGTGGCCATTAGGAATAAGTGAAAAGTGCCACGAATTGCGTGCACCGAACGTTATTCTCATACATGCATGCGGTGAAGCGTTTCGGTTTTCCTCTGTCTACCCTTGCAATTCATTCCATGGCGCTTTGCACCAATATTTAATGCCCATGTTGCTGATACAGCTCCGCACCCTACAGTCAACCATCCTTTCACTTTCTATCACAGGAACTGTTTAAAACACGACAAAAAAACCTTAAAAACGTGGCACGAAGAGAGCGTTGGCAGTGGCATAAGAAATCTCACAGCACAAGTAAAACTGTAGAACATGATTAACAGTGAAAAAATTTGGAAAACTGCAAAACTGTTTCCTATAGGTGGCAGAAGTGGATCCATTAGGAGAATAATGCTATTCGACCTGGGCCTTCCTCTAGTGTTATGTCATGATGGACTTTATTCGCATTCGATCAATCATCAATCAATTAATTAATAAATGCAAAAAAAAATAAAAAAAAGCACTTCATTGTGCACATGTCCATTCTGCAACACACCACAGAACAATTTGATCACTATAAACAGAGCAAATAACCGTGACGATCCTCCATGATTGTTCCGTTATAAAGAAGAGTTAGCTATTGCAAAATCGGGTATGAAAAGGAAGATAACATGGTAATGAAGCGCACGGAAGGTCGACCGCGGGACGCGAAACGCTCTGGCTTGCTCAGGTAATTGACAACAATCAGTCGGAGTAAGCTACTAACAATAATCCACCTGCTGAATCCTCTCTGCTACTCAATAGGCAAAGAAAGGGGAAAAAAAAAGCGGAACAAAGACCAGCAAGAGAGAAAGAAAGAAAGAAAGAAAGAGAGAACAAGCTTGTTAGCGCTGAAGAAGTCGACTGTACCCCGGGACTTTGAAAGAGCCTTCCGAGCTGTGAAGCCATTTTTCTGGCACCTAATTAAGCCTGTTACAGAATCCTCTCAGCGCCAAGGTGCAGAAAATCTTCATGCTTTCAAACGCAGCAGGTTGCTTGTATGAGGGAACTAAAAGCTCAATATGGACTTTCGATGATAAAGCGAATTCACTTGTTTCACCTCATTTAGGCAACAGAATTGGCTCCTTTTAAACATCAGAACTGTAATTAGCTTTGTTTCCACAAACAAATACGCAAGCATTTGGTGCAATTTCTTTCTCGCTACTTCCCGATAGAGCTACAAGAGTACAGCCTAGAAGTTAAACAACAGCTTCGAGAAACAACAAAGTGCCAGCAAAATTATATTACTAAACTAGAAAACTTACAATCAATTCGTCCAGTTGTATATATGTAACCGTCTGTAATAGTAAAACTAGGAGTGAAAAGTCATTTTGAATTGTTTCATTTAAACCAAACTGAAGTTAAAGTCAAAATTCTTACTTAAATTAGCTGCTCTGATCAGACCACATTGAGCTTATCCTAATATATTGTCATTTCATTTAAAAAAAAAAGGGGGGACTCGCACAAGGGTGTGTATTAGGCCCGCTCAAATTTTGGAAAGGAGTCTCCGGTGTGAGTGCGTGTGTGTAACAGTCAGAATATACGACAAGCTGCTTTGTGTGTGTGTGTTGCTTATGAACTTACACAGAGAGAAAAGAAAGGCTGCTGAAGTACAAAGTTACATCTAGTGCACGGAACTATTCAAGATACAAAAAAAACCTAATAAAATACACAACACGAAATACTAAAAGCATTCTGACTAAAAACAATGAACTAGGGGACAAAGCTGGAGCACGACATAAAAAAAAAAGCAGCATGTTTAATAGTTTTTCAAGAATCTACTTGAGAATTTAAAGTGTGTTGAAGTTTTAATGTTTTAAATGACCTCTTGCATGCTTTGCTCTCATTGGCTGGTGAAAAGGTGTATGAGACTACTCAAACTTCAAATATTAATTTCAAACCAATATACTAAAATTCAGATTAAGGAGACTGAAGAGCTCACTAACCAATCAGAGTAAAGCACTTTTAAACCCGCCCCTATGAAAGTTTTGTGCCAGAATACTGAACAACTTTCTTGAAAATTACATTCAATACTTTTTTCGCCCACAAATAAATTTCCATAGTGAAAAAATACCGATATGTTAATAAACAAAAACGTACAGAAAAATGTACACTCAACAGGCAAATATTTGTAAACACCTTATAGGTGCATAGCCATATCCACTGGTTGAACATCTGATTCCAGATTTTGGCCCCATTTTTTTTTTTAGAATCTTATTTTAGAATTGCCAATATATCATATATAATTACACATTTTTTTAAACCCACCATACTTGATACTTTTCCTTCTTTATTTTGATTTATCAATATTCTTTTTCTATTGACATGTAGGACAGTCATTAGCATTTCACCACGTCGTACTCAGTATGAAAGTGTGCAGGATAAATAAAATTTGATTCGATTTGGATGTGGGAATTTATTCGGCCTGTTAGTGAGACCAGGCATTAATGTGAGGCTTGCTAGGGTTGCCAATAATATTCCTGTTTAAACAAATGGTGTTAATTAGTGTTAAGGTCAGGACTCTGTGTGGGACACTAGAGTTCGTGGACACCAACCATGGCAGACTATGTCTAGGTCCAGCTGGCTTTGCTCGCACAGGCTCCTGTGATGCATGGATCATGTTTGGGCCACCTAGTTCCAGTAAAGGGAAATTAAAATGCTATGATCAGCTGTCCAGATAATGTTGGCCATGAAGTGTAACTACAGAAGGAGTATAAGTAGAACATGCTGTTCTACGAAAAAAAAATTAACTTGAATGGTAACCCTGGCATCTGTCTATTTTCCATATTTATTCCTTTACCCATATTAAGGAATAATCTAATAACTAATAAATCTAATGGAATGAGTCAAATGGTAAAGAAAAATAATTAATGTATCTATAACACTCCAATATATTAATGCTATTACTGTGTATATCCATGCTGAGGTGTGATAGTAGAGTATCTGCGAGAGTGAAAGGGAAAGTTTATAGGACTGTGGTGAGACCTCAGATTTTGTATGGATTAGAGACAGTGGCATTGAGTAAAAGACAGAAGGCGGAGCTGGAGGTAGCAGAGTTGAAGATGTTGAGGTTTTCGTTGGGATTAACGATGATAGACAGGATTAGAAACAAGTTTATTAGAGGGACAGCTCATGTAGGACTTTTTGGAGACAAAGTTAGAGAGGCATGAATGAGATGGTTTGGACATGTGCAGAGGAGGGACATGAGTTATATTGGTAGAAGAATGCTGAGGATGGAGCCGCCAGGTAAGAGGAAAAGAGAAAGACCAAAGAGGAGATTTATGGATGTGATAAAGACAGGCAGGTAGTTGGGTTGAAAGAGGCAGATGTAGAGGACAGTAGTATGGAGATGGATGATCCGCTGTGGCGACCACTAATGGGAGCAGCCAAGATAAGAACAGTGTATATCCATGCATGAGTAATAAAATAATAATAATAAAAAAAAAGAGAAAACCATAAAAACAAAAGTGCATAAACATACTACAAATGGCGTTCAGACTCTGGTAAAATCGAGGCTGGAGAAAAGGTTTTATAAAGGTCACTGTCTAAAACAGGATCATCCAGGATGCTGAAATGAGAACGAGAAAGGGCATTTGAAGAGGAAAAAAAAAAAAAAAAGAATGCCTTATCATTGCAAACTATACACAATATGAACAAAGGTATTGGAACCCCATGACTTTTTACAGCCATATGCAGTAAACAAACTATTACCACAAAGTTAAAGGCAGATGATTAACCGGGATGTTTTTGGATGCGGCATTCCTTTTTTTTACTTTCTTTAAGAGATCCAAACATGGGTTGGAGTGAAAGATCATGAGTGACCTGCTATAGATCTCTGATCTCAACCCTACTGAGCACCTTTTAAACAAATGTGAACGCTGACTGCACCCCAGGCCTCCTCCCCTACATCAGTTCCTGATTTTACTAACACCCGATGAGCACAAATGTCCACGTGGGCCCTCCAAAATCTAGTGGAACATCTTCCCAGGGGAGTGGAAGTTATAAAAACAACAAATGGGGACTACTGCTGTTTTTTTCTTCTGCTAGATTAAGTTTATGATCAGACGCACTACTGGTTTACAAAACATCAAAAAAAAAGAAAGAAAAGGTGCATCAAGGCTGCTCACATTCCCTGTAGCTGATCTTATTGCTTGCCTTGTGACTGATGTATGGTCATATTGCTCTTACAGCTTGGATGTTATCTTTTATACAGAGCAGAAATGATCGATGATGCTCTGAGGTTGCTTAGAACTAAGCCTTCCTACAAATCAATACACATTCTTCTGACTGATCGTATGCTGAACTATTTTCACCCTGAAAGTGGGAGTGGTCTCATTCAGATTGAATTCTCAGGGCACTAGTGATTACTGATTGGTTATAGGTGTGAACACATTCCATGCTGTGGCCTTTTATAATCAGCAGGGCACAAATGGAAGATCCTGGAGTAATGGGATGAACAGAACTATATTATTAATAATAATATTAAAACACCAAGCTTTTTTTTTTTTTAGGCAGAACAAAGTCCGGTACTGTTTTGAAAATCTGCACAGAAGCTCTTCTGGTGGTTTGTGGTGTCCCAAACCATACTAAGACACTATATATATTGTTTCTTCTTACTTGATTTTATTCCTCATTGCCTGCCATAATACAAAAGATAATAAAAAAATTGACACTTTCAATAAAATGCTATCTTCTGAGTCAAGTTTAAAATGTAAATCCTCTCTTCCCAAAAAACCTGGCCTGCTAAGCTAAGTTCTTTAAAAAAAAAAATCTGACTCAAAAAAAAAAAAAAAAAATTACATCTTAAAGGCTGACTAAATGAATGGCAACTTGCAAAAAAATAAATAAAAAATTCTGCAGGATCCTGCTTTCGAGAGAGGCACCATCAGCATATTTTCAAATATCCTGCCATTGCTTTCAGAGGCCATAATGGAAGAAAAGCTCTTATCAGCCGAGCAGCTGAAGAGCGCTGAGGAATATCAGAGCGAGCACAGAGTCCAATGAGATGCTAAGAAGACTAAGTGAGGCTCAGAAGAGCAGAGGTGAGCAGAGAAAATAGAGAATATTGTGGAAAAGAAATTACATTAGCAGATTGTGGAAGCATGCACATGTGTGTGTGTGAGTGAGTGATGGAGGGCTGCGAGGAAAAGGTAGTTTATGAGATACAAGATATGATTTCTTTCTGCAGAAGCGCAAATTCCGGGCTAATGAAGGGCTTTGCGCTTTTACTGCGTGCTGCTTGAGCAGAATCTTGTTAGCGAGATTTTATTGTCCTGACTTTATAAAGTCCTACAAACTCCGAACACCCCCGAAAAAGAGAAAAGAAAAGCGGCAAGCACCTAATACGTTAGATACATTTAAAGGTGAATGAGATTAATGTGGTGGTTCGTCCTCAAAATATATACATTTTTTAAAGCAAAAAGGAAGCGGGAACGTGTTCTGCCGCATGTTTACGAATGTGAAGCCTACAGAGGAAACTCGCAGTACTACTCGTCATTTCTCGAACTCGCTTTAATTGTGATTTAACTGTAAATAAATAAACTTTTAAAGCTGCATTGTCACAGCGCAGATTCAATGTAATACATAAATGTATCTCCAATGAGCAAACCAGAGGCAACAAGGGTGAGGAAAAATTCTTGAGACAAAAAGGGGAGGAAATCTTGAGAGGAAAAAGGCTCAAAAAGGGAACCATTGCTCAACTGGGTGATACAAACCAGTGCTTATATGTGGATTCTACAAGGTTAAGTGAAACTTACTGATGATTTCGAATTTATATTCATTTATAATCACACTTTTGGTTTCACCCAAAATAAGGATGGTTCACCCTTTTTGTGTCTCTCAAGGTTTCTTCCTCATACCATCTAAGGGAGTTTTTTCGTTGCCACAGTTGCCCCAAGTTTGCTCATCAGGGATAAAGGCACATACATTTGAACATGAAGGAATTTTATTCTATATTTTTTACATTTTGCAAAGCTGCTTTGAGACAATTGTAAAAAGCGCTCTAGAGATAAAATGGAAAATTTGTACACATCCAGTTTGGTTTGTAACACAAAGTCTATTTCTCTATATCAGTTATAACTGTTTACAGCCATCTCCATACTTCCCTAAGTGCTACCATCCACAGTAATCTCCTCTACACTATATGCAACTGTTACCACCAAGTTGAAGGCACACACTTGCGCAGGATGTGGACATTTATTTTTCCTTCACTCGACTATTAAACCCAAACCCGTTCCAGCATGATGATTCCCTTGTGCACAAAAATGAGGTTGGAGTGTAAAACCTGCTGCAGAGCTCCGACCTCAACCTTATTGAACACCTTTTGGGATGAATTGGAACGCTGACTGCACCCCAGGCCTCCTCATCTCAATTACAGCAGTTACCTGACCTTACTAACACCCTTGTGGCTAAATGAACACAAATCTCCACTCCAAACTCTAGTGAAAGAGTGGAGGTTAATTATAACGGCAAGTGGGGACTTAATGTGGAATGGAATGTTCAAAAAAGCACAGACGAATCTTATGGTCAGGTGTCATCAAACGTATTAATTGCCACAGGTTGAGGAAAAAAAAAAATAAATAAATGGGGTGCAGTCAGTGTTCCAATTCAGACGAAATGTGTTCAGGTCACTCAAGATCTTCCATTTCAACCTGTGTAAAGCATACCTTTATTGAGCACACTTTGTGTGCTGCGAAACTGTGATGCTGGAACAAGGTTTGGGTCTCCTAGGTTAAGTGTGGAAAAAACTTTGTGGTAACAGTTTGGGAAAGAACCACATATGGCTTTTGCCCATAAAGAGTATTCATATCCACTATCATTGTTGCATCTACATGAAAAAATGTCTGTAGGGTAAAATAATAATATGAAATGGAGAGTAAACAGAAGAACAAATCTACCAAATCTGGATATTAACTACAATCCACATTACAAAGAAAAGGAAACGCAGACTGTGTGACAACACACTTTAGACAATGCTGTAACATGGAAACAATCCTTCACCGCCGCCAGAACAATTATTCATCATCATCACATTTACAGTACACTTGCATTTACACCACAGCCGATTATACCCATTTCATTCATTAACGATTCTAACGTTTATGGATACCACTGAATGTGAAATTTGTGCTTACTGTCGTTTGCTGTATCAAGATTATACACCACTAGAAACTTTACCAGTGCCTTTATTTTAATCTCTCTTCCAAAAAAAACCTAACAAATTGCAGCTTGTCATGTGACCAAGAAACTGAAACGTTTCCCATGTCAGGAACTGCTATGGAGCGCAGTCACCCTGAACATGCAGAAGTGGTTCAAGCATCTACTAACGGAAAGCTTCTCTTCATCAATAACCTTTTTATTAATGCCACGTGTCTGTTCTGTTACCGTAGAAACAACTACATAGAGGTACTGAGTTCATATAAACGTAGTTTTCACGTCACAGCTGGAACTACTCGTCGAAGAGTGACGTTATATAAACCCACAACGTTTGACCAATCAGAGTCGAGAATTTAAACATGCCAACACGCTCGATCATCACTTCACCACGGTTGCCTCCGAGCCACCAATCTGACGGAACGAAGATATTTAGTTTCATCTCACTGTGTGTATTACTTTACTGTAGGGGTGTAACAGTAGACGTATTCATATATCGTTTCGGTACAGGGCTTTCAGTTCGCATGTAATTCAATCCTTTTTACCTGCGGAACAGTTAAAATCCGAGTTTCCGCAGTTTTTGTATTATTATTATTAAACATAAAAGACATACACAAAAAAGGAGAAAATCCTGACAATTTTGGGGTCTAACAAATGTTAACTATTGGATTTTTTTCCATTTCCATTTAAGCAATATAATACCAAAAAAAAAGTGGATTGCATGAAATTGATTTGTTCTATTTTATAAAAAAATATATATATTATTTAACCAAGATGGCCGCATTTTGTTCTCTCCTAAACGTAAAGAAATTTTACCGAAAACCGAGGTACGTACCGAACTGAGAATTCTGTGCACCGTTACACCCCCTACTCTATAGTGTTAATAACATTAATAGAAACACATGAATTCTAGATCCAAAATAAATATTTTTGGATTCATCCAAACACTTAACACCTAAAGGGCTCTGACACAGTCAATGTGTTTTATTGCTTTGTCCAACAGCGAATCCCTTCGGCCCTATCGAAACAATATCACGCCGCGCTGTCATCCCGAACATCGGTATGAACGCGAGTACCGATGTTCGATACAGCAGCGCTCTTGCTTGTGCCGTATTGCTTAAACCCTGACACGAAGAATGATCCCGAAATACCCAGAAAGCCTTAAAATACTTTAAAGCATTAAAAACATCATGTACAAAAAGGAAGTGATATGCACCTTGGTGGCTGAGTCCTTGAAGTCATTGAGATTGTCCTGTAGGAATGAACGGAGATGACAGATGAGCTGAAGAAGTTGGCACACAGCAGGAGAAAGGGGTTGGGGGGAAGGGGAAGGTTGGCCGGCATTCCCCGTAGAAACCTTCAAAGACTAGAACTTTGACATGGTTAGTGGAGGAAACAACTGGAGGCTAAATCGTGGCCTATGCAGGAGCAATCTGAGACTAGATGTGCTTGGAAAACCTGTGCTCTACTGTGTGGTGTATTTTGGTCGAAATAAAGAATACATTCTTTCTAAGTTAGTGTGGTGCGTTTGGTACAGGAGATAATTCAATTGATTTAACATGGCTGACATGGAGGAGTGCTCCAGTGCTACATTAAGTGCCCTGGTAGGTAAGATATCATTAAAATTTCTTGGTTTATGATAAGGTCTTGGTGATTGGATGCATATGGAATTAGGGTGCATATAGAATTACAACAAGCTCCCTGGTTGCAGATAAGCAGCTCCTTCTGGAAAGGCTTTGCCCATGCTTTTTTCTCCCTTGGAAGCCTTTCCTCCCTCTCACTATGCAGCTGCTGCTGGTGATGCATCATGGGGGTTTTCCCTGGATGGCTGAAGATGATGTGAAGATCTGGGGGAGCAGGGGATTTAAAAAAAAAAAACGAGAAAAAACACTTTCCGCAGCTTTGGCACTTCTGGGCTGCTTTCCGTCGCCAAAAAAAAGGGGGAAAAAAAAGCACAAGAGCCAACAGACGGGAGAGAAAAAGGTAGCTCGGTCTCATCAGGAGGATCCCGGGATGGAGGTCACAGCTAAGGAAGCAGGAGAACGTGCACATTCCAAACGCTTGGTGATGTCAGGGTGCTCTCCCCCGGTGACCTATTCAAGATCTCTTCCAGGAAAAAAAAATAATAGATCACATTCTCTTGTCTCGGCGCTTAAAAAGTGATAGCCTCATCTATTTACTTTTACTTTTTTTCTTGGTGGATCAAACGCTAGAGCCGGAGAAGACCACTCGCATTATTTAAAAAAAAAAAAAAAAAAATGTTGAAGGGTGATTTACAAAAATATATCTATATTTACAACAAAAATATTTTCCAAGGCACTTGAGAGATGTTATTTCAGCATAAAAATATAGAAAATGGGAAGCAAAAAAAAATAAAAAATCGGAAGCGAGGGTTTAAATTTGATTTTGGGCAAGTCCATCGGATTCTATCATAAAAAATTCCTATGTATTAAAAATAGATTCTTCCAAAAAAAGGAGAAAAAAAAATTGTCCATGTGATGTATAACTTCTCCCCCCTACTGCTCTCCTATGAAGGCTGGGTTCCAGAGGCCTCCCCTGAACTCTGGCATGTGGAGGATGGGGACAAGAGGAAAACGGCCCTCCTCAGGCCATACTAACCTTAACTGCAGAAGAGTGTGAGGGCGAAGAATGTGTGTCGAGCTTTCGTCTTTTTTGTTCTGGTGGAGAAAGAGAAAAAAAATTCCATGACTGATACAGTACAGAGTTCTGAAAACATCTCTAGCCAAAAGCCCATGGTGTGCACACTCAGGACTTAAAAATCCACCATTAGATGGTGAAAAAAAATATTTTGATTGTCCTTTAAACATCTTTTTTATTACCTTTTATATATATATATATAAAAAAGTTTTGTGTATGAACAGCAACAGCACCACCAATCAAAGCCATGACACCTCATGTACGTCATTCTCACACTGTTCTCTATAAAGACCACTAGCTTTCCCCTGGTGTAGTGCAGTGACAGACAAAACGTAAGAAATTCCTAACAGTAAGAGGGGGATTACACTTTTTCCCCTTTATACAAGTGCTACGTTCTTTCCGCTTCCCATGGCACAGCTCCCACCCAAGCTGCCAACTACCCTAATGTACCCAAGCGGCACATTACAGAACAAGTAGGTAAATCCTGACCTAAATCTATTTGGCAACCATTTTCCAATATCATTGTAAAGTACAAATCAGCCAATGCTGCCTATATTGGTGGGATTCACCCATTCGCATCTGCATAAAAGTGATACAACGATTTGAAAAGGTGTGCATTGGAGAGTTTATAATTTGTACATATTTGCATTGTACAGCTATGCACAGTATAACTGTGTCTCTATTTAGAAAACAACACTAAGAAGACGTAGTGTCCTCTCAGGGGTAACACCTCTGTAGCAAGACTGGAGAGTTCCCAAAGCCAGTTGATCAACCAGAGACCTTTTCTTTCTCAAACCCTTTTTAGTGAAAAGTAAATTATTTAAACAAAATATCTGTTTCCTTTTATAGCATTTGGCAGATTTTCTCATTTACAGTGATTTCCAGTTATCTCATTTGTACATGTGAACAATTATGTGTTGAAAAACTTGCTCGATGGTCCAACTTGGTGGTGCTGGGACTTGAACTCATGACCTTAAATATTACCCACTGAGCCACCCCTTTACCGAGTGTCATAAAAACTGTGACCGGTGTCCTAAAATTGCTTTCTGCATATAAAGGGCAAGTGTGGTTCTAAAGCTTGAGGCTAACCCACGTGTGTAAAGTCCTTATTTAAAAGGCCAAACTGGTAGAAGGGTCAAATGTGTATCGAGTGTTTTGTTGAACCACTTTGGCGTTCTGGTTTGGCATCTGCATGAAATGTTAACACACAGGCTTTACAGCTAAAACTTTGTGTAAAAACCTGGATTTTGCTTCTTTTTTTAGTCTTTCTTTCGCAATCATGAAAGTCACTCTTCTGGAAAGGCTTTCAACTACACTTGGGAACATAGTGGTGGGAATTTTCCCCAAATATGTGCTTTTATTTATTTTTATTTTTTTTTAACAGCTAATTAGGACCAGCGAAATGCAAATGAAAAATTCTGATAGCAGATATCTCAAATAAACAACAACATAAAAAGATGTACTGTGTGTTTTGTGCCCTTTTTTTTTTTTTAAATACATTTTTAAGGCATTTTCCTTTTAAAAAAAAAAAAAAAAAAAAAAAAAGGGGAGAGAAAAAATTGCCTTGATAAAACATCCCAATAAAGGAAAGGTTGCTGTTTATCGGTTTCTGGTGCAGCAAAGACATAGTGTTGCAATAGTAAAAGCAAAACTGAAGCCACCCTCAAAGTAAGAAATCTTTAACCCAAATCCCACTTCTATAATAGAAAAATGTGCCTTACCCCGTTCAGACTCGATTCCTTCTGATCTGGGAACAGGGGACTTGAGGGACCCAGCATTTTTCTCGCCCTTGCTGCTTTCCTTAAGTTTGCCCTCCTTGGCCACATCTCGTTCCTTGGATGACTCTTTGTCTGCAGCCTTGGCGTCACCTTTGCTCTTCTCGTCCTTCTTATCATCCTTCCTCTTGTCCTTCTCAGCCTTGGGCACCTTGTCCTTGGTGTCGCCCGCTTTCTCCTCCTTCTGCTTCTCCTTCCCTCCCGCCTTGGCCTCTGGAGTGCTGGCAGCGGACTTCTCCTTCTTTTCCTTTTTCTCCTTCACGCTCTTTTCTTTGTCCTCCTTCTCTTTGCTCCCTTTGATGCTGAAAGAAAAACGGCGCACATGCAAAAACGTAAAAGACCTGCAATCCTTACAAAGTGGACTTTCGCCAATAGATACACTGACCAGCCATAACATTATGACCACCTGCCTAATATTGTGCCGGTCCCCCCCTTTTGCTGCCAAAACACTTCTGACCTTTTTTACGACTACATCCATTAGACATGTTACAGACTTGCGTGTAAATAGCTCACAATCCCTTCAGTCTCCAAACATTCTCTTTGTTCTCAGAGTAGCATCCTGACCCTTCGCAACCGTGCGCCGAGGTGAATTACTCTCCGCTCCGGTATCTGAAATGTCTGACCTCAGCAAAAAAAAAAAAAAAAAAAAAAAAAAAAAAAAAAGTACACTGGGGGCCTCGAGGAACCATTACAAACTCGTTACAATCCCACTGGTCCTGAATGGGCCTTAATGGAGAGCTTTCTTTCGAGCGCTCCGTGCGACTCGCTTTGATGTCTCCTTTCAAAAAACGATGCTTTATACATCCAATTTAATGGGGCCTTTTTTCGCAATTGTCTGGATGTCGTAACAGCCATTACGCGCCAAGATGGCGCCTTTCAAAAGGGTTCTTTGAGCAATGGTTCAATTTAATAGAACAGTGAGCAGATTCTAGCCTGGAACACTGTTCAAATTCGATTATGCAGTTCATAAGAAAGGTAGACTTTGATAAAAGATGGATTTATTTGGCGAGTAGTTTGAAATAATAAGCCGCTGCTAAACTTACTTGCCTCGGGAAATAACCTTTTAATAGCATTACCCAGGAGATGAGAGCAGTACATCATCCTGCAGTGCTCTTAGTTTCTTTCGGTTTGCTGCCAGTGGATACGTGCGTACGTGCGCGTGTGTGTGTGTGTGTGGCCTCAGGTTTACCTGTTAGGTGTGCTGCTGCCGTTGCTGCTGTTGGCTTTATTCGTCGTGGTTGGGACTTTGCAGGCCGTTTTTGGAGCCACCTGAGATTTGTCCTTAGGTTTGTCTGAAATATTAGATGCATTCATTAGAATTAAACCCAATTGTTATATTGACAATGATCTGAAAATCTGAAAAATTTCGGAAAGCAGAAATAGTTGATAAAACCTTTGATAAAGGTTTAAAAATACCATATTCGGATAAAACAGTTACAGGTATAACTAACGATAATAAAAAAAATAAATCAAGCAAAGACCATTAAACCATGAAAAAAAATAGATTGTCAGAATGTACTCAAAAACAGGAGTATTCATCAGAATTTCAATCTCCCTTAAGATGATGTAATGAAGTCATGATCATTAAGGGCAATGCAAATATATAGGAAAAGGAAGACGTGAATAAGAAACCATTACTGTCCACTAGGATGAGGCTGAAATATTAACAATAAAAATAACAATTGAAAGATCAGTAATTACTGTCCACTTCCACACACCACTCTAAGATTAAAAAGTTAATGTGAAGTGCTAGTAAAATATTATGTATTATGTGAAGTTCATTTTTGAGTATTAGTACCAGTGTAGATTTATTCATTGCTAAAGACTCGAAGCACTTTTGTACGTCGCTCTGGATAAGGGCGTCTGCTAAATGCCGCAAATGTAAATGTTTGTAATGTTTTTACTCGCATCCACAAACATATTTTAAGATTTAGAATGTACACAGGATTGTAATCTATTTTAGAAACATTCCTATGGACGCCTATTACAGAGGAACCTACATATACCATGATGCAACAAGGCGGAAGGTTGAACACTGAGAAAGACAACATTATGCCGAGAAGATAAAATTCCCCACACCGTCTGATTGGTCAGTCGTTCATATGGATCTTAAAGATAATGACTAAAAGCCGTGTCGTACGGCTGAACTGAAATTTGCTGGTTACAGTAGATCACCGTCTATAATAATGTTAATGATAGCCGAGGCAAATTAATTGCGCTTAGTGATAATGATATCCATACATTTACAAGTAAATATTGATCTTAACCAATACATTGTTTATCCAAAAAAATAGGGTCCTTTTGAAACTAAAGTTTTATTGCATTATACACCACTATCTATAGATATCATTATATATTACATGTTCATTTTAAATGATGCCCTTTACCTTTCTTGCCCTTTTCTCCACAGCTCAGAGGCTCAGTGCCGTATGTTCGCTATTTCCATTGGGTTTTTTTTTAGGATCCAAGTTTAAAATAAATAGAAACGTGCTACAATTTGAACAAAAACGATTCTGGACCCTACTGTGAAACATGGAACTCACCCGTGTCCTCGGCAGCTCCCTCCTCGTTTTTTCCAGCGTTGGCAGAGGCAGGGGTGGCAGCGCCAGGCTTGCCGGAGCTGCCTGGGCCGTTCTGCAGGGCGCCAGGGTTGGCGGTGTTCGCCGGCTCCTTGTAGTGAAACTCGTTCTCGGGCACCATGTGAGCTTTCCTGCTTTTCAACTGGCCAGAGTAGCTGAAAGTCACATACACGGTTAAAACGGAAAGAGCACACGGCGATGCAGAATCAAACATCTTCTACAGCACTATCGGATGTGACATTATCAACAAGAACCAACGCGGGAATACCCTGGTATTTTGATCGAGCAACTTATTGCGTACCGCATGATTAAAAATGTTTTTTTTTCAATGGTTGGAGCGTGTATGCCTAGAGCTTGTAAATGTTGATTCCACGCTTTCTTGTTGATTGCGTACATCTATACGAGTGCAACAGATCAATACCGCCCTCCACCTGGTTAGATTAGAAGTCACGCTGGTGGCATAAACAAGTTGAAGATCATTTGTCACTTCAATTAACCTACAGGAAAAAGGCCTGAGCACTGAAAACCCTCGGGGCTGGAAAAAAATTCCCAAACTCACTTAGAGGAAATCACTTCCTCATTATCCTTAAAAGGCACCAATCGATCAAACAAGTGTCGAATTCAAATCCTGTTACAAACACCCTTGGTCAGTGCACAAATATTAATCCGCAAGACACAAAGTGAAGGTGCAGCGCTGGTAATGCCGTGGGAAACGCGACACGGAAAAAAATATTTCGGCTCGCACGGTTTTCAGAGCAATTTGCCGTCCCGCGTCCTCTCTAATAGGGTGTTAGCTGAATATTACTATTATAAAAACCTCCCATATCAGCCCTGGCATGAGGATAATATATATTTGTTTTAGATTGGATAAAAGTGCCTGGCGAACGCTGAAAAAAAACCTTATCTAAAAGACAATTCCAGAGTAGACTGGAGAAAAGAAAAACCTTGTAGTGACTGATAAGATCATATTTATGGTGACAGCACCGTCTGAGGTGAATTAATGGACTTCATTATGCTCTAATGTGGAAGGCTCTTAAAGCAAAGCTGACCTCATCTTTCTTAGCCGCTGCCTGGATTAACGGAGCTAAAATATAAGCTTTTGGAAAGAAGCAAAAATTAAAAGGCGAGCGTGTTGTGCCTCGCTTCACTTGGTGAGCTGCTTGCTAAGCAGAGAAGATTACCCTTCACTCCAGACCCCTGATTTCATCAATACGACTATACCCAACTTATTCGAAGTTTTGCGAGGATCAAATCCTGCCTTAAAACGAAGTTAAGCTGCAGCGTGGGAACGGAGGGGGAACGCCAATGGTTCAATTCCTAAATTCCTCTTCTCCCGTACCGTCTCGCTACTGAAAGCCGTACACACTCGGATAACGAGAGTTATCTTAAGACAAAAATACCAAAACCGTGCCTGTTATGTTTTGCCACCAGTAAAACCCTGAGAGGGAGAAAAAATTAATAAAAAACTACTCCAAAAATGGTACAGGCCGGTCAGAATGCAAGGTACCCCATGGCTAAAGCATAGAGGTCAGGCCTCTTCTCCTTCTCCTCCTGGCAGATCTTGTGCACTCGGCACTCCAGCGCCTGGCCCAGGTTCAGCACTTTCGGGTAGAAGAGCAAGATCTTGGTCAGAACGATGAGGATGTTGCGAATATGGGTGTATTCGCCCGTCTCCAGACAGTGCACCGAAGCCTAGAAAACAACAAGCAAGTCTTATTAACGGTTCGATCGTCTAGAATAGAATAGTATACTTCATAGTCACTGCACAGGGTACAACCAAATCAAGTCTCAGTCCGTAATGTGCATAAAAAAAATTCACTGGTAGTGTTTTCTTGGTGTTCAGCACGTCTCTGGGTTTAAAAACTACTACTAATATTGGGAATGGCTCGCCTTTATCTACTAAATACATGGAGGCATCTCTGCCACATCTCAAGCAAGACCTACTGGACTTTACCTGCTGACTGGAAAACCACTGAAGAACATTAAACTCATTGTCATGTTCATGAGACGACTATTGCATTGCGACACGGTTCATTAACTGGCTGGAAGCAGTGATCAGATGATTGTGAATTGTGTCTATGTAGAATGCACATGATCAGCAACAATACCCAGATAAAGTGTGGCATTCGAGCAATGATTGATTGGTACTGATGAGATCAAAGTATGCCAAAAAAACATTCATCACGCCATTAAACCACCACCACCAGCCTGGACTGCTAACACGAGTCAGATTAGCTCTGTGGATTCGTGCTGGTGGTTCCAAAATCTGACCTCACCATCTGTGTGGCTCAGGAGAAAATCCAGAACAGACTGCAGTTTTCTGGGTTCCTGCAGTCTAGTTTGGGTGAAAACTCATCTTTTTAGCTTTCTGTTCCTGGCTGATAAGTGAAATCCAATCTGATCTTTTGCTTTTGGAGAGTCCATCCTCCTCAAGACTTCAGTTACTGTGCATTCTGTGATGCACCACGTTTGTACAAGAGTTACTACAGTATTGTCCTGAATATAAAGATATATATATATATATATATTTTTTTTTTTACGGAAACGTATCTCAATAAACAATGTCGTCTAATATGCGAGCTCTAGGCTATTACATGTCAATAATAACGTGGTGATAAATGCAGCCGAGTCTTTACACAACTCTCAAGCAGCCAACAAATACGGCGTATCGGAGCATAGCATCGGGAGATGGAGTCTTAAAAACGTTACGTAGCCCACTGTAAACTGCTCTGCAATTAGATACTCTAGGCATTGGTGAGGGCATGTTTTTTTTTACAAAGCGAAGGACAGCCTAGGCGTATTGTTATTAAATCCAGGTTACATATATGGTATGCCACATGAAAAGCATTTTCAAATGAAAGCATTCTCTTTATAAAAGACAAGATTTGGTTTTCAAAAAAAGTTCCCCTAAAAAGGTTTAGTTGGAAAAGCCCGGTTTTTAGGTCGTCTTCTATTCGGGACGATGCGGAAATTTTCCGCAGCCCTTGTCAGCTCAGTCCAGTCTGGTCATTCTCCGCTGCATCCTCAGACTGCAGGATTGCTGCTGACTGGACGTTTTTTTTAAGTGTCTTTTTTTTTTTCTTTTCAAAATGACGGTTTTTGATGCTGGCCTGCAACTGCACAATTTGTTGCCCGTTTTTTTCTTTGTCGCACTGTTGAATATTTACAATAACTGACAATACCAGATACCGGAGGTATCGGCTTGCATCCAAAATGAGAGAATCACATTGTAAGATCCTGGAATTTAATTAAAGAACACCAATTTTGCATGATCTTAGGCTTAATGTCTGTAGGTGGCATTATAATAGTCCATTTAATCAGCGTGCGATATCAGACTCTCTGGATCGGCTGATTTGCTTTTTCCTCTTTAATAGGCTCCCGGTGAGGACAGTACAACACGAGAATAAAGAACCCATACCGGCAAGATCTTTGAGAGATGCGCTTCTAAAGACGGACATTATTCTGCTATATTATAGACATTCGTACGACGAAGACTAAACGGCGCATAGCGACGGTTAATTCGAGAAGCCTTCGACGCAACACGCAACACGGTCCGTTGGATAACGGGCCGAAAGATGTCAGATTTCCCTTCGATTTAATCGAACGGCATTAAAACTACTACATCTGGAGAAAGAAATGAAGAAAACACATGGAGTAAGACTGATTATCTAATAAGAATAAAAAAACAAACTACAGAAATAATTTTAAACAAGGGGAAGAGTGTTGATGAATTGTCTATTTTTATAGGAAAGACTTGGACATGTTATCATCTCTGTAGTAACAGTTTGAACGTGGACTCAACAGCAAGATGCATTCAAATATGTCAGAGGTAAAAGGCTTCGAAGGCAAATTCAGTTTCTCAGTGATGAGCTGAATTTGTTTTTCGCTTAGAGGCTGAAAAATCTGAAAATATTCACCTTGAAAATATTATAAATATTGACAAATATTGACTAGGCTTATTTGTAGGGGTGACGAATAGTCGAAGATTGGAGGAGCCCGATTCAACTACCAATCTCACAGTCAAATCTTCTTAGGTGTTATGAAACAAGGATCGTGCTATTTTTGTTATATGGGGTTGCTCAAAGTCTGATTTCACCGAAAACTACCAGGTTTCTCCCATTAAGGGGGCATTCAGCCCATTATGATAATGCTGTAAATAAAAACGTGATTAGAAAGAAGCTTTTAACACATACTGAGGTAATTCAACCCCCTCATTGACAGATTTAATGTTCACTTTACATGACCGTGACCGACACAGGAGCATTTTGGCGGCAGTGATCTAAATATTTAACAGTGTAGTGCAGTGACTCACTCAATAAGTCAGTGACTTATTTGGGTTCATCAATCCAGAATGATTTGAAAAAAAATGTTTTATGTTCTGTACATAGTTTTATGACTAGCTGGTGTTGTCATCATCCAGTCTTACACAACACACACAAAATGAATATCAATCGGCTATAGCAGTGGTCCCCAACACCTGGGCCGCACAGAAAGAATACATAACTTACATTATTTCTGTTTTATTTATTATCTGATTCTGAACAATCTTTTATTTTGGAGAATGACCGGATTCTCTCCGCCACATCTGTCTAAGTCTCACTCTTAATGCATGTCATGATGCCTCGGTCACATGTCTTACCAACATCCCCTACCTTCTTAGAGGGGCTGCTCCGGCCGCTAACACATAATACATTATCGCTAAATTCAAACCACCAAGTGAGCAAAATGAACAAAGAACAACAAATTGAATTCACATTTATTATCATATGTAGAAAATACCAGTTTTTATGCCGGTCGTAAAATTTTATTTAGTTCTATTTATCCGCCACACCTTAAAGGCCAGTCCGTGAAAATATTGTCTGACATTAAACCGGTCTGTGGCGCAAAAATGTTTGGGGACCACTGTGCTATAGACATGAAATAGATTGATAATTCTGATTCGACTATGTAAATCCTTAGTAGGGGGTACTAAGTACTCCCCTCTCTCTCTCTTTTTCTCTCTATATATATCCCCCCCCACCCACACACTTATATATATACACACACTTTATACACACATACACACACACACATACACATACTGTATACACACACACACACACACACACAAAATGTTTTTGTATAGCATATTTAAAGTCATTTATTCATGCCTAAAAAGCAGAAGCATGAATTTGGTGGTGATGCAACACAAAAAAAAAAAAAAGAAAGAAAGAAACCCAGCATGGAACACTAACTTTAGTCAGCTTGTAATGCCATTTGTGAACGACGTGTCTAAAGTTCTCATAGTCGAGCTGGTCCGCCTTATTTCCTCCGTCGAAGCCACTGGCTCGGAAAATGGTCAGGAACCCCGGGTAATTGCCGCACTCCTGTGGAAGAAAGCACAGCACTTATTCAAATCTACGCTTCTGAAAGCGGAAGGCCGCTCCTGCAAGCGGTGACTGAACTCTGTGGCACGTACACAGACAACAAGAATAAATATACAAGAACAAAGATAACATGCTTTTACGTGAACGGCTAAATAAATTCCGCACCTTCTCGTAGATGGCTTTATCGCTGTGCCATCGCGTCACCGTCTCCAGCATGCAGCACAGGAAACGGCCGTAACGCCGAGACTCGTTCTCCGTACAGCTGGCCACCGTGTAGATGATATCGGAGAACACCTGAAGAAAACATGACAGAAAGAGGAGTAAGGATAAGGGTGGGGAAAGCAAGCCGCAGAAAAGGCTGTATAACAGTGCTGCATGACGCATGTCTCCGGCGTCGGCGCAAACGAGCTTTTTTACGCGCCGCTGCTTTAATGCGCATTATCAAACACTCGGCACAATTAGGCTCAGCGGGAGCTTGCCATTTACACAAACACAAACCAGTGTGAGTCTGCATCACTTTGGCTGTTGTCCTTCCCAACGCTACCCATTCAGCTGCTTGTTATACGCGCGGAAGACGCGCCACGGAACCCCAGAACGAGCTCGGGAGAAGTTTCAAAAGACTCACGCGATCGTAACAAAGCAGCGTGCAGAAGTTCTGGGTTTTCTGCTGGTGCACGAGCTCAACAAAACGAGCGCAGTAGACGGCGTCGATGGCGGAAAAGACGCAGCGGGGGAACAGACAGAGCTGAAGGAACTTAGTGATGGTCTCGTTCTTGGTCGATTCTGCAAAAAAAATAAAAAAAGTTATAATAAAGTCATAATAATAAATGAGTCAAATTACAAAACAGATTAGATTGAAAAAACTTGAAATACAGGTTAATAAATAATACACCATTAACAGATATCAGATCGGGTATTATATATAAATTTGCATTTCCGTGCGCCATTTAAAATTTTTGCACAATAAATTGGGACTGTTATCGTACTCTCACTCTCGACAGGCTCCGCCCTCTGTAAAGTTGATACATTAAGGTAGCGTTAAATTGCTGTTTTGCTAAATGATGTACTGTAATTTCTTTCATTCTTAACTAAATTGCAGCATACGACCCCATACTGATCACCATACTTTAAGACCCCTGGGTATAATAACGATAACGTCATGGCAACGCATCTCCATCGTAAGCCGGAGACTACCTGTGCTCTATCATGCAGTTGTATTAATTAGCTATTAACCCCACTTTCGCTTAAATGTCTACAATGGCTACACTTTTGTTTAATCGTGTCGAACATTCGTTAAAATCATTGGGTCAAAATAATTAAAATACCAATCTGAGTCGAACAAACAATTAATAGTGGGAAACTTTCCTAATGCAGTTTAGGAGTTCCTGAGCAGGTGGCACTTTTGGGTAGTATCTGAAGTATTGGACTTCTTGCACACTGAAAAGCTAGCGAGCACCTCGAAACAAAGCGACACTGCTCAGCATTCCGAGACTTCAGGTTTGTTTAAATATAATCTCAACAAATATCGAGCACAACAAGCGACTGCAAGGCGATCATCAGGATTTCCTCCTGGAAACGCCGAGCTAGCTGACGGAGCTGTAAGGTGTGAGGGCGTATGCCACGTTGAGAGAAAGGAGTAATAGTGGAGTACTCACTGGTGAGTAACCAGTTGTCCTTCTCCAACTTAAGGCGTTGCAGGACCCTCTGCACATGCTCCACCTGCTTCTTCTCCTCCTCCACCAGCTTGTCTTGCAGCGCAGTGCACCGCTCCTTCTCCTTCTTCTTTTTGTTCAGAGGCTTTGTCAGAGTGAAAAAGAAAAAAAAAAACATCAGACAGTGACACTGCTTTATCTGGAACTCTGGAAAAGAATCTTTAAACTGATTGTTCTGTGACTAGCAGTCTCCAACATCCTGATCCTCATCACACAAGATCAGCAGAATTAGAAGTTTTAGATTGGAGCTTATTATCGTTTGGCTCCACCCTCAAGACAGACAGACACTTTATTCAAACCAATAGGAAATTTACAACATAAAGCTCTGCCACTCGAGGCTGCAAGATGATGATGCGTTATCGTTCCTATAATAGTGGATGCATTACAATAGTAACAAAACGACAAATAAGTGGTCAAAAAACTGCCTTTCGTTTTTAAGGCCGTTTTTAAAGTCGCCCCCTACCATTTCGGAGTTCTCTTCGATGGCCTTGATCTGCATCTTGAGCTTGTTGACCTCGCGGTCGTAGGCGCTATGAGGAACGGACAGGTCGTACATGGTGAGCGACCAGAAGGTGGCGTAGAACTGCGGGCGCAGGTCGTCCCAAACTCGAGGCGGGTGGAGCGACATGACGGCTTCGTGCACCGGCGCCATCACCTGCTCGCACGCCGCGATGTACTTGTGGACCTTCTGCTGTTGCCGGTTTCCCTTCTCGGTCTTCTTCAGCTCGTCGTACTTGGCCTGGGAATGGGGGAAAGCGTAATGATTAGCCCATTCAGGAGCAAAAACGAGAAGCGGATGAAACGATGACCGTGTCGGTGAAATAAAACCCGAGTGGGCACGGCTCCCGGACCGGGGCCAGAGACTGAGCTCGGCTTGGCAACAAGCCGGAATAAATCAGTGGCACTAAGCAGCTCTGTGCTACACAGCTGGAGCCGGGGATTTAAATCTGTGGCGCTTTTATGAAAACACATGCATCAGGAATGATGGTAAAATGCAGTGTTGACAATGTGCTGCAAAGTAGATACGGAGAGAGTTGTATAGGGAGTGCAGGCAGTTAAATCTGGTTATGCAGGAGGGTGGGGTGGGGGGTTAAAGAGGTTAGACGGGGACACGCTTCAGCATTTTTTCTACTTTTGCAGCTTCAGAACGTTTGCTAATAGAATAGTTTTTTTTGCATGAACTCTACAGCCACAACTGCCATAATGACTACATATGAAATCTATAACGTCTACATGTTAAACAGACTGTTAAAAATGACCAATGTAATGCGACTCACCATGATCTGATGGGCGTACATTGGGCGGGACAAGAAGAAAGCAGCGTCGTGAGGGGTGTGGAACTGGTTACAAAGCACATCTATGGAAGGAACTCTCTTGATGTAATCCTCTGTGCTCAGGTTGGACGCTAAAAAGCCGCCGAACTGCACCAGCGTGTCGTGACACTAGAGGTAAAAGGGACACACACAAAAAAAAAGTGGAGCGTTTATCATTAGACCAGGTTCTCCCAACGGTTCCGGGGTCGACCTGTCTGTCAAGACAGACGTGGTGTCATTAGAGCTTCCGTAGTTGGTCACGCCCAAAGCGATTCCCATAGTGAAACACCTCACTCTGTTATCAAAGAACCGGGGTTACGTTAAGTAACCTAACGTTCTCCCAACGGTTCCGGGGCAGATTCTCGTCCTAAATCCTCGTGTTGCTTATTTATTTGCGGAACGGCACCTTGCTTTATTAAAGCCATTCATCACAGGGAGCCCAGGCCCCCCCCAGGAAATCAATGCAATGGCCAGTAAAGCAATTTAATGGGGCAAAGAGGAGCTGGAATGACATTCCTAAGTCCTAAGTAGCATAGAAAAAAAATAATAAAAGGCAATGAAGCAGCAGCAGAACCCTGGGTCAGGCATTACTTCAAAGTTATAAGGTTTATTTTTGTTTAAACAAAGAATCATTTATATTTATTTAAATATATATATCCTTTTTTTTTGATTTATGAAATATTTCAGATTTCCAGTGAAATATGAAAAGTGTACATTAATAATGCCCATGACTCAAACATTCAGAAATCTATGATGCAGTATTCCCATTTACAGCAAGTGAACAAGTACAAAGCGATAGTGTGAATATGTGTAAAACACTTAACGAGCAAAAGTATTGGCACAGATAATTTTTTTTTTTCCGTTTTCCAACCGTATTGTATTACACTGCATCCCGGTCCTGCACAGCCTACAGCAATACCTGATTTTACTAACACCCTTGTGGCTGAATGATCATAAATCTCCACAAGCAAACTCCAAAATCTAGTGGAAGGTCTTTCCAGAAGAGTGGCTTTTATATTATAACAACAAAAGGGGACTAAACATAAAAGATTGCACATACAAATCTTTTAGACGGCTGTCCACATACTTATGACCACACACTAGGTAGAGCATGCTGGAAACAATTCACCCAACACACACGCGTACAAAATGTCTCGGGGGAAAAAAAACGATCCTCTCGTAACGAATTTAATCGCCGCATATGTCCTGTGAAAGTTTTAGCTGAAATTGCTATCACGGGTGAGGATGAAAGTAATCGCCACAGGTGTGGATAAATGGCCAGCACAGGAACGCAGGAAAAGCTGAGTGTGTCCGGTCTGTTTGTTTTTGGTGAAGAAGTGCAGATGGTTCAGAATTCTGCTGAGATTGTGGTCACCAGCATTTGTTTTCTCATACAACAAACCCCCCCCACCGGTCCAGTAATTATTTGCAAACACAAAACATGTGCTTCGTGGTGCTCCCAGCCCAATACGCTACATTAAGAGCCGCTATCAGGAAAAGCACAAAAACATAGAATACCCATCGAGAGGGCCATCATTTACTCATTTTCCTACTGCTGTATTTATTGCATGCAAATGGTGCAACAGTTCAGCATTCGTTTTCTTTACCAGGTTTCTGGGCAACAACGCTGGAGCTTTGAATTGCTCGGTTAGCTGGTGAGCGCAATATATAAAGCACCAAACCACAGTTTCAGATCTTTCCCAGCACAAAAGGATCAGGGACTTCACCACACTATATGAACAAAGGTTTGTAGACACCTGACCATGGTCCCTACCTCTGGATGGAGTTCTCTTCAACTGGAGACCTTTCTGGCCAGCTGAAGATGATGTAACAACATGAGCCCAAAGAGCCATGAAATTATTGAGCAACTTAAGATTTGGACTGTAGTTGATATCAACCATCTACTACAATGGTTTAGATGCAATGTTCTGCAGTGAAGCGTTTATCACTGCACACCCGAACAATGATGGAACTGTAATGAACATTCGGTGCCACCCAGATGGAATAAGTTCCCTTTTGTGTCTGGTTTATCTTAAGGCTTTTTTTTTTCCACTCACACCATCTCAGGGAGTTTTTCCTCACCAAAGCCAACACTGGCGTGCTCATTAGGGTTCAACGTACAATTTTAAGGAACCAACTTATAGATTCTTTAGTAGCCCCTCTCTTTTTTGTTTTGAGGGAATGTCCTCAAAGGTGTTAAAGTCAGGTAGTGATGGAAATGAGGACACCTGGGTGCAGTCAGCGATCCAATTCATCCCAAAGGTGTTCGATAGGGTTCTATTCAGCGCTATTAGCAGGCTACTTTGTGCACATACTGGATCAGGTTTCCTATAGGCCTTCTATCAAAATTGTGTGCCTTTAACCTTCTAGTAGCAGTTCGGAGAACAACGGCGTATGGTTGAGAAGGTCAGGTGTCCCAATGCTTTTGTTTTAATCAATTAGTTTTTATTTGTATAGTGCTTTTTAACAACTGTCCCAAAGCAGCTTTACATGTATAATGTGGTAAGAAAGGGCGAATCAGATCGTATTTTATTAGTGTCAGTTTGCTCCTAATGAGCGAACCGGCAGAGACTGTGGCAAGGAAAAAACTGCCCTGAGATGGCATAAGGGGGAAACCTTTGAGAGGAACCAGACCCATGAGGGTCCGTAAAGTGTAAATAAACTTTGCACTTCTTTGGTACCTGGGGCTTAATAATTTGGGGCATTAATAAGGTCAGGTGAGATCTCAGTGTACGGGTTAACCCGGAAGGTGTTCAGGGAGGTTGAGGTCGGAGCTCTGTACAGGACACACAAGTTCTTACACACCGCCTCATCATCACAGGGTCCATATTGTGCGGTCTTGCCGGAACAGGTTTGGGGTTTTAAGTTCTAATGATAAGAGTTCGACATGCAAAGACATTCGCTAAAACTGTCTGCGCGTAACTTTGAGGCCACAGTGAGAGAGATGGTCCACGTACAGGGGGCGTCCATATGGATCAGTAAGAGACGGCAGAGTGAAAGCAGCACGTGTGTAGAATGAGGATTAAAAGAAGTTTAAGAAATTAACTACTTTTACCGCATTACACTACACTAACTCGAAACATCTCTGAGCTCAAACTCAGGTAGAGTTTAAAAGGCACTTTAGTCAATTTCCGTTAAACTAGAAGTCAAGCGTGACTAATGCTACATGCAGATATTTCGCTGGATGGATTGTAATAATAATATTGGTTACTCTAGTAGCTTTTGTAAATGGTGGGACAACTAGCATTCCAGGAAACGGATTATAGATCTATCGTCTTCACACCCATTGGTAGTCGATGCTCGTTGCGCCACTGGACACAGTCACATCTATTAACCCACAGTGGCTGTTGCTCATATCACTGGAGGTCACCAGCTCTCATTTAAAAATGGATGAACTTCAGTTGTATTTATGAACGAAGCTTATTGGTAGCCGTGACATCGCCTCTTGCAGCCGTGCTGCCGGTTTACTCCAACTAACCAGGAGAAAACAAATCCAAATGATGATTGTGAAAATAATTAGAAAAACTGTATGAATATATTTCACCGTTGTGGCCTTTATGAACAGCGCTGCAAAATTCGGACTGAAAGCCGAACACACCAACAACTAACGGCTGACAACCGAAATGCAATAAATCCACCGTCTGTTTTTATCTTCTGCATAAACAAGGTACCTGAAGCGCTTCAAAGCGTCAGAACGCTAATTAGCCCTTTGAACCCGGGAACTGACATTTCAGCCAGTGAAATTTCAGCGAGTAAAGACTCAGGAAGCGATCCAAAACTGAACAGATGGGGAAAAAGCAGCCCGAGTCAGAAGAGCAGCCGCAGAAAACAAACATCAAAGGAGCCGGGCGATTGGTGTAGACTCGCGTTTTACTACTCTAATCGTTTCCGAGTGACACGACTTCTGCTGCGACTTTTCGGTGTCCTTTCCTGCTTCACTTGTAGGCACTAATACACGTTTTTGTCTTTGGGAAACGGACGGCGAATGTAAATCGGAAGAATAAAGGCAAAAAAAAAAAGCTTGTTGCATCAGTAAAGGCAAAGCTTTACTGCACTTTAAGTTCTCTGAGCTACAAAGACTTCCTATACAATCAGGTGCCTAAAAAGACCCATATATTAGCGTAATGGTCTCGAACAGTTTTTGAAACAGAGTTTGAACAGTTTGACTTAATCAGCATGTTCTGCATTCGAATGCAATGCCTAACGGGAAATTTCTGTGATATGTGTGGTCGCTGCCAGGATGTATGCCAGCATTTCTGCATCTTCTATAGCAGTACAGATTTACTGTCCTCTGCAAATACCACAACATATGGTCTAAATAACCGGGCAAAAAAAAGTGAGTAAACCCCAAGTGATAACAGCTGCATGTCCTATTCATTCATGTTTTTGTCTGCTTGACAGGACCATACAAATGTGTGTATCTTGTATTAGAGCAGTTAAAATTTGGTGCTTTCAGTACAATTCTCTCATACTGACCACTAGATGTTCATCATTGCACCTCATGGCAAAGAACTCTGTGGAGAGCAACAATCTAATTCTAAATCCTTAAAGATGGCAGAGGCAATAAAAAGATCAGCAATACCCCGAAACTGAGTTACAGTACAGTGGCCAGGGTCATGCAGAGGTTTTCCAAGACGGGTTCCACTCAGAACAGACCTCGCAAGGGTCCTTCAAAGAAGTTGAGTCCTCGTGCTGTGCATCAGGTGCAGAAACTGGTTTAAAAAAACGAGACTAATTACTGCTGCAGCATTGTTTTAGAGGTTGCAGAAGCAGAATGTGCACTTGTCAGTACTCAGACGATGCGCTGAACACTGCAACAAGTCGGTTTTCATGGTCATCCTCCCAGAAGAAGGCCTCTTCTGAAGCGGTCTTTCAAGAAAGCACATCAACAGATTTCTGAAGACACCCTGTCCTAGAGCATGAATTACTAGAACCATGTCCTGTGGTCTGTTAAGACTAAGATAAACTCATTTGGCTCAGATGGTGTCCAGCAAGTGTCAAGCATGGTAGTGGTAGCATCATGGTCTGGGGCTGCATTAATGCTACTGGTACTGGGGAGCTGCAGTTTATTGCCGAAAAACATGGATTCCAACGTGTACTGTGACATTCTGATGCAGAACAGTTAGAAACTGGGTCGAACGGCAGGTATCCGACATGACATGACCCAAACACACCGCCAAAATGACAACTACCTTGTTCAGGAACGGAAAGGGATTAAGTGGCCAAGTATGTCTCCAGACCTGAACCCTATTGAGCACCAGTGGGGCATCCTCACACGGAAGGTGAGCGAGCGGGTAGAGCACGGTATTATAAGTGGCGTCAAAATCCGAAAGGAGTCGTCCTCCGAATTCCACTGCGGCAATCCTATGGCTTTGATACGAGCAAACGTCGAAGCCAGATCAGAAAACGGTGGCAAAAACTCTGCACGAACATGTAAATATTTACCACCGTACCCTATTGAGGAAAACCCAAAGACGTTCTTCGTAGCTTCATGAGCGCACGTCTAATTAAACTGTAACGTATGCGCACATAAGCACCAGTAATTCCCATTAACGCGTACATACGTCCTTATTAGGAAAATACTTTAATACCCGTGGCTTCGTTTTGTTCATTCAAAGGAGCTGCTTCCTAAACACCATTCATCAAGATCACGACTTGTAGTGTCTACAGAGTTAAATGAAACTAAGCAACACAAACTACTAATTCCGAGCTTTTTTTTTTTTTAGATACCGGAGCGAGAAGGTTTATTTTTTATTTTTTGCCCGACGTGTCGAAGGGGGCTTTATGCATAAATCATGCAATCACATTTCAAAGTGCATTCAATGGCTGAGATGAGTCGATCAATCTCGACGGGGCATCGCGGGGAGGCCTGACGCGGTTTCGGCTGATTGTAATGAGGCGCACGCAACTTCCTGCGCCGAGAGAGAAAAACAAGTCCAAATTATTAATTAAACCGCTTCCCCGCCGAGGTCATGGGAAAAAGCGCGTGTTGCGCGTTCACACCGCGGGCAATTATTCCCACAATTCGACGATGTGAGGGTGCGTTCGCTAAAAGCTCTAATTTGTGACATTCAGAAAGGGGTGAGAAGGAGGAAAGAAAAAAAAAAAAGAGAGAAAAAACCAAATATACGCTCGACAGACAGGATCGTTCTGTATGCCTGCGCAAAATGGAGTTGATGATGTGGAGTTTTTAGCACCATCTGCTGTGAATTGTGGCGGGTCTTGAAAACGTCGAGGAAATGAACAGAGCGTTGGCTTACCCAGCAAGTAATTGAGCTGTGCAGCTGGGTAACAAGAGAGGCAAACTGTGGGTTTCGGCGTGTGCGTGAGCTTGTGTGTGTGTGTGTGTGTGTGTGTGTGTGTGTGTGTTCATGCAAAATGCTTTTATAAATTGCTGGAGAAGATCTCAGGATTAGGAAAGAAATAAAACGGCTCGGTTACAGAGCCCTGGCGAGATCTTGTTTGACGGGTGGCGTACCTGATCGTACAGCTTGCCCACTAGTTTGAGGTGTTTCTCCCCTCCCTCGGAGAAAACCACGCCGTTTCTCTGCTGTGCCATCAGCAAGCAAAGAGGAAGCGCCAACTCGTGATCCAGCAGGACGTCCTTCAGGCGCTGAGACGACTTCTTCGTGTTCCGGATCTGGCCAAAATAGCCGCCCTGCGCACGGACACAAACGAACATAAATCTCGACACGCGTTCCCAATAAGATATTCGAGTTAAAAACTTCGGCACTGGGTTTAGGAACAACAAGCTACATGTGCAGATCCTCCTTAATCTCCGGTGTTCAGTAAAAATCCCATGTCGCCTGGATGAGGTATTTTAGGCAAGAGCGTATTATAATAACGCTCCAGAGGACAGGACAGGACACGAGCACAGAGGACAGGACAAAAGTACATCCTGTTCTGTTAACCCAAGTTAATGTAGAGCAGGACCACGCTTTCCTTTGGATGCGCCTTTGTAGGGGGGATTTTGTGCACTTAATGTTACTATTCAGACAGTTTAAAAGTAAGCCAAGCTAAAATTTTTCAAAAGATAAAACATATTTGTTCATTCTCATGATTTTATTGAGGATAATTAAACCAACTGAAAGCAACTAAAACTGCTATATAAATGAATCAAGAGAAATATTTTCTTTTTCCAAAAATAGAGAATCCCTGACTTTCTTTTGATCATTGATTTGAGTTTCATTGACTCCTTATTGCAGCTCAACAAAAAAAAAAAAAACGTTTCTTCACCCAACGAGTAACAGTTTTGTTAAAAAAAAACAAAACAAAAGGACCTCACTGCTTAAGGACTAAGTGTACCTCTGCTTTAAGCTGCTCTCCTCCGGTCATGGCCTCCAGTTGCTCCGCTGTCATTTCGTCTGTGATCTCGATTCCGGCCATCTTCTGCACCACCTCCTTCAGGATCAACAGGTCAAAGCTACAGAGAGAAACAGAAATTGAACAACTCCGTTCTAACTGCTCAGTCGAAACAATGAGTTCAGTGTAGAATTGAACTGGAATGAAACGGCACTAGTGGACTAAATCTCGAATGAAACGCTGTTTAATATAGACACTTTCAGCAGCTTTTTCTGGAACAGTACCTCTTCCCTGCCTTCAGCTGATTGGTCACATACTGCAGCAAACCTGCCAACTCGATAGGGTACTTCCGGAAAACTGCTCCGCAAAGGCTTGCGAGACCTATAAAGTTCAAAAGGGTCAGGAAACAATAAAAAAAAAAAAATGCAATAAATGCAATCCAGTAACATCAGATCTGTGGTAAAAAAAAATTAATAAATAAAAAAATCAGATCATAAAAAAATTATACACAATCTCTGCTTATAGCTCATTAATTTAACACCTTTTTTTAATAGAACGCCATGTTCTGCATTTCAATGCTTTATAGCGGTATTTATAGTATGAGTAATAGTATAATTAAAGTGTAGAACGTCTAAAACGCAAGCTAGTTCCTGTTTTTACTAATTTTAAAGCCATAATAAACAGTCGTCTCATCACTCATCTGCCTAGTAACCGGGTCAGATCTCTCTCTCACACAACAGAGAAACAAGAAAGAATACATTTTGTTCTCAACACCTTCCCTGTGCTGGGAAACCAAACAAATGTCACTTTAGACTCCTGCCATGTTAAATTAATTTCAACAAGAATTAGACTGTGGTTGTTAAATTTGCTTTGATTCTGTGGAGAATCAGCTGCTCTCCCGTAAATGAGCTGTTATTACGATTGATCCCAAATGACTATGCACACCCTCTCGATCAATCAGATTTGAGCATGCAACCTCTGTGTGGTTTAAGTAATGACTACAATACATTATTCGACAAGCGTCGAACCCCATGTCTCTGTCCCTGGTTCACCGCTTGTCCTTTGGGTACTGACCGCTGCGTAAAGGGAACACCCTACACATATAAATTTATCCACACACAGAGCATTACGTTTCCCCACGGACCATTATTACTGACGCACCACCTGTTAAACCATGGCACGAAGACTCTGCAGGATGGAAAAATGGGGAAACGGAATGACAGCAATATTTGTGCGCGCACATATTAAAGGTCGACGATTTCGGGGGAAAACTGTTGCCGATGCTCATCACAGAGATTTTGGTGGTGTCCGACTCGAGCCAACGTTGCCAAAAAATCCCACTTGACACTCTCCGATGGCCGAACGTCAGCTTGGCCTGTCCCGAGTTTTAACTTCTTATCATTCAATGTGTTAATGTAGACTTATATATGATGCTGTTTGTGGGGGGGGGATTTAGGGTTTAGGGATCTGAGACCAGAACCTGGGAAGTACACTGAATTACAATAAATGTTTGTTTTGAGCAATACTCTGTATCGTGTCTTATTACCTTTTAGATGTTCTGAGATGAAGGTGGGTCTTTGTGTGCGTGTGTGTGCGCGTGTGCGCGTGGGTGCTAGAGCTAATATATATAAGGTGCTGCTAAAATAAAAAAAATGAATCTTTCAGACTAGTTGGATTCCGCAGCGCGGTGGTATAATCAACATTAAAGCACAGTGGAACTTACTTTGAAGCCAAGATGAAATAGTAGTGTCGTCATGCTTCATCTTCTCTTTCTCCGGGTTTGCTAAAGCTTCAATAATGCAATCTATAAACGGAATCAAGGTCTACGACGTCTCTTTTCAGATAACACAGCAGTCTTGAATCTCAATGAGTCATTTACATATTTTAAAATGTGTTCAAAATATATTCAAAAGGACTGTCATCAACATAATAACCACATCGAAGCGAAGCCGGTCGCAAGCGGCTGTATTTTTAGCGAAGTGCTTATAAAGACAAGACTCGAAGCATTCAGGCTGTCGTTCTTTCTTTTTCTTTTTTTTACAGAGCGGAAACATGGGCTGGGTGTAACTCAGTCAAGGTGAGCTACTGCACGTCACTGCGAGCGCAGACAAATAACAGGGTAGGAGTTTTGAGAGTATCAGCAAGTTCCTGCGAGTGTGTTCATTTGTGTGTGCGAGTGTGTGTGTGTGTGGGGGCTGAGCAGGATTATTATTTGGCACTGAGGTGGGTGGTGGGCTGTACTTCCTGGCAGGGTGAGTGAAGAAAAGGATACATGCCAGTACATCATAGTTGAGAGAGGTGAGGTATTTCAGAGAGTCCACCACAGGGGTGATGAGGTTGTCATACCACTGGATCTGCGAGAGAATCTAAACACACACACACACACAACTGCATTATATATTTAATACCAAGTCTATGAGACTTTTGCTTGACATTTAAAGTCTTTAGTCATTTCCCTTTTTCTCATTCCATTAACAGCTTTTACATAAGAAAACCCAGTGCTCAGCCACAAACGCATTACTTCTAGTAAAATAATTCCTCAACAGTAAGCTCTGTGAAGGGCACAGGACAGAAATGAGGTCTCGGCACCGGGTTTTTCTTAAGCTGTGGTTCCACTTTTTTTTTCTCTTTAACTTTGCTCCCACCAAACCCCCGTACAGTCCACATTACATGTGAACGCCACTACAGTTATCACTGCTGCATACCGAGTAACACAAAGGGTCCAATTCTCACATCAGTTACCCCCTCCTAAGTGATCTATTGCCCCCTTTTTCTTTTCCCATTACCCTAACCTGGGGGGGGAATCACAAGTCATGTAGTTGTTGTCACGGAGTATTGGAACTAATGGAGGTTTGAGAGAAACAGGATCACTTTTTGGGGGTTCAGATGTAGAGCTGTGGGAAACAAATAATCCGTTTTCCCCTTAAAACCCCGTAAACTGCACTGCAATATTCACAGCCGGGACGTCTTTTATAGACGGCGTACCGGCCGTTGTACGCTGCCGTACTCTCCGAGGCTGTTCTTAAATGTTGATTGATAAATGGATATGGAATAAATAGATCGTGTAGCTGTTCTCATAACGCCGAATATACTCCTTTTTCGTTGTTAAATTCATTCTTTGGTCAGCAGGGTCGAAAGTTTGTCTGGATGTCGAGAGTCACGGCTTGTAATCGTTGTCTGTGAGGGAGCTGTATTTAAAAGAAGAGCCGGATTTACATTTGCTTTTGCCGCTTCGTTCGGACGGCCGATCGGCGGATATTTAAATGCATTTCGTAATCTGGGGAGCAATGAAAAGTGATGGCGGGGTAATAAACGGGGTCGGAGTAAAAGCCTCCTGTTAGACAGGCCAGCCGTTATGGAACCGATGAAACACTCACGTAATCGAAGAGAATGGTGGGGTTACTGTGGCTCAGCTTGCCAATCTGCCTTCCCGATGGCTTTACGTTCTCCTTGGTCAGACGCCTGAGAGAGAGAGAGTGAGAGAGAGAGAGAGAGAGAGAGAGAGAGAGCGAGCAAAAGATTACACCACTGGTTCCTTTTATCATCACTAACATTACTAATAACCCAAACAAACGCATATCTCCACTAATGCTTGTTCTCCCCACAAAATAAACCGTCAGCCGTCTTAACACCGATTATTCCTCAAAGTCGCATAACGCTGCAGTGACTGGAATGGAGCAGGAGCTCCAGGAGGTTTTAGTCCCTCGCCGAAGGAGACAGCTTTAATGAACGTGTACTGTGAAAAAAGGACGGCTGTGGCACGTCTGATGAGGTGCTCCCGCTCGCTGCAGCACACGCCCACGCTGCAGGTTTGGAAGGGAATTTTAATTGGGATGAGTGTGACGCTAGGTGAGTTCCACTTTAAGGCCCGTGAGGTTGCTGCGGATCGCCTGCCGATGGAATTAATGAGGAAACACGGTGCAAGGATTTAAAAAAAATTTATTGAAAAAAATCAATGAATCGTTATGGTGTAAAATGTAAAGATGTTCATTGATAAGAATAACAAGAATAGCTAAAAAAAATTGTAATCCTATGTCTTTGATATTTTTATAAAAAAAAAATACCAGGCATATACACACACACGTATACTTGTGTATATATA
>MU551577.1:2819354-2868532 GCA_024362625.1 Silurus asotus | reverse complement strand
ACACACACACACACACACACACACTTATGCCGCTATTACTTTCCTTTTCTTCTTTCTTTTTTTATACTGTTTAATGTTGCTGTAGTTACCTGGAGCCTCATTAAAGAATTTCATTGTACATATGGTCACTGAGATCTGTACATATAACTAAAACTTTAAACTTCAAAATGTGTTGAGGGAAAAAAAAAAAGAAAAGCAGAAAATCAGTGCCTGTTCATCCTGTAACTATTCTAGGGAACTTAAGTAAGTGGTTCGCTCAGGCATTAGAGCACAATAAGCAACCTGTAATGATGCGTCCAGGTTTATGGGGAGAAGATGGATAAAGCCACTCTATATAAAATGGGGGAAAAGGGAGTGGGATTTCGTGAATACACACTCGGAGGAGTCTTTTATAAGAGTGCAGCAGGCTGAAAATTTTGGTTGAACAAACCCAGCAATTTTAGTAGAAAAGAATAGAAGGATGCAGTCTCCCATTTATCTGGATTCCATCATTAAACTCTAATGGCAACTCTGTGTGTTCGTGTGTGTGTCCTAGCTTTTATTAACCCCCCCCATCAAAAAAACAAAATCAACAGCAGTGCTTCATTTCTGCTTCAGTGCCTACAGTGATCCTCTGCGGCACCGTCATAGTCTCACACACTCCACTGCTCCATCTCGCTTGCTTTTATTTCTCTCTCACACACACACTTGATGGCCCTGTCTTATCATATCTGTCTCCACACCCATTACTTGTACATTACTGATATTACCTCTAGCTCGCTGAATAAAGGATCTCTCTATACACTCCTCAGAAGATCCAGTGGCATTAACTGTCATTCAGCTGTGACATAAAATGCAGAAGCAGTTTTCTTCTTTCCTGCCTAATGGACCGTGGCTGCATTAAATGCACAAAATATGCATACGGCTGTTTTTTTTTTTTTTTCGAGCGCGAGAGATACCGTAAATAAATCAACCTCCAACAAATCTGTGAAGCAGAAATGCCTTGTTTAATTATGACGACGTTGAAAACGTGGTTCGGGGGGGTGGGGTATTAAAAACCTTCCAATGTAACCGTGATGCATGGCGTTATTGGATCAACAAGCACAATGCGGCAGCGTGGATTAACCCAGTCTATTGCACTGATAACGTCGCGTTCGTGTGTATATAATGTACACCAACCTCAAGTATGCTGCTCGTGCCTTGGAAATTTTTTAGGAAATAGGGTAAAATTTTGTGAGTAAGGTCGCTCGTATCTGCGTTTGCTCGTACTATTAGTTGCTCGTACAACAGGGTTTTACTGTATAATAAAATTGTGCCTTCGCTTGAGGAGAGCTGGCTTACATGGTTTGGAGAGGAAGATCTTGAGTGACCTGCTATGGAGCTCTGATCTCATCCCTACTGAGCACCTTTTGGATGAATTGGAACGCTAAAGGCACCACAGGCCTCCTCACATCACCTACATCAGTACCTGACTTCACTAACACCATTGTGGCTGTGTGTGAATCCTTTTTACAGCATTCTAATGGATCTGAGCAAAACATGTCGCTCCACAGACTTCAGAATTCATTCTGCTGCTCCGATCCCCAGCTACATCATCAATAAACACCTTTTCCTCTCCATGCTCTTCTCTTCCCATAACTCAAGTGCAAGAAAACAGAGAAGACAAATTCTTTCCTTCTAATCAACTTAGTTTTTTGCTTTCGGCACCAATCGGTCCCTTATTTAAGGCTGTAATCTTCACAAAGCATTGTGTTTATGTCGTAGGACTTTAAGAAGGCGGTATTTTATGAGTGGCGGTCGACAAAAGCCAGATGTGCATGTTAAGCATCAAACAAATTCTAGCAAACTCAAGCATTGGGAAATTGGAAACAGAGCTAAACCAAAGAAATGGTCTTAAGAGAAAAGCACTAAGAAAATGATTGAAATGCTCCTTAAGGTGAACTGATCGAAAATTATATAGCCTTTTTAAAACACGGCGCACCAGCTGGCAATTTTCTATACCAGGATTTCTCAGCTCCCGTCCTGGAGACCCCCTGCCCAGCACAGTTAGATGTTTTCCTTACTCTCAACACATCTGGCCCACCTCATTAAAGGCTTAATAACGAGTTGATCAGTTGGATCAGGTGTGTAGGGAAAACATCAAGCTGTGCAGAGCAGGAGATCCCCAGGACTGGCGTTAAGAACCACTGCTCTATACTAATCTATACTGCAATGATGTAGAAGCTCATTATCTGGTGGAACGTTCCGGTTCCTCTTAAAGTGTCTTCCCTGCATTGAGAAATCTCGCATTGGGCTTGCTAATTTTACTTCAATATTTACATTTCAACTTCTGTAAAAAGTGGTTGATGTCTATAGTATATCGTTTCTATGGTCCAAAGAAAAAGTTGAATGAAATAATAAATTCTTTATAATATAATAATGGTGTAACAGTACACGTAATTAAAAAAAAAATTCGGTACAGGGATTTCGGGTTGCAATCCTATTTAGATGCGGAGCATAGTTCAAATCTGAGTTCCCTCAGGAACGTATTATGTGGCGGCCCGCAAGTTTGTTTAGTCTTTAAACGTGAAAACATGTAAAACAATGCCGATGGTGTAAAAAAAATTAAATACACAAGAGTTAGCGCAGTGTCACAGTGCCATTTTTTTGCACATGCTTAAAAAATCCGTTCACGTTTTTATCTTCAGCTTCAAGAATTTCTCATTAAATGAGAAAATCATGACAATTCTGCATATCGAGGAATATGCTAATAATATGCTAAAATAAGCAGCACAGTGAAGCATATCTTTAAAAAATTTTATAGTAAACGTAAAACAAAATTTTTCTGCCAATTCAATCAATTAATCTATTATAAAATGAAATATAATACAATAGTGAATTGTATTAATTTGATTTATTAAAAGATTATAAAATATTAGGGCTGAACAAACCATTTTTTAATGGAATAAAAAAAAAATTTTATGAGTTGTTTAGGTTATTAATAGTATTTAAAACCCTAATTCAAAGTATTTATGTATAAAAGTGTACTTAAAAAATGCAAAAGCCACATATTGAGTTTAAGTATCTTCAATTTAAGCATTTTAAAGCTTATAGTAGCTGCTTGTTGAGGAGTCCATGCGGGATTTCTCCTTTGAACAAATTCACTTATGCTGGGTTGATACGGGAAAAAAAAAACAAGGGGGAAAAAAAAAAGCATTTGAGTATGAAAGGTGAAGCAGTTTGTGTAAGTCAGCATTTGTAGTGTATTTTGCAGATGGCATGTTGACAACCATGCTTAAAAACATCTATATAAAATATAATACAACATTGTTTTTGTCTAGAATATATCATTAATTAAATTTAGCATAATTAAATATGTGCATAAATTAAATATACAAACATTAAAAACAAGCATTTGAATGTAGTAAAGTCGCAGTAAATCACGTTTGAAAGCAGAAGTTAACTGTTGTAACAGAAAAATGCAATAAAAAGGGAATGGAACGGAGAAGTATAAAAGCTTAAAAAGGAAAAGAAAAAATGTGTATTGGTGTACAAATGCATAATCATTAGCTGAAATTCACAACAGTGCTCGAAAATGCATTCGTTTACTGCTGCTGTTATTTGCTGCTTTTAGATTGTTTGTTGTCACGAAGAAACAGATCCAGTGTGACTGTCCCGAAGTTAAACAGTTTACACGATAGCACTTCATTACACTATACCATGCTGATGTTTCGCCTTCATCCGTGACACCAGTGTTTTTATGTCCTCGTGCATCACTGTGGTACTTCCTACGCAACCACACAAGCTCCACTTTGCATAACTTCCAGGTACAGTTTTCTTTGTTGTGTTTAATATAAATTGCTCCCTTGCTTTGGGACGTAAACTTTTTCCTGCTGCTGATTAACCCTGTACTGTACACCGTTTTCCACAAGCGGTTGTGTTCGTACTGTCACGCTAATCTGTACCTTGAGCAGCTTAACAAATCTATAATTGCATTCTTGGACAACGAATGTCATTTTTGATTATTATCTATTTTATCCATTAGATTAAAATTGTTTAAAAAATGTAAACTGATGTTCACAAAAGTGCAATTTGTTACACCCCTTTATATATATAAAATCCAGAGCAATCAAGTAAATGAGTAGGCAATTACTCAGCCAGGAAAACTGGCAATGAGTTGACCATTTTTGTGCAGTCCAACTCTCTGGCATATGTGTGTCAATAACATCTTGACAGCTATTCGGTGTTCTGAGAAGAAATAAACAACAGCTTGTTCTACTGGAAGGAAGTGTTGGCCTTGATAGTGTTAGCCAATAGAACTGCTTTCATCAATAGAGTCAATATTCTACACAATGATTGAGTTGTTTTATTCAGAGGGTAGCTGGCTAGGTATAAAAGCTGCACAATGGAACAGAAGTGACAATGGTGGGACACACAGGAGCAGAGCAATCTCTGTTAGCCAGTGTTTTTCCAGCCACAGCAGAGCTGTCAGGATAACTGATGGACCCTTCTTTCATATTTCTTGGCCATAGCGTGAGAGCATTGGGTCCGGCGGGGATGACGCATGAAAAGGGCACAAGAGGTGGATCTTCGAAAGAGTGACAGAAACAAGGCTTGATCCTCATCATCAGGCAGGCTTTATGAGCGCTGCAGCAGTGCACGAAACTTGCAGAATCTCTCAATCACATTGCTCCTGACTGTCATCACTTCGTAGCCTGAGGCTAGGAGCCCTTAGGGGAGGCACAGTTACACCTCTGTAGTGTTACAAGGCTTTGCTTATGCTTTGTTCCAATCCGATCATTGCCCGTTTTGCCGCTTTCAGAACCGGGCCGTGTTCGATCAGCGCTGTTTGTCATCAGCGTTAGCATGAATATGATTTAGCACTTCTGTGGAAAAATGACTAACATCTTCCTTTCAGGATACTCAGAATGCCTCTCGATCCTAGAATAACACGAGGTAACGGAGTGAAAAGCAACACACTGTCTTTTTTTTGTGCCTGCGCACCAGGCTGATGTCTCAGGGGAAACACGGACTGCCAACTCTGATTAAAACTAGTGGCAAATCATAGACAAGGATATATAAGCAAAATAAAGAGCCAGTGCAGCAGAAGAACTGGTTCCTCTATATATTACGGCGGAGCACATACTGTACTGTGTGTATGCCGTGGGAAAAAACCTGCTATTATCTAGAATTAAAATTGCTTAAAGTAATTGCAAAAAAAAGGCATTAAAGTTTTTAAAAAATGTAAGGTGAAAATAAAACGAGAAGACAAAATAGAAATCAGATGCACGCACTAGAAAATATCAATGTTTTCAGTACTCCCTTCTTTAAGAACAGCTTGTTTCATACATCCTTTACATACTTGGATTAAGTTAAATGTGAATATCCCCTGTTTACACTTGCATCTCTCAACTGTTATAAAACTACTGAGAAAGAAGAGGGCGGGGCTTCCTGGGGTGACCTGTTATAAGTTTCAAATAGCCACACAACTAATCAATCAAGTTTTCCACATGAAAAGAGAAAATATCGGCAGATCTCGAGTTTATGGCATTACTGCCAGCAGTTTGGAACTAGTGGCTCATGATCCCTTCCTATCCTTCTCCATACTTTTCTTTAAGCATTATTAAATGTCTCATGTTACAAAATTGTGTACAGGGTAATGGACTGCAAAGTGTTACGCATTCATAACCCACAAAACAACAAAACCCCTACTATTCGGGCCATATCAGGTTTGAAAATGCTTTTTACGACATTTGGTCGACACACTTATCCAGAGCGATTGTTAAAAGTGTGTTGAAGTCTCTATCAATAAATACATTCTGATAAACGGGCATCAGGGTGAACCACGATTATATAAATATCGAACACTTTACAAACCAACCATTTATCATTTCATTAGTTACCATAACGACATTTTTGTGATGGGAAGAGAAAAACATAGAGAAGGCAAGGAAGGGATCATGATCCACCTACATACAGGTTGCCGATACTTCTGTTACATTTTGGTAGTAAAGTTTGGCAAAACAGTGCGTAGAATAGGTTTCGTTAAAAATCATGTTAGCCATCTATAACACACTCTTACACTGTGCAATTCCACACTCAAATAACTCAGCTATTTCAACAGGTTTTTTTTTTTATGCTGCAACCTTTTATTGCATTCGGGTTTCAGTTAATTAAGATTTAAGGACAAATCATTTAAGCTGAAGTGACAAAAACAGCCTGGGAACCCCTGCCGTAATGATTCGAGGCTCTGCAAACACAGACCTGACCTTAGCCATTTGTTGACTATAGTTTTTATACTGAGTACAGCTTAGAGCACTTGCTCGAATACAAATTTTTAGATCTGTTCATCACAAAAATCCAGCATTAACACCACTTAAAGCCTGTAAGAGCAGAGACGAGTTGGGGTTTAAATGTCAGGTGCACGCGAGGCTTCCCACAAACAAACGACTCCGTCCAGCTGTTCTGACAACTTCCCTTAATCCTCACCTTGTGTTTTCTTAACGCTTTGCCCAAATGTGTTCTGACACCGAAGTCTGCAATAGCTTTCCTTGACCGTGTATCACATCTCCATGCGTTCAATTAACCAACCAAACATCATTTATTCATGCCATTTGAAGAGGGGAAGAGGGACCTGACGCAGCAATTCCACAAAGCTGCTGCTTCATTAAAAAAAAGCTCATCAAATATGCACAGGGGACAGGGGTAATAACTCTCTCTCTCATACACATATACACACACACACACACAAAGAGCAAGGTAAACACTTTGGGAGGCAGTGCGGCATTAAAATGGCACTAAGTGGCGTGCATTCAGGAACGCCTTGCAGTAGCAGAGCTGGGAAGCGGAGAAGCCATGGGTTGTCATGTATTCCCACCCTGCAGCCACTTACTCTCATTACACTGAAGGCTGTTTGATTAGGATGATTAATGGTGTGTTTTTTAAAGAGGTGTAAAAGTGCAGTCTGGGAATTCGGCTTACTTCATGATGTACTTGGCTCTGTCCACTGCCTGGGCCTTCACCTTCACCAACAGCGGGTGGCTGCTGTACGTCTCGTTTTTCCACTGACCGTAAAGCCGATACCTAAAAAAAAGCGCATAGGATATCAGCTTGCTTTAGAGTTTTATAAATACACTCAACAGTTATAATTTACAGGAACAGTGTACATGCATATGTAAGTTCAGGGGTCCCCAAATTTTCCAAACATTTGGAACGGCCCTCTGATCGATACCGGAGACCTATTTTGGAAATTACATTTGAAATATGTGTTTTACTTATATCATATCTGTATTTGATAAAGTTTGCCTAGCAAAATTACATTTCCTGTAGTTATTAATAAAGGTCCAGGCACCGATAGCAAAAATTACATATGGATAGTTTTTCCAGCTTCTGGTCAGCAGTCATTACGAAAACGGCCTCTAGAGGTCACATGTGAGACAGACGCTGCGCAGAAAGCTCTGTTATATTTATCACTAATAATTTATTCATTATATAAATAAGGAAATCCATATTTATATTCATTTCCATCAGCCTATTTTCATGATCTATTTTTTTTTTTTGTAATAAGGTTCAGTACTATTTTAACAGGAGTGTAATGTATGTTTGTTTTATCTATTTTAAAAACAATCTATTGATAAATTGGTTATAGGCAAAATACGATTCACTGTTGGTCAACCACTAGTTATTAACAAAAAGCCTAACTATTTTTTAGTCACCCACCAACCATATGCATAAATAAATGTTTTAATAGCAATAAATATAAAAGAAGTGTCATTATGACAGTAATAATGCTCTTATAATGCTCTATATCAGTTGAAAAGTAATGCTTATTTGTCCGTATGGTGCAGAAAAAAATGTATAAAATAATCTTGTATTAGGAGGCATAAAAATACATTTAAAATCATATCACCAAAATTATACTAGTCACTTCAGCCCAGGCTATTTTCCATGTAGTTACAGACAGTCCTGGACACCATTAAAGAAAGTAAAAAATATTTGGAGAATGGGATAAAAAAAAAAAAAAAAAAGTTTGGGGACCACTGATATATTATAATATAGTATTTTCAAATCCTGATCATCAAGCCTAGACATCTATAATTATATCATATACCAGGGTCAAACTGCTTATTTATTCCCATTTAAACACTCGATTACTCAAATCCACCGAAAGCATGTTGGAATTTGCATTTTTTTAAAAACGCATGAAATGAGTGTGATGCAATCGACGCAGCTGAGGTTTCATACTCGGCTACGATAGCACCTTCGTCCAATACAAGTAACCTTGATAAAACCGACATAAAACACGAGGATTTCCTTACTAGCATCGAGCACTGGCTAAGCCGAGGCGACTAAAATATCAGCTCTCGTATAGCAGGATGCTGTTCTTGACCATCGGCTTCCATCACTCAGATGATACTAGAGCAATAAAAGCGGCAAAATGTACTTTAATTACCGACGTGTTTTTTTTTCCCCAAAAAAAAAAACCTACTCGCACTTTTCTAGAGAAAACTAGAGTTTCTTAGCAACACTACTCGATCCAACTAACTAATGTAGCCATTTAATATAAAACCATTGCCTATTATATATATACACACACACACACATATACTGTATATATACGTATGTATAAAAGAGGACAAAAAGGTCAAGTTCTCTCAAACGCACTGAACGTTCAAATTTGCAAACATCCGGTTGAGTTTTTTCATCAGATTTATATGAAATCCGTCCCATTTCCGATCTGATGCTCAGAAATGATCTTATAAAACCATGTTCAGACCAAAAGAAGCTAAACGGTGTTTTATATGCAGGTGCGACTTCTGAAGTGTGTGGGAGATAATAATGAGAGATAAAGGAAATCAATGTGAAACAGGTTACCGTGACAACCCTGCTGTGAAAGGTCTTGTGCACGGAGGCCGCGACGAGATGCAACCCGTTAGAGATGCTTTCTTACATATAGTTCGAGTTCAGGAAAAGAAGTGAATGCTATTGCAGGTGTATCCGGAATCCGGTACCTGTGCTGGTAAGGGAAGAGCTTAAAGAAGCCCCAGAGCTCCTCTGACATGCAGGCATTGCAGTCCATGAGTGTGAGCGAGGGCAGCAGCACCTGGTCGGCGATGCTGAGGAAACAGCTGAGCAGCGTGTCCTGAGAAACAAGCGCACACACATATTACAGGAAGAACATCATACAAGCTATAGTTTATGGCACATTAAAGCCCTATTTCCTTTGTTTTAACTGCTGCTATGGTCGTTGCAGTTACATCTACACTATGTGGGCAAAATAATTGGGACACCTGACTTTTCCAGCCATATACACTTCTTCCCAAATCTGTTACCACAAAGGTGGAGGGGCACAATTTTATAGTGTGTCTTCCGATGGGTGGCATTATATGTTTCCTTCATATGAACTAGGAGACCCAATTCTGCACAATGCCAGCTCCATGAACCTATGGAGATATTTATATACTTCAACAGTGTCTGCATATTTTCCTTAAAAAAAAAAATGTCCCTGTATAAATATATTTACACAAATTATGTGTGTTAATTGAAATAAAGTGTTTATATATACATATCGCTACTTTCTGCACTTCTGGTGGATGCTAAACTGCATTTATTTGAGTTCCTGTTTCCATCCATTCATCCATTGTCGACATGGGTTGGAGTGGAAGATCTTCAGTAGCCTGCCACATTGACTGCAATCAAGGCCTCCTCACCTTACATCAGTTGACTAACACCTGACTAACACCATTGTGGGTGCATGAGCACAAATCATTCCAGAAAAGGCGGATTATTTATTTACACACACACACACACACACACGTATACATATATAGTCAGGTATCCACAAACATTTGTCCATATAAATATAATTTGCCTTCTAAACATCTGACTAACAGCTGTGATACAGAGCCTTTCTTAAATGAACTTGTATTTAGCGCCGGGAGGAATTTCGGTCGCATCAGGATCATGGCTGGATAACGCAGCCATATGTCATTCTCTCAAACAGCCGATATGCAGTGTGCGTTTTAACGATCACACAGCGCACGCCGATCCTGGCAGAATCGTAACACAAATATGAAATGGGCTTTCCGTGTACTGATCGTAGCTGTGAGCTAAAAAGTAGGAAGAGCCAGATGGAAAAAAATATATATATATATATAATGACTAAGCGTGATCACAGCATGTTAAATGTGATCGAGTTTATTCCACTGTGAGCTCGGTTATTTAAAATAAATAACACAGCGCACGCCGATCCTGGCAGAATCGTAACACAAATATGAAATGGGCTTTCCGTGTACTGATCGTAGCTGTGAGCTAAAAAGTAGGAAGAGCCAGATGGAAAAAAATATATATATATATATAATGACTAAGCGTGATCACAGCATGTTAAATGTGATCGAGTTTATTCCACTGTGAGCTCGGTTATTTAAAATAAATAAATAAATAAAATGGCGGGGGGGTTTACATTTTCTCCCCTCGGAAACTCGCAGCTCGAGTTCCCTCACTTCTGCTTGATTTGATCTAAACGACCACAGTGCCTTTGTTCCCCCCACGACATGCTTCATAACCTTCTTTATGTCCCATGACTCACCATTTTCTCCTTGGCGTCTTGCTTGCTTTCACTTTGGTACTATTAGGCAGAGAGAGGAAGAGATCAGGGAAGAGAAGCCAGGCCAGATAGAGAGAGAGTGTGAGGGAGACGGAGGGGGGGAGGGGGAGAGAGAGAGAGAGAGAGAGAGAGAGAGAGAGAGAGAGATCATTCAGATGCAGATCAATACAGGCTTACAGCGCTTCATCCCTACTGATTCTGCCGAGTTACACAAGAGCGCGCTTTGTGCTACGCCGAAACAAGCCTAATTATACAGAGGAGTACAGATTCTCATGCTGCAATGCCGATGCCTTTATTGACCGCTGACCAAGGAAACTCCGCATCCTTCGGCTTCTCGAGCGCGTCTCATAGGGCCGGTTTATTATTTTTATTCACATGGTGCTGTTGAGTTCTCGATCGTCCAGATGATAAATTTGACAGCAGCTCTGAAAGAACTTCCGGCTGTACCGAAAGTCCTGGGGTTATTTCAATGCGCTCGTTCGAACGTTTCTATAGTAACACATAATTGCCTTCGACGTCTTCGGCAGCGGCTACGCATAACATCGGGCTAAAAATATGCTGATCAAAAAAAAAAATTATAATATATTTAGAATAACGTTTTTCAAGAGTCGGCACCGTGTGCAAAGTGTCGTTTTTGAGGCAGAGTGGCGCGGGAACGACTTGTGCAGTAACACGTAGCAATTAATGGATCAAAATAGGTGTCATTCAATGATAAATGGAAAAAAACTAATAGTTTAAAAGAGTTTGAAGCTGTTAAAACACCACTGTGCTGTTGATTGGTTTGCTATCCTGAAGTGATCTGAACATAATATAATACATTACCTTGTGTGTGTGTGTGTGTGTGTGTGTGTGAGCGAGCATGTGTGTGTGAGAAAGTATACCAAATAAAAAAAAATGTGGGAAAAAAAACCCCCAAAACATTAACAGAACCAAAATCGTCCTGCTGTACTGTTGGTCTGCGCAATAACTATACGCTCAACTGCAGCGGTTATGTATTCACGTAAACAATTAATAGTGCCATTAGCCTGCCGGAGCTTTGCGATTAGCAATAGGGCACGGTGACAATGAGGGGGAATGCTGGTAAACAAACGCGCCTGTCACAACATAAGCCACGGCAATAAATTAATAGCGCTGCCGGTACCAAAAACAAATTAACCCCTCGTTACACACCGCTAAATATTCAATATAATGCAGGTAAATAGAGCATTTTGAAAACTTTTGCTAACACAACAAAGGTGCGCCTAATTCGCAGGGCCGAAAAGTAAGAAGGGTTGTGAAGGGTTTAGTGGAATAACAGTAGAAAGCAATCTTTTTATTTTCCTTTTACCCCAAAAGAATTCCTGAATTTTTCTGAAGAACAAAACATGTTCATCTATTGCAAGGAGAAGAACCAGAGAACCAGTGAATTTTTTATATATAATACACTGGTTCACACACACTGGCTCAGGGCAAGGTTTTTTGTTTGTTTGTTTTTTTTTTTAAATGAAAAAGTAAAACTAACAAAAACTCATTTTAGATTCTTTGCAGCAGCTCTCATGAAAGCTTTATGCTCTAAGGATGCTTTCCAACAGACCTGCTGTAACCCCTGACCAACAGCGAGAGAACTGACTCGGGTGAAATCTAAATTGTTGCTGGGGTGGTGACGGAAAAAGAAACCGGACTAAATATTGTTTAAAAAAAAAAAAAACACTTATATGAATACATACAGTTACATGAGTGTAAAAAATAAATACATAAATTACAGCTTCAGTAAGTCTAAAAAATACTGCTTTACATTGTGATGCGTTAAACCATGAAAGCTCGGTTTAACTGGATGCTATGGTCATTGCTGTTACATCTCACTATATGGACAAAAGTATTTGGACACCTGAATTTTTCCCATACGTGTATTTCTTCAAACTGTTACCACAAAGTTAAATGCACACGATTGTTTGGAAAATCTCTGAATGTAGTAGCATAAAATTTTCTCTTCACTTTAACTAAGAGACCCGAACCTGTTCTGATTGTCCCAGTGCAAAAAAAAAAAAGCACCTCCATTAAAAAAATGGTTTACATCGGTCTCCAAAATCTAGTGGAACATCTTCCCGGAAGAGTGGAGGTCATTATAACGCAAATGGGACTAAATTTGGCATGTTCATAAAAAGCACACGCAGATTTTACTGTCAGGTGTCCACAAACTTTTGTCTATATAGTCAATATTTTGAATAAATGAAGGACAAATTAAATGTATACACATGAATACTTTTTTTCAGCTTCTCCCGTTAGGGGGCGCCACAGCGGATCCTCCGCACGTTTGATTTGGTACATGTTTTTACGCTGGATGCCCTTCCTAACGCAACCCTCCCCATTTATTTGAGCTTGGGACCGGCACTAAGAGTGCTTGGGGTTGGTTCCCTAATCAGGGATCGAACCCGGGCTGCAGCGGTGAGAGCGCTGCATCTTAACCACTAGACCACTAGGGGACCAAATGTATACACATAATTTAAATTAAATATTAATTAGACAAGCTTAAAATAAGAAAATAAGAACGATGCTAAATGTCAATATATTAATTAGATTTGCCTTCAAGATCATTTTACTGTCCAGGATTCTATTTTTGTGGTTTTACAGCTAGGAGCTTTTTTTTTTTAAACATAATCTAGCTATTTAAATATTAGACTCATTAATATTTTATCCGGATTATTTTACAAAAATTGTATTGTACAATATTTATGCTGTTTGTACACTTAATTACTACGTGAACTCCGGCAGATGATGGTCACTATGTTTCCTCCCATTTCTCTGCACGACGCAATCCAATATTTATATGCCTACGCTTATAAACACATCTGTATTACCCAAAGAGTCTAACAAATGTAAACAATTTAATAAAAATAATTTAATTAATTAAATTGTAGTTAATTTGTATGTGATCGATTACTCAATTTAATCAATACAATAAGTGTGTATAGTGTAAAGTAGATAGCAGTACAGATTTACTGTCCTCTGAAAATAACTTAACATACAGTCATTATTGTCTTAATAACCGGCAACAAAAGTGAGTACACCCTAAGTGATATTAGCTGTATGTTGTGTAACCAGGCAAAGCCACATGTCCTATTCATTCATATTCAATTCTGCTTGACAGGAAAAGACAAATTTGTGTATCTTGTATTGGAGCAGTTACAATTTGGTGCTTTAAGTACGTTTATCTCATACTGACCACTAGAGGGTCAACGCACGATAAGCACCAAGAAAATTATGTCTTGCCTACAGTCAAGCATGGTGGTGGTAGCATCATGGTCTGGGGCTGCATAAGAGCTGCTGGTACACGACAGGAGGGAAATTGAGGGAATTCATTGGGGGGAAATGTGGATTCCTGTTAAACGTGGATGTACTGTGACCTTCTGAAGCAGAACATAATGTGCTCCCTTCTAGAAACTTGGCCGAATGGCAGCCAAGCTGACAACTACCTCGCTGAGGAAGCTGTAAAGGTAAACGTGATGAACTATGAGCACCAGATATCAATGGTGCTCACACAAAATATTGACAATTTAGACATGTTCACATAAGGTGTATTCACTTTTGTTGCCAGTTATTTTATTTATTTATATATATATATATATATAGGGCTTTCAATTGTTTTAAATATTTGATATTTATCTATTTTATTGGTAAAACCAAAGTCAACATAGAGCATCAAAACAAAATATACTTGTAAATGTTATAAAGTAATTATGTTTTTTTTTTTAATTACGTAAATAATCAGGACAACAAACTGAACTTTTGCAATGTTTCCACACGGACGGTTTTAATTGATGGATGTGCGTATAATTGAAGATTTTGGGGCTTGAGACTTTTTGAATCAGTAAAACAAATGTTTAGTGAATTTATTATTGTTAATTATTTTATTAGTATTACTTTTTTATATCGGAGTAAAGAAAGAACTATGTGGGAGAAAATTTAAATTCCCAGTGGAAGGTTTTAACTTTGCCTGTTTTTTATTTATTTATCTTTTTAAATGCTCAAATGTCTGAAATCACGTGTTAAAGTGTTAATTTTGACAGCCTAGATAGATAGATAGATAGATAGATAGATAGATAGATAGATAGATAGATAGATAGATATGTTTAGGCTAATTTGTTAAACACAGCGCATAATGTACAATGTTTACAGAAAGATATTTTGGGTAATGTGAAGAAATAAAAAAATAATTAATATGTACATAATGTACTTATACAAGATCCTGTTTATGATTAAACTGTGACGTAGGTGATGTTTTTTTTCCCATTTTGTTTTGTTGTGTATTTCACTGCTTTCAATCACTCTAACGACGTGCCTCATTTGATTAGAATGTACCGTGTATCTGTCCCTGCCCTCTCAACACTGTCCTTCAACACTATTTCACCTCTTTCATGAAGCTCTTGCCCAGACGCACGATCTTGGCGAAAAGGATGGGATCGTGGGAAAGGTGCGGGCCCAGGTAACCCAGCATGATGAACACGTCCTTAGACAAAGCTTCGAACGTCTCGACAAGGGGAGGAGCTTGTTTGTTCCGCAGCAGCTTCTTCATGCATCCTTTGGCGCCTTTAGGAACCCCGGCCCTGCAAAAAAAATTATTTACCTCAATTTCAAGACAGAAATAAACGAATTAATTACATTTGTCTTTTACTTACAACTAAACCATTTACTGTATTGCATGATCTCGTCATATCAACTAAAATGTTACCAAACAATAATAAGAATATAACACATGGTCCTCATAGATTCGAGCAGCATACAACGCATTTAAATGATGTAAGGAAATGTATATTTTAAAGGATGCAGGTTGTGTGTGTACCTGCGGTACAGTGGCTCGATGATGAGATGCAGCAGTTGGCACAGCGCTACAGCAATGGATTTATGCGAGGTGGCGTAAAAGGGTGGCATCTGCTCCATGATGCTCTGTGCGTGTTGCCAGTCACCGATCTGCAGCAGCGCCTCGAGCAGGCCCAGTTTCTGGTTATTGGAAGTCTGCAAAGAAGAAAAAAAAAAAACAACTAAGAGGTGAAAAGGGGAGCAACTCTGTCCCACAAGTCCGGTGAGCAGGAAGGTGCTGAGGATTTATTCACACATTAACCGTTCCTCAGGAAACCTGGAGGCTGCGAGAAGGAGGTGCCTCAAGCTGTGTTCGCACAACGCACACACTGTGCAATAAGCAGGTAGTCCACCGGAGCCCTAGAGACTCTGTGCTCAATAAAACACGAGTGAAGCCGTTCCTATCGGTCGCTGTGAGGTGAGGAAGTCGATCCGTTCCGAAACACGGCAACAGCATGCTGCGCGATTAACTACAGCAAAGAGGCAGCTGACGACCGCTGATCGACCCCGCCCATTCCGTAAAGCGCTGACCTGGCGTGAAAATAAGAGCGCGAACGCTGATGTGTACGTTCTCGAAGCGCGATGCACAAACGAGAGTGCAGTCTCGTGCAGTTTAACGGGGTGCTGTTATGCAGTAATGGGGCTGCTCAAAAATCAGCGCTCCCCGTCCCTGACTGATGAGGGGCAAAATAAGCTGCTGACTATAAATCCTTTAATGAAGGAAGTCGGGGATTAAACGGGTATTACAGTAGGGTAATAAAAGGAAGATGTGCAATGTGGGTTTTTTTTCGGAATGTGATCCTCAGGAGGAAAAAGCCATCAATCGTTATCATTCAGAGGATTGCGGGGCATAGCTTCTTTTGTGTTCGTTTTTATGTATATTAGTAATAAAGGAGGGAAACGATATAAAAAAAAACCTGAATGTGATCTAAACAAAAAAAGAGGAAAATCGCAATTTTTTGCTTCCAGTTCTCTAATTACTAAAATAGCAGGTTTCGAATGTTTGTATTTATTTGTTTTCTTTCTCGTGATCGCGACTTTGTTTTCTTGCGACATCGCCACGATTTGCTCGTGATCTCGACGTAAACATCGTTTTCCCTCGTGAGCGGTACTTAAGTTTTCTGTCTATTTGGCGTGAGAGCATTTTATAGAGGACACAGCATCACAGTATCACGTATAATAACCGTAACCCCTTTGTGACACCGCCACGCAAATGCTTCTTATCAGAGATTCTGCGATCGTGCCTCGTCTAGAACATGCTTTTATGCCGAATACACAGGAAAAACTAAGAACTGATCACCGGGCAACAAGAAAGAAAATGCATGCCCTCTGAAGACTTGGGTATAAAAATGCTCCCATACATTATCCAAAACACGTGACATGAACCTAGTGCATGCTTTAGGACTTAACTAATCAATTATGAACACATACCTCAATTAATATAATAAAATAATTATTGAATAAAATCACACAGTTAATAACAATAACGTCAATTTCGAAGGTTCTTTTGCACTGCCAAAATACAAGATACTCTCAGAACTGCATTATGATGCGTTATAATGATATTATGCAGCACGAGGCAGAATCCAGTCAAGACTCAGGATGAGTGAATACCTTATCGTTCTTTTCATCTTCTTTGTCCTTCTCCTTTTCCTTATCGTCGCTCTTCTCCCCCGAGGGCACCACCACCATGGTGAGCTTGCGGGCGATCTGCTTGGCCTCCAGGATCTCCCTTTTGTGCTCTTCCACGATGGCGGAGTCCTGCGGCAGCAGCTGGAGCGATAAAAAAGGCGGATTTGTGCTTGTATGTAATGCTCGAGTCCATAACCATAAAGCCATGAAAATCAAAAGACCAACACTGGACTGAACGTTTACGAGAATTAGAATTGATTTTTTTTCCCCCATTCGATCAACGAATACATTTAATGCAATAGATCGTTTCCTAAGTATCTGTTGGAGTTCTCTGAATTTGAGGTTCGAAGCAAAAGATCAGCACCGTGTGCAGCCGCGTAACAAAGATTTAAAAAATTCGGTGAAGCAAGGCTTCCTTAGATACTTGGTGCTTTTATTATCTTTAAAAAGATTTTATCAAAAAAATTCATGTTGAATTGTTCTAATTTGTGCCAGAAATTCTTTACAACTAAAATTGGATTCTTCTCAAAAGTCACGTACATGGACGTAGAGATCCTCCAGGGCGATGAGATTGTGTTGGAGAAGAGCAGCAGCCACGTGGTACAAAGATGAAGGCGTTTCTCCGTTCGGCTCCTGAGGGGGAAAAAAAAACGGCGCACGTTCGTTCACATCTTTACATTGAAAACCCAAACCTAAACGCTGTATGCAACACTGTGGTTTAGTTTTTGTCCCGTTTTGGTTACTCTTTCTGAGCTGATGCCTTTGCTCTGGTCCACGTTTGAATCCTTCTTAAGTTGTTAAACAGCTGTTTTAGTGGTAAAAGTGTATAATTCCTTGTCATTTCATAAGCGGATTTTGAAGTCTAATCGCAGCTACTATGTGGAACCGGTGTGTGGGGGGTGGAGATGCGTTAGAAGATAGACGATCCCATAATCTTCTTGCAAATACTAAACTGGCACCAGATAAACAAACTACAATTAAAGTACTGCAAAATCACTAATTACTCCCTCTATTTGAAGTAGACTTACCCAGTTTTTCATCTTATCTGTTGTTCTTTTTAAAGCACAGAACACCAACAAGCAGATTTAATATTAGTGCTGATCAACACTTTTTGGAGAAATGTAACATCAGCTCCTGCATATCTACAGCAACTCTAAACGCCACTGCTTGCAGTTGTTCAACGATGGACTCCAAGCACCAATAATTCCTTACTTAACCATTAGAAAAGGAGTGTGTCACCTAATCTATGGAGAAACTCTTTGGTACTATTACTGAAAACAGCAAAGCAATTCCCAGTCATAAGAGAGGAATGGAAGCATATACACCAAGTACCCAATCACTCCTTTCATTCATCCCCAGTCATCTCTAGGTGCTGATTTTCAACCATTTATAAAGGTCACATTTTCCAATTTAATTCTAATGGCAGAGATGCATTTTGCTGATAACAGCAATGTATCAAAGATATTTTGTATAACTTAATCTGATTAAAATTGTGTTCAAAACGCTATAAAAATATTTTAAGGACACCTGACGATAAGATTTGTGTGCTCCTTTTTTTTTTATCCCATCCCACATTAAGTCCCCATCTGCTGTTATAATAACCTCCACTCTTCTGCAAAGATGTTCCACTAGATTTGAGTGTGCGCTTGTGGAGATTCTTTTTCTCATTCATCCTCCAGGGTGTAGTAAAGGGTACTGATGTGGGATTAGGTGGTCTGAAGTTTCTCTTTCTTTCTTTCCTTAGCACCGTGCCAACTTCTCTGCTTATGATCCTGGTGAACGCTTAGTTTCGTTTTACGATTTGACAGAAATTTTAAATAAGATGTTTAGGATTACGTTTCTCTATAAACTTTGATACTTCGTTTGGATTAATTTGTTGAAAAACCTTTTCAAGAGTGTTAACAGAGAAGAACAATTTTCTCCAAGGGCTCTAAGTATTACAGTCCATCAAAACATGCCTAATGGACATCGGGATTTGACAGGTTTGGCATTTTGAGGGATTTTTCTGGTCCGGAGTTTCATTTCATCCCAACGATGTTTAATAGAATAGCAAGCAAAGCAAAAGATTTAAAATCGCCCACTCCAACCCATTTGTTTACGAGGCTCGCTTCGTACGCAGATGTATTGTCATGCTGATGGTCCTGGTTGAAATGATTGGGGGGACATCCTACACAAGTGCTGTGTCGAGCCACATATGGCTGGAAAGGTCAGGTGTCCCAATACTTTTGTCCATATAGTGTAGGTGTAGGATTTGTATGCTGTATTTAAAAAAAAACACATTTTTCACACATCAGCGGTAAATAATTTCATTCATTTTTGAGTAATTGGATCAAAGGGTTTTCAGCTTCTCTTATTTGCTTGTTTGCCAGAATGAGACTTCAGTAACGTAAACATTAAGTGAAACTTCTGCACTAATGTGTTTTAGCATTTGCAAAAAAAACCAAAAAAAACCCTTTGTTATTTCCTGTCGATATTCACAGCTACACTTGCTAAAGTTAAACTTCTGAGATGTGCAATAGGAAAAGCAGTGCCTCAACTGTTATATTACAATAAAAAATGATTGTAATAATTATTCAGTTTTTTCCCCACAAAGCTTTTTCCCTGTAACCTGTGCTACAAAACTCCCATTTCTTCATGATTCTGCTCACTTCTGTTGATGAAATGGAGTTTTGCCTTTTTCCTGCCAAGGCGTAATGAAGTGCGCAGGCCAAGATCTCGGTTTCACCTGAGAGAGGGGAATAAGTGTGTTCCTGGGACTATGATGTGAATATCACCAATATACTGTTTGAAGCTTATTGTTGACACGTCAATGCCTTCCATGGTCCATATTTCAAATATCTGTGTAAAGGATATTTAGGCATGTTGCTAACAAAAAAACTATGAAGGCCACAAGCCATGAAACAGCAGGTAACCAGAAATATAAAAACGGTGAGTTCATATAGTGAAGTGTGTGTGTAGTAGACATGGGATTTCGTGACGTATATTTGCACTTATTTTGTATGACTTTCCCTTATTTTTTTTGCATCACTTTTCCCTTTCCGAATTTCTCAGACCTGTGGCTGGAAATCCTACTATGAGCAAGTTTAAAAAATAAATAAATAATTGAATAAATAAAAACAACAATCTCACCTGATGGAACTTAAACTTAAATCCGAGGATGTGGCACAGCGTCTGGTGCTCACACATGTACGACTTGATCAGCGGAATGAAGAACTCGTCCTGGTCCGAACGGCACTCGTACACTTCCAAAATGATGTCCAAGACGCGATTTGGGTCCAGGTTAAAACATCCTGCACAGGGATTAAAAAAAAAAACCTTCAGCAGCTTCACACACCAGCAGCTCTGATCTCACGTTCTGTCAAGTAAGCGACTGTTCGTAAACAATGGAAGTCGTGTTATGCTGAATAAGTGACTGCAAAAAAAAAAAATAATCGAGCTTCTTATCAGGACAGATTACTTCTGCTTATGATTTTGTAATTATCGCAGGCTGAGACCTCGATTACGGTCGAGGGAGAAGTTTATTACCAATCGATGGGGTGAAGATACATAAGGTTCGAGATGATGGCGAGGCAATTAAAAAAGAAAAAAACAAGTGGAGCGCATGGGTCGAGTGAGATTATAATAGAGCGCTTCGTACCTATTAAGGACTTGATGCTCTCCAGGACGAGATGGCTGGTGATGTTTCCTGAGAGATCTTGGCCCAGCTCGGTCACTAGCTTGGCGTAGCCTTCGTTCTCCTCACGTAATAAGTTGAATTTCTGCTGTTTGTAACTGCAAGAGAGTTGGACAGGGATTATGAGGGGGACAACAGGGCTATAAAAGTTTTATTCTTTTTTTAAACCATTATGGTGTCAGTGTTCAAAGGAAGTTCTTGGGAAACCGGGGTTGTATTTGTATTTTATATAAGAAATAAATCAGGAGCAAGCGATTTTCATTGTACAAACCGTCACTGACGTCTGCACATGACATAAAACTTTAAACTTGAATCATTAAATCACCAACAACATTGATGATGGTTAGTTACATTTTTTAATATCTACAAAACATCTGTTTCCAGTCAGGACTTACACTCCCAAAGAAAACCAAAAAAAGGAACATTTTTCACCTCAGACTGTTACAACGTACCCAACACTGGCGACTCCTTCCAAAAAAAAAACCCTACACAAGAATCCGTTATATTAAATAACTACTGTCATTGTTTTTTCTTTTCTTTTTGATTAGTATTGCATCCTGCCAAATCCTTATCCATGGAAACTGTACGTTCCAGTAATAAATGACGGACAGAAAAGCAGGCACTCGAGTAAAAGTAAAATACGACTCCAGAAAAAGTGCTCCCTTGAAACTTCATCACTTAAGCAATAGTATAAAGGTTTTTGCTTCAAATTGTACTTAATTATCCAAAGTACTATAATTTATTATAGCTATAATATTCCGATTATATTTTTATTACACGACTGGTTTAATTCAGTTTATGTGAATAGACTCTGTTACTCTTAGCACACCGATCTATTAATAGAATGATATTAATGAATCAAACATTGATATCTGATCAGTTATCATAAGCCCAAAAGAATCTTTTCAACTACATAAAAAAAACCCAAAACAAATAAATATCACGCAAATAAGACCACGGGTGTTGTGGCAAGTTAGTCTGGACCATCATTTATTATTATTAAAATATTCTGCTTGCTGTTGAACTGATGCTGAACTGTTCCTGCTGAACTGTTCGTGCTGAGTAGGTGCCACCAAGCGCCAATCAAAACAAGTTTAAAGCAAAGCGTGTGCTCTTTCCTGATTGGTGGCTTGCTGTGTGTTTGACCAGTTATGTTTGTTTCCACTCAAAGGAAAAGGAACGACTGATTTCCCAAAAACAGAGTAAAACTTTGTAGTGAAGTTAAAGAAAAAAACTTTTCCAAATGGAAAAACTTCAGCGAAGCACAGATACATGGAAAAGCTACTTAGAGTAAGGAATTACATTTATTTCCTTGCTGTTCACCACTGCTCACTAAAGATTCCATGACAAAATGATCAGAACAAGTGCTTTAATACAGGCCTATGACCAGAAAATTAGACCACCCCTTCTGACCAATCAGATTTCAGAATTCTACAGTACTGCTGAATACATTTTATTTTATTTTATTTTATTTTTTTTGCTTTATCACCTTTCCGAGGCGAAAATTTCGGTTCACAGAAAGCCACAATAACTCGTTATACTTAAACGCAAAGAGTTTTTCCAATTACGCCTGCACAATATGCTTTTGTATCATGTGCTACAAAGGAGCTCTACATGTTCACACCACCTCTGAAACAGGACTCTGGAGAGCCTCCGTGGCTCCTGTCTGCATTTTGCACAATAACTCAATTATAAAAGCATTGAATATTAAAACGTTATCGACTGCCATGTTGGCGAAGTTCGTTTCCCAAGAGTGAGGTGGTAACATGGTTCCTTTTCAGTCGAACGGCTTCTACTGAGTGTTTTTAGAAACCGTTCAAATTTCCATTTTGTGTTGTGCGTGTCTTGTTAAGCACAAAATCTTCGTTATCCACAGTGAAATCAATATATGAACAAAAGGCTTTGGACACCTGACGTCTCCAGCCTTACGTAGCTCTTCCACACTGCTACCACAACAGCACACCGTGTCTTTGGATGAGATAACGTTACGCTTTTCCTTCATTGAAACTATGAGAGACAGAAATGTTCCAGCATGACAATTCACCCGTGTCCAAACGAGCTTTACCTTGGAGTGGATGGATTGAAAGATCTTCAACGGCTTGCTGTAAACCTGATGATACACAGTTGCATGTCTTGCCGGCGTCCCCAACTGCAAAGCGTTCTTAACTTTTACACAACAATAATGATATTTAATAATCCATCTCTCTCTTTCTCTATCTCTCTCTTTTTAAAGTTAGTTATACATGCTTCTGAGGTACCAGTGACCAGTCCCTCTCCTCGGCTCTGCCTGCCTTTTCCCAGCCTGCCTCTAGATGGGGATCTCTTCGATGCTTTCTTATCAACAGCCTGGAGATCCATGAAATGAAAACAGGAGCTTTGAGGATGAATTCGGACTGTACACTTTTCATACACTGACTAAGGACTGCAGTTTGCCTCTAATTATTATCACTGCACACCTCAGCAGCGTTTAGCTGTAATAAACAAACATTCGGTGCCACCCAGAGGAGGAAGGGTTCCCTTTAGAGTCTGGATCCTCTCAACATTCTTCCTCATGCCATCTCAGGAAATGTTTCCTTACCCCACTAATAAAGATCAATCATTCATTCTTTTCACCACATTATCTGTGTAAAGCTGCTTCAAGGCAATTGTTAAAAGTGCTATAAAACTAAAAATGAATTCAAACCTCTAAACTCAACCCTATCTTACACCTTTGGGATGAATTGGAACTGCACCCCAGGCCTCTTCACCTCACCTACATCACTGCCTGACTTGACTAACGCGCTTGTAGCTCAATGAGCCCAAATCTCATTCTAAAATCTAGAGGAACATCTTCCCAGGAAGACTGGAGGGTATTAATAACAGCACACGGGAACTAAATGTGGGCTCACAAAGCAAACACCTTATGATCAGCAGTCCGCAAACAATTTCCCTCTAGCAGATTCAGTGGTGGTGGTGGTGGGGAAAACAAACCCAAATATCACCAAATCAGCACTTATCTGATGAGTCTGTCCTGTGAAGGAGGCGTGACTCGGTCGGAAGCAAACCCCCCCACAAGCGCACGACTCGCAAACGGAGCTGAGCCGCAGATGATGTGGAAAATGAATTTCTCCGCTGATTTCGGTGCGTTTAACAGTTAGCGAGTGTGCTCGCGCGTGGGATAGGGAGGTAAATGACAAGCGCGACCCCATTCACAGAGGTAAGCGAGTGCGGAAAGCGCTCCCAAAAAAAATTTGATAAGAACTCTAAGAGACAGACCAACACAAAGGCGTGAAATTAATCATTGTCAGCGGACGCCCTGTGGAGTGCGTCGCGTATAAAAGAAAATGAGGTGGCGGGCAAATTACAGAGTTGCTGAGCTTTCTTGACATTCACGCACAAGGCGGTGCTTCGGGAAAAGGAAACAAAACACAATGCGACGGTGGAAGACAATTCAATAAATGAGGGTGGGGAGGGGGGGTGTTAAGGGGACTTGAAGTCGTCGAAACGCAGTGGCAAGACGAGAGATTACAAGAAATGTTTCTATTTTATAACACTTTCCGTGTCTGACGGCTCTGTGTGAAGTTGGAAGTGGAACAAATAACGACTGGTTTCAGTAGAAATGCAGGAAACTATCAGACGCTTAGCATCAGCGGACGCGATTCTCAGAATCCAGCATAGCGGCGTTCAGTGAGCAAATTTCTTTTCCATCTACTGCACTGCATTGCCAATAAATACAGCTGTAATATGCGCTCCCAGTCGCAGCTTTTAATCAGTGAGCCAAGCTAAAAAATATATAGCTACTGATCCAGACATAACTAAAGCACAACTTTTGAGAATAAACAAAACGAGTGAACTTTTCACGTAATGGCTGCTCATACACCCAAACCTAGCAAAGTGTTCCCAATACAGATGTGGCCATAAAGAATGCCAGTTTCTTCCCGCGACTTGCCGCCGAATCCTCTAGGCATTTTCTTCAGTGTTGTGCTTAGGAGAATATCCACTAGATGGCACATGGACCGTTACTAACGTCTTTAAAAGTTAACAGTTGTGTCAATCCACCACAAATATTCAGCGAGTCACATTCTACTACGCTCAAACTGAAGCTGTAGTTCAGCAAAGCCACCAGAGAGGTCGATTTTAGAGGTGCAGGAATCCTGGTGACAGCAAATCAGCAGTCGTGAGTCACATGTCCAGCGAGCAAATTACTGGTGTCGCTCCCTCAAATATAAATGCAAATGGTATTGAAACACAGCCAGCTGAACAGTCTGAGTGGCTGAAGCAGGTCCTAGACTGTCAATCATAAAACCCCTCACTGAAAGACACTCAGATCATTTCCTTTGGCCGTTTGGATCTCAAGTTAAAGGTCTACACAGGATCTTTACGCATGTCGCACTTCAGTAGGTTAAACTGCGCCGTACTGAAAGCACATACGATCTCCGTGTCTCCAATCACTCCTTTCGTTTAATGCCTGTTGTCTTCATGTGACAATTTTCAACCAATTTAAATGTTCTAATTTTAGCCTGATTGTCCTCCTGATGCTGGTAGAAATTCAATCTGCTAATTACCACCACATCAAAACAATTGTGTGCCTCCAGTCTTGTGGTAAAAGTTTGGGGGTTCAGGTGTCCCAATACTTTTGTCCGTATAGTGTGCTATATAGCGTGCTATCTGTCGATTAACGTTTAAGAACAAAGGAGCGAATATTTGAAAATTGGTTGCCGCTCCCAGAATTTCTGATCTCATCATGTAGCATCTCGGGTTTTTCAGAAATGCAATCCTGCTCCGTCCCATCAGCCAAGAAGCCAAGGCATATCGCAAGGAACAAGATCAGAGGGGAAAAAAACTGGACACAGAAGATTAAGAAAACTCGTCCGAATTTGCCAGTAACAGCATGAGTTCATGGAGCAAACCTTCCTTGTGATAACAATTAAGACTGGTATTGGTGAAGGACAAAATAAAACGTTGTGAGGGTCCAATTTCACGCATTTGCTCAACAACTGACAGAAAAGCCAACAGGATTAAAGAGGAAGTGGTGGACACTTGGTTTTTTGTTTAAAGTAAACACTGACCAGCTGAGCAAGAAGACTCACAATATAGTCAAAAGTAGAAACAATAAATACACTTCCAATAAACAGCATGTGGCATCAGTGATTTACCACTAGAGGCCGCTCTTGTACTGTATATTGTAATGCAACCCAGAAAAACTATTCATATCGAGAACAATAGCCGAAAGTTTCAGCAATCAACTATTGGTGCCGTTTAACTGACGAAACCTCTCGTGTGCTTATTCACTAAGCTGAATAACCATATTCAGGGGAAAAAGAGCCGACACCGTCCAACAAAAGCCAACAGTGAAGAGCACACCAAAAACGCTAAAACAACCCGCCCCTCATGGCTTGATGTGTCCCAGGCTTTAAATTCTTATCCTTTGTTCTTAATAATTAATTATATATATATATATATATATATATATATATACACACACACACACACACACACACACACACACACACACACTTTGCTAACATATATATCAATGGCTAAATATGATGCTAACTTTGGTGAGAACATTTGCAGAGAGAATGAGAAGAACATCTGGAGAGAGAATGAAAAGAACATTTGGAGATAGAGAGAGAATGAGAAGAACATCCGCAGAGAGAAAATGAGAAGAACATCTGCAGAGAGAGAGAATGAGAAGAACATCTGCAGAGAGAGAGAATGAGAAGAACATCTGCAGAGAGAGAATGAGAACATAATCCGCAGAGAGAGAATGAGAACATCATCCGCAGAGAGAGAATGAGAAGAACATCATCTGCAGAGAGAGAATGAGAACATCATCATCTGCAGAGAGAGAATGAGAAGAACATCTGCAGTGAGAAAATGAGAAGAACATCATCTGCAGAGAGAAAATGAGAAGAACATCTGCAGAGAAAGAATGCAAGTATCTTTTTGGAACTGTATTGCTGTAGATCCTTCGGTCAGCTGATAAGTGCAGTGGTTGGAGAGGTTTGTGTTTGTTCGCTAAAATGTTTCTTTGAAGCAAATTTTTAAGTCTTATTGATGAATTGTTAGATTTGATGAGATGAATAGAGAAGAGAAAAAGAAAATCGGTTCCGAAATATTAGCATCGGCCAGAGAAAAACCTGTATCGGTCGACCTCTACCCCTTAACCCCTGTCTGCTCTAAAAGTGCCCCAAGCCAGGATATCTGAAGAAAAGAAATTCAGAGTTGAACGTATTTGGGGAAATAAAGAGCTGTTTGTTTGGCTCAGGACCACAGGACTCAAGTCCAGCACAGTTACTGCATCCATCAGCTCAGCAGGTTTTCTTCTTGTAGTGTATAGTGTGGCTCGGTTAAGCAGCCACTGCCCCTAACGCACGTGTTATTACGTGCACATTCACGAACGGAGAAAAATAATTGGGTTTTAAAGCACCACACACACACACACACACACACACACACACACACACACACACACACACACACACACACACACACACAGAGAGAATGTGGCAGGGAAGACAGCTTGATAATGAGTACAGCGAGAGTTGCATTACGGTTAAATTACTCACAACAGCTTGGTCTTGATTTTGACAATCTTCTGGTTGAACTGCTGTGCCTGCTTGATCAAGCCGAGGGACTCGAGCGTGTCGGGGTCGAGCCTCTCCTTCAGCATGGCGTCAGAAACGCAACACTAAGGGGAGGGGAAAGGGAAAACAAAATCGTTCATTTCACCGCTTCAACAGATTAAGCTGTCGCATTCAACACAGAAATGTGTAGAAAATATAATCGAAAACACACAACGGTGCTTTCAGGAAACGCGATTCGAAGAGTGACTCGTTCGCCTTTTATTGGAAATCACTCTCTGGGCCAGATTATTGTTTTGCTGTTTTTATAGCTGCTTTCAATGTCGGCTCTTCTTTCGCACAATCATGTCGCGTGTAATTAAGATGCAACCGTGTTGACGTTGTTGGGGGGAAAAACAGACACTTACGTCTCCAAGAGGTACTTTTAACTGGACAGAATGTAGGTCAAACTATATCCCGAACATAGCTAATCCTAAAGTACGCACCGCAGGGAAAATGATTTATCGCAAGGGGGCAGCTGCAAGCTTCTGGGTGTTTTGCAGCACTTGGTGAAAGAAAAAAAAGAAGGGGGGGGGGGTGGTTTTTGGTGGTCTGGATAGGGCAACACTGCCACACAGTGGCGATCACTGGCATAGGAACATGAAGTCGGTGTTGCACTGCAGTCATGAAGGAGGCAGGGGAAAGGGGAAGGCGGAAACAGAGCTTACCAAACATGCTCCCACCAGCTGGGTGAAATGATCTCGCTTGTGTTTCTCCTCCAAACATCCGGTCTCGATATCTGCACATAGGAGAAGAGGCGTTTTGAAGGCATTAACAGCACTATCTACAAAAATATATAAATCAAAACTAAATCAATTAATGTAGGTTAATAGTTAACAGTATTAGAGACTAAGTACTATTTGCTGCTGAACTAAAAGTCCGGTGGAAGGAGTCGGATCTCACTCAGCTCCTCTTAATCAAAAGTGGATACTAGTGTTCTGTCTGGTCTCCTGTGTTAGCTGGGGTAGGGTTCAGGGGAGGTGTTCCATAACGGGGACTATGGCACTGTGATTAATCACTTGAGTTATTTCCACTGCGCACACTGAAATTTTATTATCAACTAATAAAACAAAGTGGCACATTTTCATATTTGGGATAAAGACAATTCTAAGAAACTGGACTATATCAAATGGAAGTGCATGAAATGGGTGGAGGGGGGGCGCTATAGCGACTATAAACAGGTCCGGCTTTATACATCACCCTGTTAAAAAGGAGCTTGGGGGGGGAACTGCTTACTTCGTGTGCTTGAACTTCAGACACACTTTGGATCCAATAAACAGCCCGAAATATTCCTCTGAACATTTATTCTTGTAGCTTTTGAATCATTTACATTTATGGCATTTGGCGTAATCCCCTTATCCAGAGCGTCTAGCATTTATCGCATTCCTACAACTGAGTGGCGACGAGCCTCGCTCGGGGGCTCAGGAGAGGCAGCTTGGTGTGGATGGGATTTTAACTCGATGAACTTGCGATTGTACATTTAGTCCTGTTATCATGACCTCCACTTTTCCAGGAAGATGTTTCACTAGATTCTGGAGTGTGCTTGTGGAGATTTTGTGCTTGTTCGGCCACAATGTGGTTGAGGTCAGAGCTCCAGAGCAAGCCACTTAAGATTTTCCACTTGGACCCATGAAAATGATAGGTTCATGGAGCTGGATTTCTGCACAGGAGCATTTCATGGTGGAACAGGTTTGGGTCTCCTAGTCCAAGTGAATTGAAAAACTGAATGCGACTGTCCAGGATCCAAAGACATCCTGTACTGTATACTGTCTTCTATAGTTAGTCATTTTAGTTGTGTTGGATTAGTCCATTTCTATTAGTCGATCTTTCAGTCCATTTACATTTCAGGTTAATACAGAAAAAGTTTGGAATTTATATTTGTAGCGCATTTTTAATGATAGTAATAAATTATTTTTTCTCATAAAGTAAAATAAAATCATTTCGAATGGCTCGAAACATGTTCACGGTCAAAGACCTTCTATACAATCGTGTGCCTCCGACACTGTAATAGCAGTTAGGGAGAACTCAGGCTACATATGGCTGGTAAAGTCAAGTGTCCCAATACTTTAATCCACATGGCGCAGATGCTACATAAAAGTCCTGTGATGACCTGGACAAAAGCAGTAACCACAGGCCTGAAGCTGCTGAATAATTGTGATACCGATTTTGACTCCGTATGGGGAGACCCGCGACCGCAGGAGGTAGCGCCAATTTCAAATTCCAACTCAGCTTTGAAGATCCCACAGCTCTGATACGGGTTACTGATGTCGTTCACAAATATGGCATCGGAGCGCTTTTACTGAACTCTGCCATCAACTGGGTGAACAGGCAGCAAAATATCAACATCAGCTGCGATTATAATCATCAAAATTGCGATTAAAGTGGGATTTTAATTGTGAGATTAAAAAAACCTCTGAAACACAATGAACGAGACGCTACGCCGTTAAAATGACAACAAACAAGCAGTTAATCTAAACTCGTCTACCATTCATTAACATACTGATTGTGTTTTTTACATTTCTCAATTTTTTTTTAATGAACAGATATTCATAATATTGTATAATAATTTGTATGATTATAGAAGGAGGTTGAGGAATAAAACCAGACTCACCTAATACGCAGAAGACATCAGCTAAAACCGAAGGCATGTCCTCCCTCAATTCCTGAAACAGAGACAAAAATCAGTATTAGCCTATTGATTCAATTTCGGTGCTCGCGATCGTAGTAAGTCATCGTGCGGTGTTGGCTCTTCTTTTTGATCCTCGCTCCGAAGCTCCGGCTCTGACATCAGCCCCAAACTCATCACAGGGTCCAGATGAATGAATCGCGAAACGTTAAATTCGGTTCAGTTTTATCTGCAAAGCGCCTTTTCCCCCCCCAAAGCACAAAATGAATTCAAATAGAAGAAGAAGATAAGAATAGCCTTTATTTGACACACATACATCCTTTTTTCCCCCCGCATATCCCAGCTTGCTAAAAGATACGGCACCCCACTGGAGCAAAGAGGGTTAAGGGCCTTGCTCAAAGGCCCGAGAGTGGCAGCCTGGCGATACCTGGGCTTGAACCCCCAACCTTCCCATCAGTGACCCAGAGCCTGAACCACTGAGCTTCCACTCCCCTTAAAACGTTAGCGCCTAGAAGTTTATCCCTGATGAGAAAGCCAGTGGTGAGAGTGGCAACGCAAAAAAAACCACCCTGAAATAGTATGAGGAAGAAACCTTGAGGAACCAGACAACTTCGCTTTGTAAATTACCTCAGGTAAGTCTATAACCCGGGTGTTCGAGGTGTACTGCTGTCTACTGAATTTAACAGGGGGAAAAAAGACAAACAAAATATGTAAACGTGCCTCGTGTTCACAGCGATACTCCGAGGGCGCAATGAATAATATTCTCTGCTGTTAAATGTGACACAAACACCAGGCAGGTCACAGCCATGATTTGATGTCTTCTGATGTGCATTTGGGGTTTAAAAAAAAAAAAAAAAACTCGCTCATTTGTAATCAAAGTTGAATTCGGGCTCGGCGCTCTAATCCACAGGAAAAGGCGCAAAAGTGCAACGACAGGAAGCGGATCGGAGCGAGTAATCCATCAGGAACACCTTTCGGCTTTGCTTAGTGCGCCAGTTTCATCATCTCTGATAAACTGTCACGCCGGCCGCAAAAGCAATCTGTGACGCGCTCCGTTTCCCAGCGCCGCGCGCGAAAGGGCCGCCCGCGACAATCGCACACTCCGGATCTGATCTGCGGGTTTAAACGAGTGTGTGACACCTCGGCGACAAGTCATTTCGCATCTTTCGGCGGCGCGCGAGGAACGCGGGGAACTAATTTACTTCTGCGAGGTGATTTCGCTGGGTGAGGGATGTCCCTCGCTCGCTCAAGTCCGCTTCCGCGGCGCTGGGAAACGGAGCGCGTTGCTGACCGGATGTGGGCATCGTTGGTGGGTTTATTTCTAAAGTGAAGCTGAAAAGTCTTTATTCTGATTGGTCTCACACAGTCGGGTTGATTAGGGACGAGTGATAGGAAAAAGAAATATATAAAATTGTGATACTTGAGGACATTTCTATGATACTCAATGTGTATCATAATTAGGGCTGAAGCTATCGATTATTGTAGTACACGAGTTCTATTGATCATTCCATCGAGTATTCGGATAAGAAGTGCTTTATTAGAGAAATACTAAATTAATGATCAAATAAGACGGGTCTTCTAAAATAAACAAGTAATTTGTTTCCTGTTTTCTGGAAAAATTTAAATTTTTATTGCTGAAATTCGGTGAAATCTAAACCCAAATAAATTTAATTAAAAATTAAATGCCATATAACATCAAAATACAAAGACTTTTTGTATGGTCTTTTTGAACTTGTTTTCTTTATGCTTTAGTTTAAAATGATCCCAAACTTTGGAAACGTTCTGATGTTTTCTTCGGCCCGAATCTTCCCCTCGCCGCTTTTTTCCCGTCCCTTTATTTTTCATTCTGCCGCATCTTCCAGTTTAGCGGGTGGCGCGGCAGTAATAATGGTCCGTGGGGAAACCTGGTGCCCCGTGTGTAGTTAAATGGACAAAATAAAGCATGAATTTTTGTAATCGAATTACTTGAGGAATCGCTTCAGCCCTAATCACAATATATACAGTCAATGAGCTTAAGTCTGTCCACAAAACTGTAAAATTAGTATTTTAAGGTTTTAAAGATTAATACAAAATTTTTTTATACATAATGAACGCATAAGCAGGGGCATTTCTAACCCCTTTGGGACCCACCATGACCCACGAGTATCGGTTTTGAATTCCGAGCTTACGGCCAGTAAAGATGAAGAAACATTTTCCTCACAAGTATCGGGGAATTGCACAGCATTCGGTTCAGAGTATTTAATTTCTAAGATTTAATTTTAAAAAAAAAAAAAAAAAAAAGCGCATCACAATCAATTATCATGGTCTAGATGAAATATCGATATATCGCCCATGCCCTAGTGCTCCCAGTGTAACAGCAGCAACAGTAGTTCCAGTTGTTCTTGTTATGAGGCGAAGACTGTGCATTTGTTGTTATGGTCAAACTTTATAAAAACACAGAAATGTGTTGCTTTATTTGCTTTAAAAAAGAGGCAGATGTTTTGACAGGACCTGTAACTGAAGTACTAACATTTCTTCTTTTTGGATACAAAAAATAAATAAAACTCAATAATTAAAAAACACTGCAATCATTAGAAAATGGGATTGAAACACTTTAGAATGGTTCATCAGAAACATCACTGTGATGTTGGTGTGGATTTCTGTTTAGAACAGCTCACCCTGGCCTGGTTAATCTCTCACTTGTCAGACAGAATTGTGTTTATCCACACCACGGAAATGATGGTCAGACGTTCTAAGATCTGACTAATCATCTGTTTCTCTACCAGTCGACCAAATGCAGGTTTGGGATATGGTCAGAATACAGGAACTGCTGGCATGTAGGAGTGGCAAAAGAAAAACCAAACAAACAAATAAATAAATAAAGGGTCTCAAAAGGCAGACAAACTCTCAGCCAACTTCAAATTACAAAGCCATATTAACATCACAGGGACAAAGGTATTGGGACACCTAACCTTTAAGCCATGTGTGGTTATCTCCAAACTTTAATGTATGGGATGTCTAAATGCTGCGGCATTAAAGGAGACCCAAACCTGTTTCAGCATGATAATGGTCTGCATGGGTTGGAGTAAAAGATCTTAAACTGTACTGCTACACCTACGGGATGAAAAGGACATCTACATCAGTGCCTGACTTTACTAACACCCCTGTGGCCATACTTTTACCCTTAAACTGTGTGTGTGTGTGTGTGTGTGTGTGTGTGTGTGTGTGTGTGTGTGTGTGTGTGTGTGTGTGTGTATAAATGTAGTTCTCTAGTGAGCAAGTAAGATTTGTTTTTGTCTTGTTTCCATACAAAGAGCTGAAAAAAAGTGGGTGGTTTGGGGATAGGGTGTGTTTTATCTGGGATCTGTAGTGTCCACAATCCTGGGGGACCACGCTCATGACATTCTGTGTGACCCTACCATTCAGAAACATTCCCAATTTCCTTTTTAACAAAAATAAATAAATAAATAAATAAATAAATAAATAAATAAATAAATGCCCAAAAGTCCCATAATAAGAGACTGAAAAAGCACAGTGCATCCAGTCCCACCCTGCTAGATCTCGCTAACTTCATACAATATTCATTGCTTAGGAACTAAAATATATAGTTAGACGGATAAATAAATAAATAAAAATCCCTGCGTTTGGCTTGCACTCTCCCGCGTGGCGCTGAATGTCAGGAGATTCCCGCGCGCTAGGCGCTGCGAAGCCCGAGCAGATGGTCTTAACTTTAATAACGCGGGCTTCGGGTTTGCACTAACGAGGTGTTGAAACTTACCATAACATCAGCCAGAAGGCTGGCGGCCACGTCAACCTTGAGAGCGCCGTGGACCACGTGCCAGCAGAGCTCGTACAGCGCCATCTGGAGGTCTACAGAGGGAACACAGTGGACAAAAACAAACTCAAGCACCGACAACAAGAAAGCTGGGTCAAATGTGCTTTGGAAACGAAACTATTTTGCTATGAATCTAGGTTACGTGTCCTTTAAACCCCAGGGGCAAGCGGCACCATGACGTTCCAGACAATCCAGTAGTGCGGCACAGATCGAGACTAAATAAAACTAAAAAAGAATGTTAGACAGTAGGAAAAAAAAAAACAACAAAAAAAATCTCAGCAGAAAATATTCTTGTGATTAATCCCATCATTAGACTGGTTATATAATGATGATTAATAAGAAATGTGTCAGATAAAAAAAACTGTCGAAATTAATCGTTTTTACAATCGTACAGTTCGGTCTAATTATTTACCGGCAATATTTTGATTCTTTTCTTAGAGAGGGAAAAAGAAACCATTATTAACATCTAGACTCCATCAACAACAGACTTCTCAGAGGAGTATTTGTATTAAGCTCGGTCTCTACACGCGGTTCAGCCCAATCCCAAATGACTCCCTGTTTACCACTTCTGCACTCTGCCAAGGGGAAAAAAAGCGAGTGCTTGTTTAAAATAAGTGTCTTGTGAGAAATTAAAGAATTTTATCAACAGGGTTAGCAACGCCACACACACACACACACACACACACACACACCTGCTTAAGTGGACCCTAAATAGACTTAAATAGATCAAGTCTCTTGTCTGTTGACAAAATTTTATCCAGACACTTTTTCCCAAAAAAAAAAAAAAAGTAAATATTTTATTATAGAAACATTAAAACCCATTCAAAATCCAATTCAAATATTCTGGAGTCTCTGTATATTGGCTTCATGATCAGTTGAGTAGTAATAGCGGTGTAGGCTTTGATGCCATGCCACCATCTGAGACGACCCTCTTAATGGCAAACCTGAGAGTACAAGAAATGCATAAATACAAGAAAACTAATAAAAAGAATGAAATTCTGAAAACTTACATTTAATCAAATTTCAAACCTTTTTCCAAGTAAAATCTTACTAAAGTCTCTAAACGAGCTTAAGGACTACAGAAAACTGAAGAAGACTTGCATTAAAAGCAGGACAGTCCGAAGAAATATGTTGGAAAGAACTTGGGGGTATAAGAAATGACAGACGGCTTCAACCCACCCAGACTCCACTCCAAACCAGAACCAGCTCATTTCTAAAACGGTTTAAACATCGTAACCTATCGTTTTTAGCATTGAAGCGGCAGTGCGAAATCAGGGAGCATCTCTGACTTTTTTCAGACAGACGGCTAGACGGTGGTATCGCTCGACCGTTCCGCAATTCTCCCACTTCATTTGAATTTGAAGCTATAAATCCCATTTACGTTAAGAGCACAAAGAACGGAACGAAACGGCTAAGCGGGATTTGTGTTGTTTTGGAGTCGTGAGCCATTCGGTAAAACCGCTTCGTTGAGATCTTTAGCATCATCGCTTTTATCTTGCAGGGGCCTCGCAGAACCTACACAGGGCCCGTCGTAACCTCGGAGCGAAGTCTATCTTGGATGGCCAATACGGCGTCTACCGCGTGCCTCTTTATCAAGTCTTGTTTTAAGAGAAATGTAGTAGACTTTGGGATTGATTTCGTGCCATTCGGTGTTTGGAAGCATGTCCCGCTCCTCTTGGATAACATTTAATGATTGACAGTAGGCTTAAGGGACGAGGAAGGAATTTGACACATGATCAGTTGAAAGGTGACTGTAAATGTTTCCTGGGGTCTGGGACAAGGCCTACCCTCTGGGCTAATAGCTTTTTAGCGGTAACCGTATGACCCGCCCTTCTTTCTCACTTTCGCTCTTGCTGCATCACGTTATTCCCATTTCCAACTAGCGCACTCCACTTAGAAAAGAAAGGAGTATAAAAAAGGCTCTTGTCAGTGGAACGTTTTACTGCATTGAGGCACTTATATAATCATTGAAATAGATCCTTCCTTCATGCTAGGAGAGATTCCAGGGCTCCTCACCGACTGCGATTGTGGGAAGTGTGCTCTCGTTTAGGTCTTCACTGATCTCCATATTTAGCTATCGTGCCGAGTTACTGACAGGTTTTCGCTTAGGATATGGTGTTTGACGTTTCTCATACGTAAAGCGAGTGCTTCGTGTTCCAGAAAAGAAACGCATCATATGAAATCAAATCCAGAGAAGCCGCCATATCGAGAATCAGAAATTTTGTGAAAAATTTTCACGCGAAAGCAACAAAACTTTGAATGCAAAAGAACATAAATGACAAGGCATCCTGAAGCATCCTCAGCTGGTTCTGTAGGTCTGGTCCACTAACATCAATTCGTGTTAAAGCTATTTAAATAACCTGTTGGTGGAGGTGCAAGCACGAGTCTATGAACCAAAAGAAAAATCCGTCTCATGTGTAAGAAATTACGGTCTGCCTCAACCCAGATTCCACCCCACGTTATATTAAAATGAGCTCATCCACAAACAGCTTCAATTTCACAAAAGTAGTTATAAAGTTTGATGGCATTTCAGTTGTATGAATCTTAATCATAGTCTTTATTTAACAGTCTGGGAGAGGCAGCAAGCCATCGAGGACCATCTCTAACCAAAGTGATTATCATTTAATCCAGTGGTCCAGATTAATGTCGGACAATACTTTCACAGACCGGCCTTTAAGGTGTGGCGGATAAATACAACAAAATAAAATGATACGACCGCCGTTTAAAACTGGTATTTTCTAAATATAATAAACGTGAATCCACTGTGTTGTTTTTTTTGGTTATTTTGCTCGCTTGGGGGATTGAATTTAGCTGTAATGTATTATGTGTTAGCGGCCGGAGGAGCCCCTTTAAGAAGGTAGGGGATGTTGGTAAGACATGTGACCGAGGCACCATGACATGCATCAAGAGTGAGTCATAGACAGATGTGGGGGAGAGAATCCGGTCATTTTCCAAACTAAAACATAGTTCAGAATCAGATAATTAATAAAACAGAAATAATGTAAGTTATGTATTCTTTCTGTGCGGCCCAGGACCACTGATTTAAACAATAACCTAACCCGACCTGCTGGGGGGGCTTCCGGCTCGATCACCCAGCCATGTGTTCCTCTACTCATTTCCTACATTTAATTTACGTTTAAAAGCTAAATTCTACACTTCAAAGGGAAGAACAATATAAAATATCCGGGCAGAGTTTGCTCAGAGTTCTTTCTAAATCCGATGAACCCAAGGTGCTTCATATATTGTGTCACTATTATGCTGTTAGAAACTTTTCATTACGATCATCTACGACATATCCATAGATATTAATAAGGCTTCTTAGGGCATCCACAGGAAGTTGTGAAAGAACGTGCCAGAACGCGTTCGGTTACATGAGCGTGTGCAGAGCTGCGTTCTCGAACAATCGGGCGACGGGGAGTCAACCCCGAAAAACAATCCTTTATACCCCAGAAGACATTTCGACTCACCTTTAAGGAGCAATTCGTCATCAGATTTGCCCACCAGGTCCCGGCACAGCTGCAGGCTATGAGAGAAAGAAAAAAATATGGAGAAATGTTGGTACGTCGATGCAGGTTCTGCTTTATATACACACACAGGACTAGACGCAAAGTGGGTGTACAGGACAAGCACTTCTCATGGAGTTTTTTTATTCCCAGGTGCACAACGAATTAGTGGCTAGAAATGTGTTGAAATGCAACGATACTGGGAACATAGCAGGTGCAACATGAACCACTGCAAGTCATATACTGTTCATTTACTTGTGTCTGCATTAATGTGCTGAACCAGATCACTTCATTACACAACATAAGCTGCTACGCAAAGCTCTGACCCACTGCGGCCTGGACTCCACAAAACCTGTAAAAGGTGTGCTGTGGTATCCAAGGCACTAACAGCAGTCCTTTAAGTCTCAATTGACTTAAACGTCCAGAACGTCCCAAAGATGCTCGACAAGACTAAGATTCCGGAGGCAACACCTTGAACTCTGTCATGTACCTCAATTCATTCCTGAAGAGTTGTGTGTGTCAGGGCGTTATCCTGCTGAAAGCTTGTTCTTGGTCTGCAACAATGTGTAGGTGGGTGGCAGGTGTCGAAGTGACATCCACATAAATGCCAGTGCCCAAGGTCCCGCAGTGAAACAATGCCCAAATCATCACACTGCCTCAACCGGTTCACCTTCTTCCTATAGTGCACTCCACAAGCACACACACACTGAAATCGTCAAACCAGCCCACATTTTTTTATGGTCTTTTGCGGATGCTGTCTGCAAACGACAAGAGTTAGCGTGGGTACTCTGACCACTTAGCAGCTACTATACACGGCATTGTGATGCACTGTGTGTTCTGACACCTTTCTATCACAGCCAGCAATAACTTCTGCCACCATTTGTTCCACAGTAGCTTAACGGAGACAACAGCCATCACTCCCACTTGCCTTGTGCACCCAGTCAGAGTTTTACCAGTCCTACACTGGACCACTTCTAAATAGAGCAGACCACTGCATACAGAGAAAACACCCCACAAGTCCTGCCCCCTTTACCCAAGCGTCCAGCCACCGCAATTTAGCCCTTGTTAAAATCGCACGGGTCCTGGCTTTCTCCTGCTTCAAACACATCAACTTCAGGAACTTACTGTTGATTAATGTATGTCATTCCTTTTCACGGTCAGTTTGAATTCTGGGAGATGGGCTTCAGTGATGCTTTTCCTCACACTTATTCTTTCTTACAGCTGATAACATAATGCTAAATCCTGGCATTTTAGGAAAATGTCATGTTTAAAGATGGGTTCTTAGGCTCTTTCCTGACTGGACTAAGAATTTTATCATAAAGTAAATAAAAAAATAAAAAAAAAAACACACATTCGCTCTTGTCATCTCACCAAAACCAAGTTATACCCAAACTCTGAGTTTAGAACTCAATCCAATAAAATACACACAATGGTGTTCAGAGAAGGAATACTTCTGGGGGGGGCTTATGAAAGCTACTAAACTCTAAGCACTGGTACAAACCTACATGTGTGTCATGGTCATGTGACCTACTAATGCTCAAGCACAACATGCACTGCAGGCTGGATTCAAATGTAGTGTGTGTAGTGTTAAGTCACACTACATGGACTTCCATTCAAAGCTTGTGAACAGTGGACACCAGAACCCAAGTTCAGTGAGACAAAGATCAAAACAAAGGACTGAAGAAAGATCAATAAATCATGGAATGGCCTCTTCAGATTCTATACTCATTCTTTACAATACTGTTTGAAAAATAATATTAAAAAAAAAAGCTGCCTGGATCGCAGTGTTGCTGCGTTTACATTGCCATCTGAAAGTCTTCTAGGAAAAAGTCTAGTGTAACAGCTTTATTTTATGTAGCATGAGAACGTGTATATCCTGAATTACTACAGAGGGTCTTACATTTAATCAAATAAATATAATCCTTAGGTTAGTGGACAAGGATGTGCAGGAAGTAAAGTAAATTTACTTCATAGATTTTCTCTTTAGTATAAAAATTTAAAACCCTTTAATAATCTCCCTGCGCATGAATAACAAACACTTTGCGGGTACTCATGTAAAACTTTACTAGCTAAAAGATTACTTTCTGACCTTGTGATCCCCTTCATTCCAGAGCAGTTCAACAAGATTCAGGTCGGTGACTGGGCAGGCCATTCCATGATAGAGAACACCAGGCAAACTCTTTGCTTTTAAAATATCTTCCCATATTGAAGTATGGACTGGTAGCCATGTTGTTTAAATTTTTCCTTTCACTGAACCTACATGTGTATCATGAGATCCCCATAAATTACAGAACCTTCAGTCACATCTTAATTCACGTGTTTCATCGGAAAACTTTCTCTCAGAGGACGAAAAAAGAACACCAATGATTTGTTGCATAAAAACAGATGGAACATGAAACAATAAGAAATACGTGTTTCCAAGTGTTTGTCAGGCACATTATATAAATAAAACACAGACACACACACAAACACAGGTTTAACAGGCTCATATATATGCACTAGTATGCTAGTCCTGTCTCATCCTGACTGAACATGAAACTTAGACAATGCCAATCACACCAAACTGACTTGTTTCAGTCCACCATGATAGACTTCTTACATCCATGTGAACCCTGATAAACCTGTTTGTGTGTGTGTGTGTGCGTATAAAAAAATGGAGCACTCTTCATACTGCCAAAACCGTGTAACCCCAACAGCAGTAGCGCTGATCTTCTTCTCCTAAATAAGTAATGTCTTGCATTGCATATTTATTGGATTATATTTATTTTCGTATTATTATTATTGAGCATCCGGTTCAACAAAATAAACTGTTCAACTCGGAAAAGCTATTCGGTTATTTGGATGCTAAACAGCCGGCTTTGTAAAAGTGAATGTAAATGGAATAATAACGGTAAGAGGAGAGAGGATACGGTATAACTAGTTGGTGGGTGGGTGGGTGTGTGTGTGTGTGTGTGTATATTATATATATATATATAGGCTGTCAAAATTAACGCAAATCCGTTTTAACCGCACTTATTTTATTAGCGCGCTTAAAGCAGCGTGCATTTGTTTCACTGTTTTAAAGATAAAAACAAACAAATATGAGGCGAAATTAAAACCTTCAATGCAACACACATTTATTTACATCCTTTCTTTACTCAGATAGAAAAATAAATATTTTGAATCACTAAACGTTTGTTTTGATGCACCAAGTCTCTAAATCAAGCACCAAAATCCGCCATGATGCGCACATCCAGCAATTAAAACCGTCCGTGTGGAAACATAGCAAAAGATCCGTTTGGTGTCGATTATTCACGCAATTTAAAACACCACAATTACTTAAAAACGTTGACAAGATTATTTTGTCTCCATGCTCTATGTTGTGTGTAATTTCACTAATAATAAACATATATGTGCCTAAAGCATTGATATTTGTCCATGTTGATAAGAGTATTAAAAGCGTGAAAAGTATAGAACAGATAAATAAATGTGCGAATAAGTTGCGGTTAATCACGAGTTAACTCACGAAAAATAATGCGATTAAACATTTTAATAGATTGACAGCCATAATATAAATATACACTTTTTCAGTGTATTTGCAGGTAGTAGAAGCAACCGGACTTTGATTGCATGTGTGCGCGCGCTTACTAGCCCCTCTATGACCTCACTAACACTGCATATAAACACAGTACATACAATATACCAACAAATATATACACATCGTATATAACCGTATTATTGTTTTGGTTTAAAGTTATATAATAGCTTTTCGTGGTTCACCCTGGAACAATGTGAAAGAGCGGGTATTAGCAGCGTGAGGCACGACATGGCCATGAACGCAATGCTTCTGGAATTTAAACTGCTGTAGAATCTGTTTTAATAAATACATATATATATATATATATATATATATATTTCGTTTGCTATTCGCATAAAGATGGATTTATAGTAAGGTTTTATTCCAGTGTATGAAATAACTAAAACTGGTCGTGAGCCTGGACCGAGCTTGTGATCATTAGGTGCTAGTTAGTGATGCTAGCTTGAGGGGGGGGGCAGTCACAGGAACGGCGCTGTATATTGTTGATTTCCGTTTTAAGGGGAAAGTAAAAGAACAAAGTAAAGAAGGACAGTGTTCATGTTCAGGGATCAGGGGGATTTGCTCATATTTCAGCATCCGAGTCTGGAAACCTGTCTACAGTGCATCCAGGGAGCGCGTTGCATCCTGCTAGCGAGGCTAAATGCTTAGCGCGAGTGGATGCGGTGAACATGACAATGAAGGACCAGGATGTATTAAATATAAAAACCCTGCGCCGCCATCTTTCAACTGTTCAATCAGTCACATATCGGAGAGCGTTTCTATCTCGCTAAGAAAAAAAATCGACTCACAACTCATTCTTGCCGGATTTTTCCCAGTTTTTGATCCAATCAGTAGGGAGGATCAGCGCCGCCATCTTCCCCACTACACCACCACACTGTTCCCCGGATGTTCCGTACAACACTGCGGGTCAAGGGGCGTTACCTTTTCCGGCCTGTTTTCCTCACACGGGTCTTATCCCGCTTTACGATTGGCTCACGGTTCAAAGTCGCAAGAAGTACATTGTTTCTGATTGGTTGAAATGTATGAGTGACGGTTAAAAAAAAAAGAACAGCCAATCAGGGTGGAGAAAGTCAGGTCAAATGTTTTGTGTTACTTTGCACTTGTGAGATCTGATTTCTTAAAAGGGCCAAGCTTTTCTTTCAGTGCTTTTCTCCTAGTTTTGGTGAACACGTGTATACAGATGTAGTCCAACATCTGTCTAACATCTGCCTTCGCCTGAAAGAGGGGCATGTGTGTAAACCAGAAACGATTCCCTTTTATGCTCGGGAATACTTGGTCAATAACGCTGATTCTAAATCTGGACAAAAACAAAACACATCTATCACATCTATCACATGCAGGTTTAAACAAAAATAAACCCTCATCAATGATGCAACGGTTATTTTTAAGGAAGGAGTCTCCAGTGTCATGGTTTCGTAACAGTCCTCTATGTCTTACCGACGTGGAGGATTTTATTTTACCTGCAAAAGAGAGAGGAATAAAGAGAGGACTATTTAACAGACTATTTAACTCTGATAAAGTACATTTATCATCTGCTTTTTTACAGAGTACACGTACACCTGCTCATTCATGCAGTTATCTAATCAGCTTTTCCTGTGGCAACAGTACAAGACATACAATCATTGAGATACAGGGCAAGAGCACGTCGTCATGTTCAGACAGCAGAATGAAGTAAAAATGTGATCTCTGTCATTCTTTAACTGTGGCATAGTTGTTGATTCCAGTTTAAGTATTTCAGAAACGGCTGATTTCCTCTGATGATTTACTCAACAATCACAGAGTGAACAGTGTGATCAAACAAAAAAGTATCTTGTGAGTGAAGGGTGTGCACTATTTCATGTAAAAGATACAAGAAACATTATGCTTTATCCCTGCGACATCGGAAAAATGTGTAGCAGTGCCAACAGCAAAACAATTGCGGAAGCCAGTTGGATCCAGGTATAACCATCTGGCCAGAAGGGTTCTCCATGGAAGAATAGCAGCCAAAAGCCTTATTAAGGCTAAAACAAGGCTAAGTGGCTCAACTACGCATGAAAACATAGGAACTGTGGTGTAGAAAATGGCTCTATGCGCTCTGGACTGATGAGTCAAAATCTGAAATATTTGGCTGTAGCAGGAGGCGAGTTGTTTCCAGGACTGTAGAGTGGTACAATAATGACTGTTTGCAGTGAAGTATAGTGAAGGTTCCTTGCAAGTTTGTGGCTGCATTTCTTAGACTTTTGCTGCTCACTATTGATAGTGTCTAGGGCTGAAACGATTCCTCGAGTAGCTCGAGTAATTTAAATAAAAATACATCGCCTCGATGCTTCCTTTAGTCTATTTAACTCTGCACTGTGCACTGTGTTTCCCCATGGACCATTATTACTGACGCACCACCCGCTAAACTCTGGAGCACTCTTAACACATAAAACACTATAGAATCCCATTTCAGTTGATTTCAGGTGACTTGGTTAAGTAAACATTGTTTGAGTAAGTAATGAAAGAATGTATCTTTTATTAAAATGTTTATAAAATTAATTAAAATTATCAAACAGAAATGCGCGCTGCATGTAAATGTGCAATACAGACATTATATGATTAGTGAAGAACGGATCTCTGGATGCAAGAACATTAAATATAAATAATTACATATTAATGAGAGCGGTTGGATCTTTTATTTTGACAGGTGGCGGCTCGTGCGCGGTCTATCCAATAGGAAAGCGGCAGCACAGTAGAGGGGTTGCAGTGCGCTCGCGCTTCTCCGTGGCAGCTTCGGAAATGTGGCGGAAACTCTTGGTCGCGCTCGCGTTCTTCCTGTGTTTGTACGGAACTCCGTCTCATGGACAGAAGAAAAAAGAGGTGTGTGTGTGTGTGTGTGTGTGTGTGTGTGTGTGCGTGTGTGCGCGCGCGCCTGTGTGTGCTTGTGTCTGTGTTCACGGGATTGTTGGAACGCTCCCGTGCTGTCAGTGTAATCCGCTTAGCCTGCTGGAGCTGTGTGTGTGCTAGCCGAGCCGCATCCTAAACACCACTCTTACTCTCTATGTAGTGAATGAGTGACAGCGGGCAGGGCGGTTATTGATGTGCACTATGTAGTGCACTAGGAAGTCAGCAGGGAGGTGTTTGGGCTGAGCCGCAGTTTGCAGCGATGAATTAGCTGGTATGCAAAAAAAAATAAAAAATAACCAGGAAGTTGAACAGCTTTAGTCACTTATTTACAAGCTATTACACGACATTATACATATACACAAATAATTGCTAATATATGATAAATACTATATCTATTAGCACCTATTCATGAAATATATTCAATGACATTAAACTTTGTCATTGTGTAGTGTACAAATACAGGGCCAATGAAATGCTGTTAGCATCGAACCGGAAGTGTAAATAGCAATGTATATAAATGTATATAAATATACTAATATACGATAAATATATTATGGGTGCAATATATGTTACAATAATTACTGTATAAGGAGCGAATGTAAAGATAAACACAGAAGGGTATTAAATGGTAAAAGTGATTATAACAGTGAAAAAGAGGCAACATGAGGTAGAGGGTTGTAATTTGTGTTGATTTATTTATATATATTTTATTTATTTATTTATTTATTTATTTATTTAAAAAAAAAAAAAAGCTTGCAACTTAAAATAAGTCTTTACTTCCTGGAGCAGGGCAGGAAGTAAAGCTAAACAAATGAGGTGTTTTGTTGATGGAAGGAGTAAAGATTGAACAAAGAAAATGTCACTATGTTGGAAATACAGTATGAAATAACAGCAGTTTTTTGGTGATCACAAAGCTCCCTCATCACCATCAAGATCATCGTCATCCTCCTGTAATGATGTGTGGGTTCGTCGGTTTTTACGCCTTGAATGCTTTTGATTTCGATTGCAAATGAATGATAATACGAGGGGGTTAGTAATGCGTGGGTTGCTGCCGATTTTGTTCCCAGACGATGCTCTCTGAGAAGGTCGGCCAGATGATGGACTGGGCCTCAAAGAGAGCCGTGATTCGGATGAACGGAGAGAAGTTCAGGAGATTTGTCCGAGCGCCTCCACGCAACTACTCCGTCATCATCATGTTCACGGCGCTGCAGCCTCAGAGGCAGTGCGGAGTGTGCAGGTGAGCAGACACACCATCAGGAAGTCGATGCCTTGCATTTATGCCACTTCGGCAGAAACACCGATCCAAGCAAATTTTTTATTATTTAGATATCTAAATAGTTGCAGGTTATGGGTCCTGTGCAAATGTGGCCCAGCCTGTCTACTGGGATTTGAACTCATGACCTTACAATCAGAAATCCACCTTTTTAGGCACCAGCTTCCATCAGCACTTGTGTGGGCTTGAGTTCGGGGATGAGCGTCGCAGCAGGTTACAATAATGTCAAGAATCCTGAAATGATGTTCAAGTTCCCAGTCATAATGCACACCATGCACAAGTTCAGTCTTAATAAAAGCAAGTCCTAATATACAAGAGTGAGAGTAAACACTTGTTTTCCGTCATTACTGTATGTTTACTTGCAAGGAACTGATATTAGAAAAACAAGTGATGGTTTTTAACATGATTGGAGCAGATATCATGCACCGATCTATACAGACAGACATTTTATTGTCTAAAATAGAGTAATAACGACTGTGCGCACACACAGACACGGACAAATTATTCACAAACGTACAGAGAAACTGTTGTGATCAGGAAAAGAATCTCCCAAGTACAGTATACAGAGACACTGTTGCAAGTGTGAAGACTATAATTATTATTATTGCTGTTGTTTCTGCAGTTGAAATAAGCTCATGCATTTCTCTTCTTTGTTTGTGTATACAGGCAGGCTGATGAGGAATACCAAATCCTTGCAAATTCCTGGCGTTACTCCAGCGCGTTTACCAACAAGATTTTCTTTGCAATGGTGGATTTTGATGAAGGTTCAGACGTGTTTCAAATGGTACCTCAGTTTTTTCTTGACGTGTTTCAAATGGTTCCTCAGTTTTTTTTTTTTTTTTTCTTTTTTGGTGGGGGGGGGGGAATATATATTTTTTTATTTCACTCTGATTCTACTCTTAGTATAATCAGTAAAATGTGTACATTTCTGTGTTAAATGTGTTATTAATGAAAAAAGAAGCCACATGAGTGCACATTTCTATCCACTGAATAAGTAATGTACATTAAATAGATGGAAGTTGTCAGTGAGCCATTTGCAATTTGTTTTACACCAATCTCTTTTTCCAGCTTAACATGAACTCGGCTCCCACATTCATCATCTTCCCACCAAAAGGAAAGCCAAAGCGTGCAGACACCTACGAGCTGCAGGTCCGAGGCTTTGGGGCTGAACAACTTGCTCGCTGGGTTGCCGACAGAACCGAGGTTCATGTAAGTTGAAAATCGCAAATGTTGCCAAGTGTTTCGAGAAATCTATTCATTTATATGTACAATAAACTATTGCATGTGAACCAGCAGAGGTTTGTGATTCAAATTAATTTGTAATGTTAAACAATATTATTATCTACTAAAGTTATACCTGTATAATATAATATCTACTACTTTAAAGACAAAATAATTTACAGCCGACTGTTTACAGCATCATTTTCAACGTGTAGGTATTGCAGAACCATTTCAAATTTTATGTCAAAAGGCCTCCTTTAGCAAAACGTAATTGGGACTGACGGGGACGGAAGTCACACTCACTTTACTGGGACTGGCAGGCACACAAACTATACCCACTTTACTGGGACTGGCAGACACACAAACCATACCCACTTCACTGCCACTGGCAGGCACCCACACCATACCCACTTCACTGCCACTGGCAGGCACACAAACCATACCCACATTACTGGGACTGGCAGGTACACAAACCATACCTACTTTACTGGGACTTGCAGGCCTGGAAGCCATACCCACTTTACTGGGACTGTCAGGTAAACAAACTATGCCCACTTCACTACGACTGGCAGGCACACAAACCATACCCACTTCACTGGGACTGGCAGGCAGAAAAACAATCCCACTTCACTGGGACTGGCAGGTAAACAAACCATACCCACTTAACTGGGACTGGCAGGCCCGGAAGCTATACCCACTTTACTGGGACTGGCAGGCCTGGAAGCCATACCCACTTTACTGGGACTGGCAGATACACAAACTATGCCCACTTCACTGCGACTGGCAGGCACACAGACCATACCCACATCACTGGGACTGGCAGGCACAGAAACCATACCCAATTTACTGGGACTGGCAGGTAAACAAACCATACCCACTTCACTGGGACTGGCAGGCACAGAAACCATACCCACTTCACTGGGACTAGCAGGTAAACAAACCATACCCACTTCACTGGAACTGGCAGGCACACAAACCATACCTACTTCACTGGGACTGGCAGGCACACAAACCATACCCACTTCACTGGAACTGGCAGGCACACAAACCATACCCACTTCACTGGGACTGGCAGGCACACAAACCAAACCCACTTCACTGGGACTAGCAGGCACAGAGGCCATTCCTAATTTCCAAGTATTTCAAGAATGACGGTGTCAATCATTTTGCTAATTTTATTTCTTTATTTTTTTGCTAGGGGGAAAAAAGGCTTTTTTAAATGTTTAAGTGAAAAATCCGACTGATTATATTTAATGGAAAAGCTTTTATTTGTGATGGACCTTGTTTTTGTTTGTGCTTGTATATCCTGCCAGATCAGGGTGATTCGACCGCCAAACTATGCTGGGCCACTGATGCTTGGCTTGCTCCTGGCCCTCATTGGGAGTCTGGCGTATGTGCGGCGCAATAATCTCGAGTTTCTGTGCAACAAAAACGTCTGGGCTTTCTCTGCACTGGTCAGTACTCTGCATAAACTATGTAACACCGTGTTCTTTCTGCATCAGCCTGGTTGAGTTGTTGATTGGCTGCACGCTATAGCAATTGATATGTTTACTGTAGTTTATTGTAAAAACTATCGGAAATGCTTCACACGTTCATACAGTAAAGATTCCTTCCACAAACACTTGATAAAAAGGTTCATCATATTAAAATTCATGGGAAGAGATAGATCTTTGGTGTCCCTGTGCTAATATATCAGCCCCGTTTATAAACCCTACAGCCTGAACTAATCATTTACAACAGTTTTCAAGCAACGCAATGAAAAATCTAATAATTAGATAGTGTTCCACAGGTTTTTTTTTTATAATAACAATTTAGCCAATCAAATATTCTCTTTTGCTCCTCAGTGTTTTGTTTTAATCATGACATCTGGCCAGATGTGGAACCACATTCGAGGACCTCCATATGCTCACAAAAACCCCAGCACCGGTCAAGTGGTGAGTTCAGCACAATGTCAGCATTTTGGCCGGAGGCATTTTATTTTTTTGTGATTGTTAATGGTTTTTTTTTGTATGTTTCAGAGCTACATCCATGGCAGCAGTCAAGCTCAATTTGTGGCAGAGACACACATCGTTCTTCTGTTCAGTATCCATTATGTTAAGATTGCAATCCTCAAATAGCTCCAGTCACGCCTGCTTTATTACTCTAATACCACAGCCAGGGATTGGTGATTATGAACCATGTGTAGTTATGTATTAGGGCTGTCAAAATGAACGCCTTAACGCAAAATACATTTTAACTGCACTTATTTTATTACCGCGCAATTAATGCAGCACGCATTAGTTTCACCATTTATTCAAAACTTAATAAACATGATGCGAAATTCAAACTTTTAACACAACACGTCCATTCTTTAATCAGATATAAGTAAAAAAAAAAACTCCACCGAAACATTATTTTAAATCACTTCACATTTATTTTGCTGATGCGGCATGTTTTAAATCAAGCACTAAAAACAAGCCATGATGCGCACATCCTGCAATTAAAACCGTCCGTGTGGAAATGTGTAAATTAAATCACCATAATTACTTTAAAATATTTACAAGAATATTTAGTCTTTATCCTTTATGTTGAGTTTAATACTTTAATACAATTAGAGTATAAAAAAACTTGAAAAGTATTAATTTAAGGTACATTTAGAACAGATTAAACTATACGATTAATTGCGATTAAATATTTGAATCGATTGACAACCGTATATATCTCACACACACATATCGAGTGGAATCTACTTTGAGTGGAATCTTCATCCTTGGGTAGAGGGTCAAATCCGTGGGAGCGAAATTGATATCATGTTGTTTCCGGTGAGTGACAGGCAAGTGGTCAGAATAGCACCAGTTGCACAGCTCCCACAGGAGGAAGATGTCTTTGGTCACACTGACCTATGAAGGTCTGTGCTCCCTGTGACTGTGCGTGCAATTGTTGGCATGTTAAAAAACTAGTCTCGAAACCTTATATATCCATATATAACCTATATATATATATATATATA
>MU551577.1:2760861-2817902 GCA_024362625.1 Silurus asotus | reverse complement strand
TTATTATTTTTTTCTTTTTTTTTTTTTTTTAAGAACTTATTATCATCAAATCCTTGCAGTTACAGTTCAACACGCCTTACTGGTTCACAATAATGACGAGTTTCCTTATGCTCTGATATTCTTTATATCGTTTTGTGTTTTTGTTTAGGTTTTTTTTTTTTACTTAAAGTAAAAAGAATTCTTTTGATTTGTGTTTTAAACATTTTTATTTTAGCAAACGTGTGAGAAAGCCCTGGACAGTAGATCTGTGATGGTTGTGTCGTTTTGTTGGTGAATGCAGATCACCTCCACTGGCCATGCAGTTCTAATGTTGAAGCTGAAAACTCCAGGTTAGAAGCGCGCATGAGGACGAGCACAACGTTTTCCACGCTACCTCTTGACTCGTGTGTGTTCGAAATGTCCCGAAACCAAAACCAAGCAGTCTGTTCGAGTAATCGCCGTTCTCCAGAGTGGGTTAAGTGTGTGATTGTTTTACTCCGTGTTCTTAGTTTCCTTATAGCATTAGAATCTAGAAGATCGAACCAGGAGCAGGTGTTTCAACCTTGCCAATATGCGAGAACAGCACTGTTTCCATGGTGATTTGTACAGAGTATTTATCTCGGAGCCGTGCGTATCGGTCTTATCAGTTTGCTGACTGTTCAGTCTACAGCACTGTTGGCTCGAGCCCCCAAATCTGAAACATACGAGCTGATGACAGCAGGTGTTCCTGCAAGTGGAAGTGGACAAGAGCGTGTAAGAGAGTAATGGAGCACAGCTCCTGGTCCGTTCATCAAGGAAACGACTCACACATATGCTAAAAGTCAAGGTGCTGCTCTGTGTAATGCCTCAGGTGATGCCACGTGTCATTAAAAGTGCCTTAATTTCCAGCTTTATGTGTTGTGTCCTTAATCTCAGGTTATGCGAATGATAAATTCTGATGATGATGCAAGTATAAAAAGGGAAGGATCCTGAGTAGTAGTTTACTCTATGAAGGGAAAAGGATAAATAAAGTGTGTTTGTTTAATGCTCTAATTGTTCCTATCTATATTGTATTCAGATTTTACCCTGAAGAGGGTGTACCCTAAAACAAGACATTTTACCCTACTGTTGGCTGTGCCTTAAAAAACACCAAAAAGTACATGATTGGCTTTGATTAGAATTTAATTTATCTGTTTACACTGATATTAGTTTTGTTTGTAAATTTTCAAACTAATTGCATGGTTTCTTATAATTATAAACGAAGAAGCCTTTAACCACAGCGATCCCAACTAGGATGTTATACTTTTGAATAGAATATGGTAAACACCTGACCATGATTTTCATACCTGCTCATTTTGTCTTGTAATAACCTCCACTCTTCTGGGAAGATGTTCCCCTAGATTTTGGAGTGTGGAGGTTTGTGCTCATTCAGCTACAAGGATATTAGTTAAGTCAGGTACTGAGAAGGCCTGGGGTGCAGTCAGCCTTCCAATTCATCCCAAAGGTGTTCAACAAGGTTGAGATCACATCTCAGAGCAGGAGATCTTCCACTTTAACCCAGCTTTGGGTCTCCTGAAGAAAGATCTATCTCGTTTAAAGACGTATACAATTGCATCGAGTACAAGTCTATATACTCACTTTAAGTAGATGACTTCTTATGTTTGCTTCAAAGTATCAGATTTTATCTATGGAAATCTTTTGAAAGCCCCAAACCTGTCCTGTTTCCCGTGCTGAAGTTGTGCCTCGTGAGTTGCTTAAGCAGCAGAAGTGAGGGGGAAGTGAGCAGAGACTGCAGTTTCAGAATTTTTGGGCCTGAAAAATGTAATCACAAGGCAGAAATGTATCTAATCAGCTTTCCTGAACTGTAAAAATGCAAAGTATGGGAGGGAGGATTAAGTCACAGAAATGTAAACATAGCATATTACAGCTTTAAGGTGCTAAGAGTAGTCTAAAAGTAAAAAAAATAAAAATTGTAGGGATTTAAATTGCAGTAGAAATCACTCCTACACCTTTTACAGAATGTTATGCTGATTCTGCCCTCTAGGTGGCAGAGCTCGCTTGGAAAACTTTAAAAACCAGACCGCATCTGAGCTGTTCTTATACCCACCATGTACAATTTTCTTGAAGTTACAAAATGTTAATTATTCAAATTACTATTAGGTTAGCATATGTGCATATAAGACATGTATAATAAAAGTGCATTGCAAACGTGTTTCATTAATGTTTTTCTTCTCATACAAATTTATAAAAAAAAAAATAATTGTATCATTGTATCATCATATGCATTATTCAACATGTATTTTCTTTTCTGATTTTTTTTCCCTTTCTCCGATTGTTTTCTCAGTATCCCATTTCTTCTTAAATCAATTAAAACGTAAAAACTGATTTCCTATTCAATATTTATATCTACATTTTGCATTTGTATTAGTTATATTAGGTTTTTCTATTCGTTTTGTGTAACCAATTAGTTTATTTACTAATTTACTCAAGAATCCTTTAAAATATATATATATATATTTTTACAAATCTCAATATAAATATAAAAACCTAAAAATAAAAATTGTATTGACTTAATTCACTTTTTGGCAGATTAAACAATACCGTTACACAAGCAAAAAATATATCTTGGTATTTTTTTTTTAAGATTTTATTAAGATTTGCTTGTTTTCTTCATACACATTCGTATGATAATTGCTTCAAAGTCTGGGATTATTAGGTTAAACTCATCCTCCATCCCGACTTCATTTACATGCCGGAACAGGTGAGGTTATTTGCTACTGCGAATCCCAATGTCCCATGCTGAGATGTCAATGGGCCAATCATACCAGTAGCTGCCTTCGCTACCATATAAGGCAACAGGCTGAGCACTCACAGTAGCATGCAGTGTGTGTGTGTGTGTGTGTGTGAGTGAGTGTTTCCCTGCAAAAGGCCTTCATTGTTCCTAACGCAGCCAAAGGGGATACAGATGCCAACCACATGTCTAAATATAGAGCCCAATTTCACAATAAAATATGGTGGCCTCATCAAAAAGGGAGCGACTCCACACTAATGTAACGTCTCGCTGTGGACCATTGTTGACTATGGCTGGAATCTTGATTTTTATTTTTATTTTTGGTTGATTGTGAGCTGAAGTAATTGTATTTTATTAGTTCAGGCGAAACGTGATGGACAGAGAAAAAGTTTTGGCAGTGTTCTGCCGTTTTTATGCTTTAGACCTGCAGCCTTGATCTGATCTGCAACCTGTGAAGATGTAAGGTTTTGAAGTACCTCCCCCAGGACAGTAGGGGATTTTCAGTGGAGATTTAAAGCTCTTTTTATGGTAGCGTTCTCAGCCAGCTAGTTTCCTGCATGACATAATCTCCTGCTGTACTGTAGGTATCTGCTGATTAGAACATTCATTCCTGCCAGTCATTTGAAAAGAAAGAACGATACAGCACAAGAGGCCCTACTGGCAAGGGTTAAATCTCCTTGTTAAAAACCAAATAGAAACCATATAGAAACCCTCGAAATTTCATAATGGTTTTAATGGAAACTGATGTTTAACAGGGAAGTAGTTGCCTGGATGGATGGCTAGATGGATGGATGGATGGATGGATGGGATGGGATTGGATTGGATGGATGGATGGATCAATGAATGGGAATGGATGGATGGATGGATGGATGGATGGATGGATCAATGGATGGGAATGGATGGATGGATGGATGGATCAAACTTTGGTTTCTACACTGGTTTCTTTAGTCAGAAATTAACGATTTAATGACGTTCTCAGAAACACTCTGTAATGTAAACCATTTATTTACAGGCTTTAATGGTATTTGTAGTAGGAACCATTAGAATTTATGTGGCGTTTCTATAGGTTTTTTTTTTCCAGCAGTTTAGCCAATTTTTCTTACATCTTTTACTATTATGTCATGTTTTGCTTCTATAAACAGATATGAAGTGTGTTTACATGGTCTTCTACTTGATTTGCATGATTTGGGTGCCCAAGAAAATGGAGTCTAAACCCAAATGTACTATAATGTTATTTATAATATATATATATATCTTCAAGAACTCTTACTAACTCTCACTTAACACATTATTAAAAACACTGTACTAATCCTAGACAGGGCCTTTGTTGCTTTCATAACAACCTCAAGTCAATTCATCATCATGTACATCGGCATAATATTACCATTTTATATTATTAAGACCTTGAAGACATTGAAGTGAATAACACTAATTATATCTTCATCATGGTACCTGTTAGTGGGTGGGATATATATTAGGTAGCAAGTGAACATTTTGTCCTCAAAGTTGATGTGTTAGAAGCAGGAAAAATGGGCAAGCGTGAGGATTTGAGTGAGTTTGACGAGGGCGGTGGGGTGTTTCTGCTCTGCAGCACTACCATGATGCAAATCTCCCATTTTACCACATCTCAAAGGAGTTCCATTTGATGCACATCCAGTGACTGGAAAGGCCACTGAAGAACACTGAGCTTATGTTCATAAAACCAGTTAGAGGTTCAAACCAAATTGTACCAGATAGCAGGTGAACTCTTGACTACAGAATCTGATGCTTTACCCACATTTAATTTGTTGTTTAGTTACTAGCATTCTTGAGTACTCTCAGTTTGATGACTCAGCACTTTTGAGCTTATGCACTATAGCACTATAAATGAGCTTCTAACTTGGACCCCTCTAAGATCCTCTACATGCAAAGTCTATTCAGACCAACTAATCTTAGTTCAAATCATTTATTGTGTCACTTTGTGGTCCATGGGCATTGAGGTTGCGCCAGCTCCAGTCGTGTCCCAATCCCTTGAAAATTACGGACCTATAGAGAAGTAGATGCCGACCCCACAAACATCCCGAACCATCTAGAGACGTACCAGCGTCACTTGGTTTCCACCTGGCATGGAGAAGCTGGTGTTGGATCTATGATGATCTCAAATGATCTATTTTATGAGTTGCTCAGCAGCTCCTGGTTCCAAAACATCACCTCACTGTATAAGACTGTAAAAAGGTCATTACTCACAATCTTACATTTCTGTGCCCATGTTCGTTCTCACTCTTTGGTGTTTTGTATTGTAGTTAAGATTTATAATAGCACTCTTAATATCACTCAAATGAGGATGGTTCCCCTTTTGAATCTGGTTCCTCTTAAGGTTTCTTCCTCATAACATCTAAGGGAGTTTTTCCTTGCCACAGTCACCATGGCTGCTCATCAGGGATAAATACACAAAGTTCACCTTAACTGTTACATTTTGTAAAGCTGCTTTGAGACAATGTCCGTTGTGAAAAGCGCTATAGAAATAAACTTGACTTGACCTGACTTGACATTTTAATCAAAGTGTTTCTGGTTCACATCAGGTTTATGATTCATGAGTTTGAGGCCTGCTGTCCTTTGTACTTCACTGATGTTTTCTGTAACCTTGAAGATAAAAGAAAAGAGTGCAAAAGTCCAATGGCTTTGGTTGATGTGTCTGGTCAACAAAAGCGACAAAAAAAACAGTGCTGGGCAGGACAGAATAAAACAGGCAATGGAGCCAAATAGTACCATTTACTCCAACTATTAATAATAGTACAACTCCTACTACAGTCCTAAAAGCTCCTGTACATTCACTTACTATTGTAATATACACTCACTGACCATTGGATGGTCTAGAACAGCAAACTCCTTCACTCCTTTCAGCCAGAAAAAAAGGAATATGACGCTGTAATGGGAAAAATACAGGACAGATGAAGAGAGGAAAAACATTGCCCTGGTCTTTTTCCAATCTTCAGCTGGCATCAACAACCAGTCAAACTCCCTAAGATCACATTTCCACCCATTTTATGGTCTGTATCAGCATGATTATTAATTATAAACTGTGCTGCTCTTACATGTTTGGCTGCTGGGATGATTGTATGGATGTGCATCTGGATGTGTGTATCTAATAAAGTAGTTTATGTAGTTGCCTGTACTTCTTCTTTGCCAACCACTTTGATGAGAGTCACAGGTTGGTCTATGGCACGGAGTTAAAATTGATTTTGATGGCTCTGCAACAAAATTCCCATTTCTCAATATTTTCCTTTTTTCCCAGATGCATCTGGTATTTCCTTTTAGTTCAGCTTTTGCTTCTCCAGGGTATTTTTTTCATCAACTGCCAAGTGGAGGCATCATGTAAAATAATCATTTTGAATGACATAACCTGTAATTCAGTGGGGGTCAGAGTTTTAAAGAGCTCTTCGATGGTAAAAACATCCAGAAATTTTCCAGTTATGAGTCTTAACACAAAAAGAACCAAAAAATAGTTTTTTTGCTGCTTGTTCTCTTTCAAGTCCAAGTGTGATTTGTTTGTAAAAAGATGTTAAACCAAAAAAAACCCCACATAATGAAGATAAATAGAATACGGCAACTTATAATGTGTCATATAGAAGAAATAAGTAGACATTGCTGACCAGCCCACCATGCTGCACACACTAAATATTTTCACAGTGGCGTAATTGTAAGCTCGATACTTGACTTGTGAATGTTATCTTTCAGTTATAGATTACTGGAAGCTTATTTTGGCTTTTCCACAACCATTTTTCTGCACGAAGGGACTGTTTGTTTCGTTTGTTGACGCATGTATAAATATATTCTATTCAAAATGTATTATAGTGATTCTGTCATCATATTTAACATATGTTACAGAAAAAAACAAAAACCTGTACTTGGTTTATGCTAATGCCCGGAAAGAGTTAGCATCCTGTCATAAATCTGCTGTTGGACCCTTGGGCAAGCCCTTAGCTGTGTTTACTTACACATATACAGCATGTGTGTATTGTATGTAACTGCATATTGGCTGCTGTTTACCACCTGCCACACCCCAACCCTACCTTTGTGATTCAACAGTGAGTGATCTGACAAGACATAACACAAATATTCAAATCATCATCAAGGTTCTTAAATACTCAGCGTTGTCTACCCCAGTCAAACGGCAACCCCGTGTCTCTTTCCTGAGTTTCCATTCAATAGAAAATGATGTGTTGATGTGTTACACTCGGAGTGTATTAAAAGTTTGGGTGGTGGTGTTGGATCCGAAATTTATTGAAGGCAGAGAGGGTTTTTGTTTTCAAACATATTCTGATATATTCTCAGATTTAAGGTTTTTACTGTGGATTTTCCTTAAAGAGGTGAAAATCATTAGAGGTATCATTGGAATATATGGACCATTTGTGTACCATTTACTTACACTTACATCAGTGAGACCTGGATGACCAGTGACTCACTGGGTAGTGTTGAAACCGTACCGCTTCCTGGTTTTACATGTTGTCTATGTAGATTTCTTCAGTGTTCACAATCCACCCCCAAAGCATACTGGCACTCCAAATTGCTGTAGGTGTGAATAAATGCATTAATGCGTCTCAGTCTATCCAGGGAAAAAATGTTCTCTTAGCCAATCCACATACCAGCATGTTTTGGGAGGGGGGGGTGTAACCAGAAACTAGACAGCAACATGAGCTCAGGATTGAACCATGGACCCGGGAGTTGTGTGGTTACCCTATTAGAGAAACAAAAGTGTACTTATACAGCAAGTTACTGCACTTAATACTGCAATAAATAAATACCATCCACTTGCAATGTGTGTGCATATACAAAGCAGACACCTGTGCTTGGAACTCTTAATGTGCAGTGTTTTTTGTATAGTGAAAGCTATGCGGTTATTATTTTTGCTGTTGGCGATTTGTGTGATGTGCGCATTTCAGGTCGGTGAAGTGAAGTCACTCCTCGAGGCTGAATACACACCCAAATGTGCCTCTTGCGCCTCCTCCCAAGCACACGCCTCACTCTCAAGTCCTCCATAATAAGAGGGTGTGGACGAGCGAGGCCCTGCATAAAAGATTGGTAGGATAAAAATAACACCAGGTCCACCTATTTCGGATTACGCTCAGCCTCAAACTCACTCTTCAACTTGATTTGATCTTTTTCAAACCTGATTCAAGACGCTTCTCATTGAAAGGCAGAACAATACAAAAATGTGCACACACCTCATGTGGAGAAACAGATAAACTCAGAGATGACGCAGATATCATTCTGTTTTTAAAAAGAACATCCATTCTTCGCATTACTAAATTCCTTTTTTCCTTGGTGAAGATTTGTGGAAAAAAAAGCAAGAATTCTAGCTAAGAATGTCAGTGGCATAATGACGTAGTCCCTCAGGTCGGCTTGGAGGGTTGACATTTCACAGAAATGAATGTAGAGAGAAAAGCAGATAGTGTATAGAATTAGGATTGCCAACATTTGTGTGCTGTTTCAGTGACACAATATATCATTTTTAGATGGATTTTAATGAATTTAGATCACTTTATGCATCCCAGAGAGAAATTCACAAAATGTTTTGAATGTACATGTACGAATGTACGTTTGTTATAGCGTGCCTGTCCAAAATTTGAATACACCTACTCTTTGTGGTTTCTAAGAGCCACATGCATGTTCCTTGTGCTTATAAGCAAAAAAGAAATATACAATTTAACAGTATGAAGGTTTACTTTAAACAACAATTATATAAATGTTCCAATGTTCAACTTTATTTTCATCGACAAATCCTCCCATAGCGTAAAACACTTTGCTATTCCTCTTGTAATACTTGCCAAAAGCGTTCTTCACTAGTTAAATATTTCATTTTGACCTTGTGATCCAGGTAATTCCAGAGCAGTTCAGTAGGATTAAGGTGTGTTGATTGGGCAGGCATTTCACGACAGATAGATGACTATTTGCTTTCTATTTATCTTTCATCCAATAATGCTTGGGTGTATGGTATAGTCGGTTTCAAATAGCAGCAGGCTAGACAGAATTGCATCGCACTGACGTATGGAATGGAAGCCATGTTGGTGTATAAACATATAAACAATAGGAACATGAATGTGTCCCAAAAACAATAAAGAAATGTGTTTCAACATTTTTGACAGAGATGCTCTTTCTCTCTCTCTCTCTCTCTCTCTCTCTCTCTCTCTCTCTCTCTCTCTCTCTCTCTCTCTCTCTCTCTATTTTAGTTGTGATACTAGTAATAGTAATAATAGTGGGAGTATTATGGCGATGGATTAAAAAAGGAGGTAGTAACTGTAGTAGTACTAATAGTAAGCTTAGTCAGAATAGTATTATTATTATTATTATTATTAATAGTAAAAGGTCAAAAGTAAAGTTAAAATTAATAGTATTAATATGACATTTATTTATACTAGTATAACTACAATTAGTAGTAATAGTATTCTGATCAGTAGGAGTAGTATTAATAGTACAACTAGGAGAAGTATTGGTATTAGTAGTAGGACTAGGAGTAGTACAGTGGTACCTTGACCTACGAGTTTAATTTGTTCTGTGGACGACCTTCGATCTCAATTTATTTGCACATTAAATAAGATGGGAAAACACTGGTGGTGTGTGTGTGTGAGTTTGCGGAGGGGGGGCTAGAGGCGATAAGCGGAGGCAGAGGAAAAACTCGTTTTTTGCTATCACTCCTGTACACTACGTATCCCTAAACTTTAAATTTTTTACTTTTTCTTCTTTGCTTATTTTAATTTTTGTCTCCAATCTTCACTTTCTGGCTTTGCTTCGCCATCTAGCAGCACCATCTAGCAGCACCATCTAGCAGCGCCATCTCGAGCTCGTCCCGAGTGACCGCTTGGCCCCTTAGGAAAACTCGTACATTAATGCACTTGTAGGACATGGTACCACTATATTTATATTTACAAAGTAGAACTAGGAGTTGTATTCGAATTAGTTGTGGGACTAGGAGGAGTATTAGTGTTAGTAGTGCTAGGAGGAGTAATAGTTTTATTAGTGCTAGGAGGAGTATTAGTTTTAGTAGTAGGCCTTGGAGGAGTATTAGTATTAGTAGTGCTAGGAGGAGTATTAGTTTTATTAGTGCTAGGAGGAGTATTAGTATTAGTAGTAGGCCTTGGAGGAGTATTAGTATTAGTAGTGCTAGGAGGAGTATTAGTTTTATTAGTGCTAGGAGGAGTATTAGTATTAGTAGTAGGCCTTGGAGGAGTATTAGTATTAGTAGTGTTAGGAGGAGTATTAGTTTTATTAGTGCTAGGAGGAGTATTAGTATTAGTAGTAGGCCTTGGAGGAGTATTAGTATTAGTAGTGTTAGGAGGAGTATTAGTTTTATTTGTGCTAGGAGGAGTATTAGTTTTAGTAGTGCTAGGAGGAGTATTAGTTTTATTAGTGCTAGGAGGAGTATTAGTTTTAGTAGTGCTAGGAGGAGTATTAGTATTAGTAGTGCTAGGAGGAGTATTAGTATTAGTAGTAGGCCTTGGAGGAGTATTAGTATTAGTAGTGTTAGGAGGAGTATTAGTTTTATTAGTGCTAGGAGGAGTATTAGTTTTAGTAGTGCTAGGAGGAGTATTAGTATTAGTAGAGCTAGAAGGAGTATTAGTATTAGTAGTAGGCCTAGGAGGAGTATTAGTTTTCGTAGTAGTACTAGGAAGAGTATTAGTATTAGTAGTGCTAGGAGAAGTATTAGTTTTATTAGTGCTAGGAGGAGTATTAGTTTTAGTAGTGCAAGGAGGAGTATTAGTATTAGTAGTAGGCCTAGGAGGAGTATTAGTATTCGTAGTGGTGCTAGGAGGAGTATTAGTTTTAGTAGTGCTAGGAGGAGTATTAGTATTAGTAGTGCTAGAAGGAGTATTAGTATTAGTAGTAGGCCTAGGAGGAGTATTAGTTTTCGTAGTAGTACTAGGAAGAGTATTAGTATTAGTAGTGCTAGGAGGAGTATTAGTTTTAGTAGTGCTAGGAGGAGTATTAGTTTTTGTAGTAGTACTAGGAAGAGTATTAGTATTAGTAGTGCTAGGAGGAGTATTAGTTTTAGTAGTGCTAGGAGGAGTATTAGTATCAGTAGTAGGCCTAGGAGGAGTATTAGTTTTATTAGTGCTAGGAGGAGTATTAGTTTTAGTAGTGCAAGGACGAGTATTAGTTTTAGTAGTGCTAGAAGGAGTATTAGTATTAGTAGTAGGCCTAGGAGGAGTATTAGTATTCGTAGTGGTGCTAGGAGGAGTATTAGTTTTCGTAGTAGTACTAGGAAGAGTATTAGTATTAGTAGAAGGACTTGGAGAAGTATTAGTAGTAGAAGGACTTAAAGGGGTATTCATATTCGTAGAAGGACTAGGAGGAGTATTAGAATTAGAAATAGGACTGGGAAGAGTAGTCTTAATAGTAGGAGATAGAAGATCAAGTCAAAGTACTACTAGAATAACTAAAAAGGGTATTAGTATTAGTAGTACAGGGAAAAGAACATTAGTATTAGTAGTCAGACTAGAAGCAATATTAGTTTTAGTAATATGAGGGGAAGGGATATTAGTATTAGTGGTATGACAAGGAAGATTATTAGTATTCATACTAGTAGAAGTGGTAGTAGGAGGAGTCTTGGTGAGAGATTATAAATTTTTTTGTGACCAGACAGTTCTTAGATTTTAATACCTGGAATGCTAGGACTTTTTTTTTTTTTGCTGCCAACACTCTAAAATAAATATTTTCCTTGTAAACATGCCTATTCAACTCTAGCAGTGGACACAGTTGGTTCCTGAATGACATTTTCCCAGTATAAACATCAGATACACTCCCTTTGATGGCACACGAAGGTGAAAGTAATGTTTGGGTGTGTATATTTGTGGACAGACTGTCTGCAGACAACTACTGCAAGGAATTTCCCCAGTGTTTGCATAACATACTATTTGCATTATGCATTCTGAATATTGTAGTGAAGCAAAGATTAATGAACAGCATGACAACTCTACTATGAAAACTATCTACCGAGCCAAATGCAGAGATTAATAGATGATAGAAGACACCATACTGAGCTGCTGAATACTATAAAACATGTCAAGCCACATAGCTGCGAGGGCTGACCACACCCTCAACTCGATGACATAAAGAGTAAGGAGATGTTAAAAAGGTGGGACAAACTTGGGAACCTGATCTCTGCTTTGAAATCTGCTTTAGTCCCTTTTCAAAGATACTTGGGGTGGGTGTTGTTGAATAGGGAGGTGATGGGGTGATGGTAAGTGGGAAAAACAAGGCAGGAATCTGGATGCTAACCAAGAAGTTTAAGCCTCAGGCAGGGTCTTTCACCTAAACTGCAACTGCATCATTTAAATACAACGATAAATAAAACATGCGTTCTGAACCCACTTAGTATCTAACAGTTTTTTTATTCATTTATACTGTTTTGCAGTCCAGTTCCTCTTGAAGTTGTTCAATTATATTTACATTTATGGTATTTTGCAGACATTGTTATTATCTCATTCATTCAGCTGAGCAGTTGAGGGTAAAGGGCCTTGCTCTCGGTTCTAGCAGGAGTAGTTCGGTGGTGTTGGGATTTTGAACTTACAACCTTCCGATAAGAAATCGATTTTAGCCACTGAGCTACCACTTCCTACTTCAGTGTTGAAGTACATCAGTGGGTCTAAACTCAGGGCTTTGTGCAGGTCACTTGAGTTCTTTGACTGTCATGCTGGAACAGGTTTGGGCACTTTAGTTCCAGTAAAGCGAAAATGTTTAAACACATGCTATGCTAAAGACATCCTATACAAACATGTGCTTCTAAACATGTGCTCCCAAAATGACAATGAAATGCTTGATTATGATTGATCAGAAAGAATTTCATTCATTCACAGTAAATCAGCCGCAAGGTCTTACGATGCCGATGGCGATACAAAAAAGCTGTTTTTTGGTTTTGAAGCTCATATTTCATTTCTCTGTTTTTGGTGTCTCAAAGTCCAATTTTAGTTCTTGTCTCTTTCCTTTGTATCGGCATCGCCAGACACTAAAACAGAGCGCACTTTACAAATACAGAACACTACATCATACTGATCACCATTCTTTAAGACTCCTAGGTGGGCTGGGCCATTTTTCGTCCTAAAATATTTTTAAGTTACGTTGGGGTCATCAGAATGCATCTCCATGGTAAGTCTACCTGTATATAATATTTTTATCATGTGTATAGCAGCTCAATAAAAAAAGTGTGTAATTATTGATGTGGTTAAGTTTTCTTCATTTTTTGATAGGTGAGTGAATGGAACAACCTCATGTACTCCTGTATACAGTTTAAGGTACTTCACAGACTTTATTACAGCAAGGTTAAACTGTCCAACTGTCACCAATGTAACTGACACATGTGAGCATTGTCTCTCCTCTAGAGCTGATTTGGCTCATATGTTTGGGCTTGCCCCAGACTGTTTAATTACTCTATGGCTATATTTCAAATTCTGTCTGAAGCATATATGAAGGATTTTTGGAGTACCTAGGGTTAGGGTTAGGGTTAGGGTTAGGGTTAAGGTTAGGATGTCCTTTGTCTCAAGAAAGAATACTACTCGATTTGAAATTAAATAAACCACCCTTAGTTTCACTCTGGTGTAGAGATCTGATGCTGTTTTTAAAATTGGAGAAAATTTAAACAAGTTGTAAAAACTATGAAATGCACTCTGTTTTTTTCTACAATATAAATGTTATATATATATATTTTTTAAAGTGTTTGCTAGGTGTTGATGCTTTATAACTGTCAAGATAAACTTATTATTCTTTTCAGTTTTTAAACATGGAAATGGAGGATTTACAATGAGGTTGTACAAAGTTTCTTGGCTACATGTTCAGGTGCATAATTTTTTTGTAATCATATATATATATATATATATATATATATATATATATTAAGATTGGAATAAAGAGGTACTGGGAGGAGAACGACTGTTTATAGTTATTATAAAATAACTGATAACAGGAACTAGATTGTTCTGCTGAAGATCCATAACATTCACCTATAACTTTCATTTTTTATGAACAGAATCAAATCTGAATTGCAGGCAGATTGCTTTAAATGCATTTATTTTCCTAAAACAGCAGGCCTTATTGCTTTTTTTATTACATATTACACATGACATTCTCCAGTACTGCATTTTTGGAATATAGGAAAATATAAAGAGTATTCAAACGAAACATTTATCCTATTCATCTGTTGGCAAAGTAGATATTTTAAAGATTGAAACCAGTCAAAATACAGGAACATGAAGTACTACATGTTTATTGTTAAACTTTCCAACGCTGAGAACTGTTGTCTTGTTGATTTATTAACTTATAAAATGATATCTACATTATATCTGAACGCTCTCGTGCACGTCATAACTTTTACACCATAATTCTTATCGATGTGTGTTCGAAACAAGCTAGAAACTGTGCTCTAGAAAGAAAGAATACTGCATGTGATATGTAAAGTGGTATATCAGGGCAAGGAGCAAAGTAATTAGTGAATGATTAGCTGCAGTAAAATCTTCTGTATGTGTGAACAGTGAAAAATGAGTAGTACTTCTTTTTATCTCTGACCAATCAGGTGTAGTATTAAATAAAAGGTTAGAAAGCAGTCAAATTAGTTTTCATAGTAAAAGAAAATCCCTACAACGTTATTCCTATTCAAAACAAACCCAGTTATAGTCCACAGTAAGAGATTATCAGAAAAAATATATTAATTATACATGACAATAATAACTACCGTTGGGTCAACATTAGGTAAATAATTGTATAAAGCAGCTCAAATCATACATGATATGAGATACTAAGAGCTGTAATTACGTTCGATCTGATATAGCGCTTTTTGTATCTCCCAACATAAAACTAACACGAACAGGCACGACAGGTGTCTTGTGAAAGAAGTCCATTGGTTGTCTCGCTTAGCACCTGTCGTTTTTTTTCATCACCAGTCCAGTAGGAAATGGCTGCAGCTGAAAAAACACAATTCCAGGAAGAACAAATACTGAGGAACCAAATACATTGAACAATATGAGCAGCATAATGGGATTCTGTTAATGCAACCATTTAAAACTTATTGATAGATATACTGTACATAGGGATTTGCTAGATGGATTAAACCCCATTCTTCCAAACTAAATTCCCTCAACCTGTGTTTTGCCTAAAACGTCAGTCTTATACCTCAATTCAGCCAAAGTTTTCAGCCAGAGTTTAGATCTGGTGACTACAGCATACAAGACTAGGAAGAACCACTTTGATCAGGATAGAAATGTTTAATCAAGCTCGTATTCCTGATTTCTTATTTTTTTTGTATGTTTGTCACACTTTAATGTTTAAGATCATCAAACTAATTTAAATATTGGTCAATGATAACACAGCTGAACACAACATGCAGTTAATTAAATGAAGGTTTTTATTATTGAGGGAAAACAAAATCCAAAATTACATGGCCCTGTGTGAAAAAGTGTTTTTTGGACAGTGAACTTTTTGGAAGGTGTGTTTGTCCCATTTCATTTGGTATAAAAGTAACATCGCATTTAAAAAAAAAAAAAAGAACATCATACCAACAGTAAAATATGGTGGTGGTAATGTGATGGTCTGAGGCTGTTTTGCTGCTTTAGGACCTGGAAGACTTGCTGTGATAATTAGAACCATGAATTCAGCTGGTTACCAAAAAAAATCCTGAAGGAGAATGTCCAGCCATCTGTTCCTGACCTCAAGGTGAAGCGAACTTGCGTTCTGCAGCAGGACAATGATCCAAAACACACCAGCAAGTCCACCTCTGAATGGCTGAAGAGAAACAAAATGAAGACTAGTCAAAGTCCTGACATGAGTCCTTTTGAGATGCTGTGGCATGACCTTAAAAAGGTGGTTCATGCTCGAAAACCCTCCAGTGTGTCTGAATTACAACAATTCTGCATAGATGAGTGACCAAAATTCCTCCACAGCTCTGTAAAAGACTCATTGCAAGTTATCGCAAACGCTTGATTGCAGTTGTTGCTGCTAAAAGTGGCCCAACCAACTGCCAATGAGTCTGTTACAGCGCTGTGGAGGAATTTTGGTTCCCCGGCGCAACATGCAGTTGGTTCCACTGCACAGCTGCACAACTATTAGGTTAAGGGGGCAAACACTTTTTCACACAGGGCCATGTAGCTTTGGATTTTGTTTTCCTTCAATGATAAAAACCTTTATTTAAAAACTGCATGTTGTGTTCACTTGTGTTATCTTTTACTAATATTTAAATTAGTTTGCTGATCTGAAACATTAAAGTGTGACAAACATGCAAAGAAAATAAGAAATCAGGAATTTTATTGAAAGAGTCAATAGTTCAATAGTTAGAATAGAGGTATAGCAGGTTCAGTGTCAAGATTCTCACAGCTGTGCGAGTCCAGGTTCAACCCTAAGATCAAGCTGCTGTCTGTATGTCTGAGTTTTTACTGGGTCTTCCAGTTACAACCAATTGGCTACTATACCACTATGTGTGAATGTGTATATGCATGCTCTAAGCAGTGCTACTGAAGAAGGCCATCATCACCCTGACAAGGACAAAAAGCATACTGAAAATGAACAAATGATTGTTATAATGTTTATCTTTTGTTTCTTGTCTCCAGGGCTCAATCCTGACCTTGAGGGTTTTGTTTGTGTGGAGTTTCGCATAAGAGTAAAAGAACTTTGGTGTGCCTGGTGACCCACAATAAACTATTTTGTTGGCTGACTATTCAAGCCAGGGTGTATTCCTCACACCCAGTATTCTCAGGATCCACCACGACTATAGAAACCATCAGTTTTATACAGAAAGGCAGTATAACGGAGCATTGCATCACAGACAGGAATTTACATACAGTGAGAATGATTGACATTACTAAAGCAAGAAACCCAATTAGCAACTTTTCAAGAAGTCTCCTTTCACTGCAGCCACAACTATGCCACGTACAAAATCTTTTGAACCAGCATCAATATTAACCTATTCAAATTACAAAAATACAGTCAACCCAGGTTTTTCTTGCATTTTGTAGGATTTTCGGAGGAAAAGAAATGAAAAGGTATAAATGATTCTTAAAAAAGCTTTCCAATTGTTCTGGCTGACCTCACAATGTCCAGCTTTTCTTAAAAAGCCTGTCTTGAAAATGGTCTTACGGTCTACACAAATATATATATTTTAGTTTGTGCAGTTTGCTATGGATGCAGTTTGTGAGCTCTGACTAGTGGGCTCTCAGACTCTTTAATCAAGGGACTTGAAAATTGGAACCTTATTGTACGCATTTTAAGCTACAGGCGTCCTTAGTGTTGATTCTGAAGGCCTCAAGGCAGATTTCTTTTGGATAGAAAGTAAAATACACATACACTACTGAAAGATTTGCAACTAAGAGAAAAGCTATGAAAAGAAAAGACTATTGAGAATAATTTAAAGCATGTTCATGGAAAATACATATTAAAATGTAAATCAGTGATTCTGAATCTGTGTTTTGGCCAGCAGAGAAGGTCTTGCTGGCCCAGACAGCTTGCTGGGTTTTAGTCATCAGTGCGAGCAACTTCTGAAGCTCTCACAGACAGTGCAGGGGAGGATATGTTTTGACCAACAAACCTTGATTAGGGCTTTAACACTGACCTTCTTCCCACACCTTAATAGCCGTTTCTTGAGGTAACCTTCTATTACAATCTAGCAAAGTATTATATATTAAGAAAAGTGTGTGTTTGGGGGATAGTGGTCTATTATCAGAATGACTAGGAATAGTGGCCTACGTTTAGATCAATCACTATGTTCAGAATAGTTTAAAATCATCACTAAGAAGAGTGTGTTTGTAATAAAGCACATCAAACTGCTCCAAGGCAAGGTTCCAGTGGGACACTGGTGTTCAAGCGGGCGTGGTTGATAGGCGGGGCACCTGCCACGGACAGACAGCGAATCGGACCAATCAGATAAAAGATTCTTTGTACAGTTGCGACGTCTGTGACTAATGAGAGTAGAGTAGGGGCGGGGTTTTTGGCGTTGCTGGTCAGGCGTGTTGGAGAGACTTGAGGAGCCGAAGCCGGGAGTCGGACAGCAGCCGGAGAGTCAGCGGTGTCGGTGTCGGTGGTGGAGTCCGAGCAGCACTTTGTAAGTCTAGTTTTAACAACACAAACATGTTAACATTCTATATTTACATTTCATTTTGCTTTAATAGGCTTATGGGAATATGCTGAGATATTCCCGACATGTTATTTAGGTTGTACAGTGAACCATGACGGTGTCTCATTCATTTCTTTTTCAGTTAGCCTGCTAGCTAACCATAGTTTACTTTTCTTTCCTGTTCGGGATTTATTCGAACAATTTGGCTGCATACACACACACACACACACACACACACACACAGTGTGTGTGTGTGTGTGTGTGTTTGTGTGTGTGTGTGTGTGTGTGTGTTTGTGTGTGTGTGTGTGTGTGTCTGTGTCTGTGGTGTAGCGGGATTAACATGCATTTAAAGTAAAAAATATTATTATTGTTATTATTAATATTAATATTGATAACAACTACTTTATTCGTTCATTCACTCGATTAGTGATTAGTGATTAGTGTTTTGTGTGTGTGTGTGTGTGTGTGTGTGTGTGTGTGTGTGTGTGTGTACAATAAACTAGAACTAGTGCCCAATGTGTAAAACGTTATTATTCTACTGTCAATGAACAATGGAAAACGTCCACTTTGGTGTTTCTGCTAAAAAAGAGATATCGGGGAAATTGATCAGTTCAGTGATTTAAGGCTCTGGGTTACTGATCAGAAGGTTCAAGCACTGGTACCAAGGGGAACCTTTCTGTACCAAGGTTGCTGTATCCTGGCTGATGATGCGCTCAGACTTAAGACTCAAGTTTTATCTTACATACATCTTCTTAGTGTTGTATTCTGAAATATCTATCTTAAGTATATGAGCATATAAAATATCTAAGACTTATTGATTACCTTCTTTTTTAATCAGAGAATTATAACATCTAGAAATGTAGTAGCAATATGTTTGGTACATGGATACAATCGGTGTCTATAAAAGGATACAAAAAAACCCTACCTCTTGGTGGATGATGTGTGTGTGTAACAGTTTACCTCATCTACACTTCATTATGCTCTTTGGCGGTATTGCTACAATGCTGTGTCTTTGTTTGACAAATGTCCTATGCAACTGCGTCAAGTGGAGTTGAGATGATGCTTCTTTTTCAGCCGGTCATGTGCTTACATGCCTCTTTAAACCTGCAATGGGTGGAAACTGACTTGTATGGTGGAGAAAGAAAAAGTTCCTCATCACTTGAATGTTACAATCATTGAAAAATTACAAGTACTATCAAAATTCTAGCATAAACATCTAAAGAACCAGCATTGAAACTTTAAAATTGATCTGCTCATCCCTACTTTAGAGATGTAGTCCAACAGTTTTATCCAAAGAAATACCAAGACTCAGAACAGAAGTACATGCAGTGTCCTGACAGATTCTGAGAGGTATGTGCGCACGTCTGGGTTGCGTGACCATAAATCCACGCCTTTGCATATATGTTGATGCTGTAGACCTTTTATCGCTGATGTAAGCTCCACCTGAAGCATTTTCTGATCCGGTTCGGCTGATAAAATAGACCAAAATGTCTGCAGCACAAAAGCCTATCATTCAGAACCTCCAATCTGCTGACCTTCTTGTGGATCGTAACATGTTGTGGAGTAACATCGTTTCTGCTCAATTTTGCATTTCCCACGTCTCAAGCTCTTGTTGTTTTTTTTTTTTGGTTATGATAAATAAAAATGAAACATGTTTCTGTTTTTTCTAAACCGCTGAATTGTGAAAGTTTGAGGTTAAAAATCAAAAATGGTCTGTTTGTGGGTGCAGATTGAAAGGCTGTCAGGAGACTGCAGTGTGTGTGTGTGTGTGTGTGTGTGTGTGTGTGTGTGTGTGTAGTCATGCATGCTGATAAAAGTACTTAAACTGTATCCTCTTTTGCGATCAGGATAAGAAAGGAGAGTGATCGAGCTAAACAGGAACGTGTTCACACTTCTTTGGCGATGTGAGAATTATGCAAATAGTTTTCCTAAATTCAAATACATGCTTGTTAACGTCTTGTAGTCTCTTGTTACCAGCTATGGAAATGATGTGTAAATATAGTCTACTTCTTTCAGTTTACTCTCTGTTTTTTTTCTGGTTTAAGATGCAAAGCATGTAGTTGTTCCTCTCATACTCAGTGGTGCTTAATTGTGACTTGTGTTTGCTGTGAGTTGGTTGGTGGTTGTTGTTTTTGTTTTTCCCCTGGAGAGTTTTAGTTAGCGTAACAACAGTAGGTAGTAAGTCTTTTTCCCATGACTACTTCAATATAGGAAATTGACCAGGTTTTGTTGAATGATGGAGTGTTTATTATTTTTTGTTAAAGGGGAATACAAGGATGTTTATGGGTTAGAATTGCTGAAGTATAGAAAGTATAAGTTTCAAAAATAAAATGAGTAAAACTCTTAATTAACAAGGCTTTCCCAAACCTGGCATGCCAGTCAGATAAGTGGAAGAAAAAACGAATTTAAGCATTGACCTGGTGTTCATTCTATCTAAATACATCAAATTCTGGTTAAATATACATCACACACAATCTATAGGCAAAAGTATTAGGACACCTGACATTTCTAGCCATATGCAAATCTTTCCCAAAGCTTTTACCACATACTTGGAGGTAGGATGTCCTTAAAATTAGGTTCTGGCTTTGAAACCTGTTCTAGCATGACAGTTCCCCTGTGCACAAAGTGAGCTCCATGCATATAGGGCTACTGTTATATTATAGATCTGACCTTAACCCTACTTTGAGCATCTTTAGGATGAATTGGAACGCTGACTGCACCCAAGGTCTTCTCACCCTCCATCAGTATCTGACTTTACTAACACCCTCCCTTGTGGCTGATGAACACAAATCTCCACAATCACACTTTGTAATGTACAGAACAACTTACCTAAAGTGTTTTTTGTGTAACAATAAAGGTTCATCTCCTCCTGAACTTGTGCTCTAACTCCATTATTTCCATTAATGATTAGGCACATTGAGCATAGCAGTCAGGATCGGTGCTCAAGAACACACTATATTAGGAAAAGTTCAAAGAATAAAAGACGATGCCTTGTGCTGATTTGTATTGGCCCGCGTTAGTAACGGAAAGAAATTAAGTTCTTTCCTTTTCACATTTTTCCAGTTATGAAACTTGCCTGGATTTGTGCAATCCAAATAATCGGGGAAATAACACCAAGGCCTAAAATAACTCTCAATATTTATTTATTCAACAATTATACATTGGGTATAATTCCTTTATACAAAATAAATCAGTGAAATCTTCCAAAAAGCATGTGACTCACTTCCTGTATATGCGTTAGCCATTGAACTGTTTTTTTTTATGATTAATTCACAGTTCACATAGTAACAGTAGATAATATCCAGGTCAGTTTTGTGTAAATGAAAGAAATAAAATGTGCAGGTACAGAAATGACTAACAAAAAAAGAATGTTGGGTTAGTTCGTAAGAGACCTTTAGTGCATGAGAGTTCATGAAGCCCATCATGGACAAAGCTGTCAATCAGCTCACCAGCCACACACTTTTATTCATCACTAGATAACTCCAAATCCGAAGAGAAAAATAATAGAGGAGATATTCTAGCTAACTATAAGACAAAATAATGACTTAAATGACTAAACACTTTTCATTGATATAATCTGTGGAGATAATTAAAGGATCTTAAAATCAGAGTATGGAGGATGAGGAGTCCCATAAATTATTATGAAAATGTGTGAGGTTAGGAATTGTGCTGCAGCCAGCCAAAAGCGAGTCTCGAAGGCATTTCGACTTTGCTTTTGATTCCTGCTGTTCATCCGTACATTCGGCGTGAAAATGTTTTTGTCACAGTTCATGGCCCAGCTCTATGTTAACACTTGGAGTTTAAAGGTGTTCAAATGTAAAGAGGAGTGTAGAGCTGTGCCAGGACTCGATGTCAGTTTCACGCAAAACAACGCACAGCTCAGCGAAGTTGAAGACATCTGAAATAATGTGATTGCCAGATGTTCGGCCGATGTAAAGCATTGATTTATTACAAAGCAGAGCACAGGGAACATGTGCGACGTGCCGCTCGTCCCACATACAGTTAGAGGTTTACTTATCTAAATCTTATTTACAGCATCCGAATGCTTTGGACTGTATGGTCTTCACTGTGGCTTTAAGCCCTGAGCTTTGCAGCATTGCTGAAGTCACTTCAGGAATTCTGTGCCTGCCGTGTTTAAAGACCTTCTTCCCTTCTGCTGAATTATGAATGCACTCCCACAGGGGGATCCGGCCCTGCGCAGAAACAGAAACAGGCCTGTGTGATCGCTCGTGTAGCTGCTCAACGTTTTAGACACGCTCGCTGAAACTAGACTCAGATTCTCGGGCTTGTTTGGAATGTCTGGTTCTGGCTTTTCTGGAAACCAGTGCAGGGTGATGAAAAGTCATTTTAAAGGCGTATACGAGGCAAAAATGAGCTCGGGTACAATGACTTATTTATAGAGTAGCTGTTGAGTTTAATTGTAGAGTTCTATGAATAATTAAGAAGCAGAAGTTTTAACAGCTGATTCAAAAGTCTCTTTATGCTGGCTCAGCATTTTTTTTCCTGCAGGTTTCTTAGTACAGGGGTTTTTGTAGTAACATCTTTGAAAGCCGTATGAACAACGGCAACGCTTGCTGGAGCCGTCACCTTTGTGCGGTCAGAATGCTGTCTGCTTAAACTGACTTTGCGAATAGCGGCAGAAGAGAAATAAACAAGCTCAGTGGTTATGCTGATGTGCGAACATACCATCTATTTCATGGTGAGTTTAGCTTAGGGAATTTGCTGCTTAGATGAACGTGGTAGTGTCGAAGATGGACTGTTGCGGTGACACAAAACTGTTGTTTTGATTGTAGACACACTGGAATATAGGATGAATTTTTCTCACAAAGCAAAAGTCCACTCTTATACACTTCAAATATGTTAAGATTTTTGCTGGTGATTGATTTCGATTCTCTATTCATATTTTTCTGAATGTTGACATTTGATGTACCTGAGCGTGATGAGAAATATTTCACAGATCTGAATCTGAAGGGACAACAGTATAAGACCAACACTAGACAAAAATAAAAGTGGAACAAAGCTGACTGAGTTTTGGCAGAGACTTTGTTTGACTGGTTAGACATTTAGTTGGTTTTGATAACTAGCATGATGTTGGTTACGGTGGTATTAGCATGCCGTTCAAATATGTTTTGAGGAGACAGATGAGTTAGTGAAAGAGCTGGACACGCCAAAGCTCTCTGCTCTTTTTAGATTGATTAAAGTGCCCCCCCCCCCCCCATGTAGGTTATGGGTTGTATTTAATTGGTTTAGTAACAGTTCTCAGCGCATTATGAGCTCATGTGAGTCGTGTCATCTTAATTACTCTGGGTGTTGAGTGTGCTTTGTGTAACCTTTGCTCTTTGTGTCACTGCTGGTTAGTTATTTAAATCCTATTTTCCACTGCCGGTGTCCATTCAGAACTGGGAAGTTGCTAAGTGTGTCAGTCTCTCCGGACCAAATGGTGCTACATTTTTTCCTCTAATAAAAGGCGTCGGTTTCTAGAGCTGTTAGTCATAGAGGCAGCCTTGAATTACCATCAGCAACAATCAGTCTCTAGTCCAATAGGAAAGAACACCTCTGATATGTAGCAATGAAGGTGGTTCAATACTTTTGATCCTCCTAAGATGCCTGCAGTTACAAATATTACTAACACAGGCATAAACTTTAGACTTGATGTAACCGTCACTGCGGATAAATCCAAAGTTTTTCTGCATGATCACATTTATCCTACAACAAAACCTTTTCTGATGGGTGTGGTTTCCTCCACGATGGAACGGTACACCAGCTGAGGGCCTGCGCGCCATCATCATCAATGTTCCGGTTTTCAGTTGTGTGTGTCTGAGGGAATGTGTTCCTGTGTATTATGAACGTTAGGCGTGGCTGTACCGATCCACTCATGCTTTTCTCTCCTGTGTTATTTGTGTTATATATTCTTACTTTTCCCCTCCACAAGCAACACAGGTGCATTTCATTTGGTCAAAGGTTTGCACACATTAACATATGAAGTTGGTCTCTGCATTCGCTGATAAAATAACATCCTAGGAAGGCTTTCCACTAGATTTTAGAACCTGGCTCTTGGGATTTGTCTCTTCATACCATAATCTAGAGCATTAGTGATTATGTTGGGAGAGGACGTCTTGGTTGAAGTTGATGTTCCAGTTCAGGGAAGGTCAGGGCTTTGTGTTGTTCACTCGGGTTCTACCACTCCAACCACACCATGTCTTTTTAGCTTTATGCTGGAACAGGTTTGGCTTGGTTACAGTAAAGGGAAACTGTGTGCTTCAGGTATTGAGGCACAAGTTGGTGTGATGGTCAGGTATCTACACCCTTTTGTTCATATAGTGTGCACATAAGGAATGCTTCTGTTTGAGCTAGAAAGTAAATATGGTAAAGTATTAGTATATATTTCTGCAAGTTTTCCCTACAGTCCCGGGGAAAATGTGCATAGTCTCATGTCTTTTAACCTGAAAGCTCTCACCTAATAACACGAGGTGGCTGATGCTTTCTGGCTTCACAGAAATGACCTTATTTGGCAAGTGTGGTATCTGATGAACTTAAACAGTTGGCTGTAGGCATGATAAATTTGCCCACACACCTGTCCTGTTTTGCTCTATGACACGATTCAGGTCCCCCTCATGTGTTCACCACAACTGTTCCTCAGGCACCACTTGCAAGCAAAACTTTGCGTAACAGTGGTTCATGCTGTTGAATGAGATTTGTGTCTTTGCCCTGCTGGAATTCCACTCATCCTGGTGCTTCCATATGTTTCACAATGATGGTCTCCACACATGTGCGAACTTTCAAGCACTTAATCACTTTTGTTGCTGACACACAAGCTGCGACATGTTGAACAGGAGATCTCCTGTCTCGTGTTTGAGCTTGTGGTATGTCACTCCTAGTGTGTTATTTACACACTACGTACAATATTATTAAAAATGATTATGCTTCTCTTAGTGGCCAGGCCCTTCCTTTACTGTAACTTGTTGGGAAAGTGAGTGTGTCTGTGGTCACTGTATACCCACTGGCCCCAAAAATGCTTTTCCACTGATGGAATTGTGATGATGAGTTTGTGTTATTATTATTTTTAATCCTGCACAACCCAAATGAGCTAGAAAAGCCATATGTTCTGTAGAAATAGGTTTTTGCAGAATCAGACCAAATAGTTTCAGCATGGAATTTTAGAATCTAAACAGAACTAAAGTTATCAGATCGCACTCGAATTCCATCAGAGATTTAGTTAATGATTGCGAAGGGGCGCAGAGATGTGCACAATGTAGCCTCAGATTCTTGTTTTTGGCTGAAAGGAATGAAACCTTGACGTAACTCCTCCACCTCAAAGTCTGACGTGTGTTCTGCAATGGGGTTTTTTGTTGTTTTTTTTGTTCATCACTGTGGTACAGAGTGATTGTTTGCCACTTCCTGGAACTCTTGTTCTCAATATAGTCATGCTAAACATCCTTTCAGAGCTCGTAGAGCTATTCCAGTAGAACGTTCATGATTTATCGTAGTATTATCTGGGCTCACCCTAAAGAGGATGGGCATTGAGTCTGAATCATCTAAAGGAAGAAAGCTTCCTAGGGCGACATGAGGTAGATGTTTTAGCCCAGTCACCTCGTAAGGGAATTAAATCTAAATAAACATCCGGATTTCTGGACACTGCTTTGAGACCAGGTCTATTGTTTATTGTTGTGCAAATAAGATGTATCGAATGCATGGTGTTCATTTGGTAACTGTGATACTAGGCTGGGCTTCTACCTCAAGTTTAATACAGTAGCTATTCAGACTAAATCGTAGTCCAGTCCCCCCCCAATACATCTGGTAGGGAGGCAGTAGTAAAGAAACTCATTCTTTTCTTTTACATGTATTTTAACACCCCAGCTCCCCCATGCTCCCCCTTCCTCTTCAGTGGCAGGGAGGCTGCTCCCTAAAGGAAGTGTTCTGACTTGCTGCCTGAGGTCTTTGTGAGGCAGACAGGAATGCTGGCGCTCCACATTCGCCTTGGAGGGTGTGGAGGGAGCACTGCCTCTGCCTCAGCCTCTGCAGCCGCTCGCACCACAGGTCTGGTCCCTTTTCTTTCTCTGTCATTTTACACACTTTTGCTCATTCTCCTGCTCACCATTCTTAACTCGTTGCTCGTGAGCTCTCACATTACAGCATTAAACTTGAGGGGGAAGTGCGCTCGTGTTCTTTCTCACTTTACTGCCAGCTAGTCGGCCGTCCACAGCTGCGGATCAATCAGGCTTTTTTTTTCTTCCAGAAACCGTTTGCCGTCAGCAGCTTTAAAAGACTGCAGTGTCGCGTTGTGCCGTTCGTATTGTTTTCATTGTTCTGGCCTCTGCTTACGGCTGTTAGGGCGGGTGGGGCGGTGAGCACGCACATGGATATTCCGCTTAGTCTGTCAGCTCCGGTCACGTGGAAGGAGTGCGTATGTACGTTTCTGTGTTTGTGTGCTTTTCTGCCTAAATAGTGCATCATTTTTTTTAATGACTCCAGGCTCCCTGTGGAGTTTAAGGTATGAAAAGCTGGAGGATCTATTTGTTTGTGTGAAAGAAGTCAAAAGATCATTCATGGTGAAGTGTGGCGTGTGTTTAACTCGTTTGAGAAGTAAACAAACTTCATACAGATGAAAGCACTATTGTTTAATTACATGTCTCACAGACTGAACCTGTTATGAAGCTAATTAATCACAGTAGGAGGAAGAGATCTGGAGCGGCTGTTTGTTGCAGGACAGTGGCAGTGCTTTGGGTGGAGCGTCTGAGATGTTGCATTGTAACAGGATCAGGCAGACCTTGAAACATTTTGTGCTGAATATTAAATAACATTTTTTCCCTATAAGATACTTGTACACATTTTTGTAGTGAGGTAATAATCCAGTCATCAGAGCTGATCCGGAGTCGGGTTTAATATAGAAAGACTAATCTCATATGTGAACAAGGCCAGGACATATTTTAAAAACAATTTTTATCTTTGACTTGTCACATTGTTTTAGTTTGATGCTGGATGTAGGAGGAAGCCAGTTAAGGAAGGCTTGTGTTTTTGTCCTGATAGAAAAGTGAGGAGTGACAGAAAGGCATTGGTGATGGGTGTGTGCACGTCACTCCGCCCGCTCTGGTCATTGCTGAGAATCCAGGCAGTTTAATGTCCTGTGGCTTAGCTTTCCAGTTCTGCAACCACAGATCCAGCTTTATTTTTCTAGGCTTGTTTTAAATTATTATTTTTTTTTTTAATGAACCTGACCAGTGATGAAGAATATCTCCAAAAATAAGGAAAATATCAGAGACCTAGTCAGTGCTGTTTGCATTTTTGTAGCTTTCAAAATAGTTTTTTTTCCTGTTCACTCAGTGGTGTAATGAAGTGCTGTAAATAAGATTTAACACTAAACTGACTGGAGCATTTAATCACAATTTTATATGTTCCAATAGAGCTGGGCTACACACTGTTTATAAATTATACATATTTCTTCCCCCTTATTTGTAGATGTCAGGATTTTTTTATTTTTTTATTTTAGTTGTTTAAAAGATTTTTTTTCAATTATTTTCTGGTTTGAAACTATAAATATGATTCAGATACTCTCCTTTTTAGTGTTTAGTGAATTCAATTTAAATGTAAGTAAGGCATCGTTAAGTATATTTAACAATACTGTAATAGTACAGTATTGTAGGGAACTGGTCATTATGCATATACCATAAACATATACAATACACCAAGTTTATTTTTGCTTGGTGTATATATTTTGTTTTTTATGGACCGTGTGTGTCCTTAAATAAAATTTATATATATTGAATAAATTAAATGTGTAATCAAGAAATACCAATGAGAATCTTCTCTTCTTCTTCTTTTTTATATTGGATAAATAGACATAAAGGATAATAGGATAAAAAGCTCTTTTCTGTTTTTTAATCTGATACAGTACTATGAAAGTATGCTTTTGTTTTTGTTGTAACAAAATTAATCTTCTAAACTTCATCATGTAGACCAAATCTTCTGAAAAGTTGTTTGATCCAAATGATCCAGAGCGAAATAAACAAATAAAACAATCTGAGCATAACCAAAGTGCTGATGATGATCTGATGAACAGATAACGGGGAAACCAAACTCTGTAGCCTGGAATAGATCATGGTTTTCTGATTTCATTAATTCAGTTGTTAGATCTACATGTCCTACACTGGTGTTCACCTAAATATAGCACATGTGGAAATAACTCAGTTTGCACCCACACCACTTCCTACAGCACGGATTAATGAAGTTCAGTTTTCCCTCCATTCCAAGATAAACGCAGTGATCTTCATTTGCATCCCATGCAAAGTAAAAGTACTGTATTGCGTATGAGAGTGTGAGCGGCGATGGTGTGTGTTAGCTTTCCACCTCGTCCTGAGAGTGGATCGTTACAGCGCGTTAAATCTGTAAGCGAATCGCAAGAATTCATTGACCCTGGAATTGAATAGTGTCTTTATTCTGTGTTGCCTCCCTCACTCTGTTCCTTTTTCCCAACAGAGAAAAGGAGCATTGTTGGAGTGAGGAAGGTACAGGTCGTTCTCCAGGGAGATGGCAGCAAAGATATCCAAAGATGAGCTGGAGGAGCTGCGTGAAGCCTTCGGGAAAGTCGGTGAGTGGGCTTCCTGTTCTGCTGGTTTGGCCTTAAATTTGCACACTACTCAGAAAGTGCGATTCTCCCGCAGCGAATCTGGAGATCGGTTGCGAATGCCTGGTTTGGAATGTTTCGCAGAACGAGCTTAATTATTTTGGAACGTATACTTTTTGTTTTGTCTTGTCTCAAGGCTGGAGCCAGCAAGCTTTCACTTCAAGGCTCGTCCAGATAATTAGACACATCAAAATCAAAACTGGGTGTGTCTTCGATGTGTAAGGGGCAAAGGATGATCTCTCTGTCTGTACTGCAGTGTTTTACACTTTCACCCAGAGTTATGACGTGTGCAGAGACAGCATACTTAACATAATTCTAATTCTTTTTTTCATTTATTGCTACGTTGTCCATACAAAGTCGCGTATCGGCGTCTAAATATGTGCTGTGTGAAAGCTGCAGTGTTTTACACTTTCACCCAGAGTTATGACGTGTGCAGAGACAGCATACTTAACATAATTCTAATTCTTTTTTTCATTTATTGCTACGTTGTCCATACAAAGTCGCGTATCGGCGTCTAAATATGTGCTGTGTAAAAGAGTTAGGCTCAAACAGATATAAAATAAGAGCTCTGACTCAGTCTAGGAGCTGCGCTTAAAAAAAAAAAAAAAGGAACATCTATAAATTACCGTCAGCAGATTCAGTAGGGTCATAAAAGTTAAAGTTTCACCACGTCCCCGACTTTGCATGTGGCGATCTTACATAAAATATATGACTTTGCAGATTATCCTATTGAATATAAAGTCACACATTTGGCTGTAGCCGAGGTCGTGCATGATTTTTTGATCGAAACGTCACTCTGTCCGTCTTTTAATATATTCATAATCTCATCTTAATTAAATGTCGAGCACAAATATAACCGGTATAATATAATTTCGAAGGTATAGCGCATATATATATATATATATATAATTTGTGACCCTTTATATATTTATTGTATCCCCTGTGCTGGTTTTAATTTAGATCTAATTACAAATGCCAGGATTTATGAATATAGATAAATAATTTTTAGGTGCACCCATGATCCCTTGCGATTTTTAATATCCGAGGTCACCACCGATGAAAAGCATGCGGAAAGAATTTTTTTTTTATTCATTTGTATGTTGACATCTGATACAGCCTTGAGTCAAGATCCGTCATCCATGAGGAGATAACCATTTAACGCTCACGTTTCTTTCGTATTAACAGTTGGCTGAACAAAGCAAACAGAGATCGGAATCATAAGCGGGCTTACTGAGAAATTCCGACTTGCATCTTCCTCATGGTTTATAAACGGCCCGGTCACATTTGCCGTGCTCTCATTATTCCAGTCATTGACCCCAATCAGAGGGGGAAATACCCTAATAGCAGCAGAACAACACCTTTTTTTTTCTTCCTAACAAAAAAAACAAGAAAATGAGCAGTGTAATGTGAATGGAATTTATTCAGCGTGGACTATGTTGAATAGTGTGTTGACACGTTGTGTGTTATACCCTGTGTAAAAAAGAACTAACAATGCACTCCAACCATAAATACTTCCATGTGCTTCTCCGTCTGGGATTTTGATTACAGCAGTCGAGACACATGAAGGGCTGCAGCGGTCACACTAAACCTCGAGGCCAGTGTTTCAGTTAGTTTCTTTAAAGGAAGACTGTTGGTCAGTACTGGGGGGAAAACAAAAAATGTAGAAAAATGTGTTTTCTAGGCATCTCGAATGCATATTTGGAGGGGGGATGGGGAACACTGAGAGAGGATTTCCAGTGCTCGCCAGGAGTTTCCTCTCCAGTATCGAAGCATTCTTTCTCAAGTCAATGTAAAGGCTTTATTCCAAGTCCCTATTTCTATAAAAAAAAAAATAATGAATTTAATCAGCAAAATGTGACCACCTGATTATATATTATTACATATATCAGATTTGAATGCTTTTCCCCCCACAAAATAATCCCCCCAAGGCATTTAAAGACTATACTGATTGGAATTGTAGACTCAAAGTCTCCCAGAATTTGCGTCTCTGGAAATAAGCCCATGTGAAACTCGAAATGATAATGTTCCTAGACACATGACTCAATCCGTCAAGAGCAGAGTTCTGCTGAGTAAAGACAGAAACAGGCCCTAGATGTATAATTTATACATCACAGCGCAGCATTATAGAGTGGGTTGGGGTTTAAAATGGCCGACTCTATGCTGCTGCGTCATTCCCAAATCAATCCATTAACGATAGTGCATTTTTATTAGCCCCAGTGTTGCTTTCCTCTGAGAGCAGCATTCAACCAAAGTCACTGGCCAAATTTGTTTGCATGTGCGGCACTTGCTAGGGACTCCGTCATCATTATATTCTAGCATATAAACGGCACACAATAAGAAGCCGTTTGTAGTTCAGCTTATTTTAGCTTTTGAAATGATTTTGAGAGAAATGTATCTCCTTAATCAAAACTTCATATAAAATGTTGTACCATTTAAAAGAGAATCATGTGACCATTTGAAAGGCTCACACACATGTCCTGGTTCAGCTTGCGTGCTTCCCGGGTAAGAAGCCAAATTCATGGTTCGCCTGCTGGTGAAAATAGCGACAGAATGTTTTAATTTAGAGAGCAAAATTGTACTGCTGCACCTGGTGAAGAAAAAAAAAACAAAAGCTTGTCTTTTCTAATGGCCTGAAAAGAATTCCTTCCTGTAATATATATCATCACTCTTACCATTTACTTCCTTGCTGTATTTCTTTCTGCTATATTATTGTCAACAAGAACAATATTGAATAGAAGAGTACCTCATTAGCTCAGTCGCACAGTGTTTGTGACGGTCTGGATGTTGAGGAAGTGTGTAATTACATGATTTAAGGCTTCATAACTGGATTTGGTGCTCACAGGTATTAAATGATCCCAATAATTGTGGTGTTTATTTTTTTTAAAGGTGTTTTACTTCCTACTGCTCCGCTTCCTTGTGAGATACTTTGGCAGAACAGATCATTGAGATTAACTCAACTCAAAACAGTTTTGTAATTGCTTTTGGGTAAATCTTACTAAACGACTGACTATTAAACCCTGATGTGAACATGGCTGCGTTCCAAATGATTCTGCCTGTAGGGCATTTCCTGATTTTACTATTCTAAATGATCTGCTGAAATCCTTGTGCCCGAATGATTTCTTCACAGATCTGGACAGTAACGGCTACATTAACGACTACGAGCTCCACGACCTGTTCAAAGAGGCCAACCTGCCTCTTCCTGGGTACAAAGTCCGTGAGATCATCCAGAAGCTAATGACAGATGGCGACAAAGACAAGGACAACAGGATCAGCTTCGAAGAATTTGTATCAGTAAGTACTTCATTATGTTGCTGTAACAAAGTGAAATTTTTGTCATAATTGTAATAGTAATTATATTTGAGCAGATGTTTAATACTATCTGTTGTGATAGTAATCTGTTGTGCAAAGTCTGTTGTGCTAAGCACTCGATTAGCAAAGTCAGAATGGGGTTTAAATTAATTCCACTAAAACCCAAAGCTGCTTTTGGGTTAGACCCAAAAAAAAAAAAAGTTTTTGACATGCTGCTCAAAATATTTGTACCGGATTTGATCCTAAATTCCATTCAATATTTTATTATATTACCATATTAACCCTGCCAACACTTGATTTATTTATTTTTAGTCATGCATTCATGCAGTTTGATTGTTAGATGGATCACTGTTCAAGCCTGATTCATTACAATCGGACCTCATTAGATTTTTATTTAAGATTGGGCAAAGGGTCACTGCCAAAAGTTCACTGATCAATCGTCACACACAGATGATTAGAATCACCTCAGTTCATGCCAACGTTTTTAGTGGCGTAGACAAAACTGCATCACGAAGCACAAAGCAACCAGATGACAGCTAGAAGACGTGCTTCTTACTTTTAAACACCAAACCCACCAAAACTTCCAATAATGCAGTTCAGCCATGGTAGAGCTTCAGCTGCCTTAGACACACACCCACTCTGCCTCTCTCTCTCTCTCTCTCTCTCTCTCTCTCTCTCTCTCTCTCTCTCTCTCTCTCTCTCTTTCTGTTTAACAGCTCATTTTAATTTAATCTTTAATTTACGAAACTTGGTATTTTCTTTCAAAATCATGTGAATAATGTATGAGTATGAATCATCATCTAAATAGAGTTCAAAGTTTTATAAGAAGACTGACTCGGGTCAGAGGAAGTCTGCACTCACTCACTTTTGAGTCATCATCATCATCATGGTGCAAAATTCCTAAACAGAGAGGACCGGCCAATTTTTGAGACCCTCCATCTTGTGTAGTAGGCAATGCCCTTTCTGTGGGCTTCTTCACATGTGAGATCAAATGGAGAGTTTCCTCGTCAGTGTCCTAGTGTTTGTTTACTCTGCTGGGACGGTCTGTAGGCGTGGGGAGGGGAGATTGCAGTCGCTGTCAGCACAGTTTCGCTGTTTCCAGTTGGAACTGTCGGAGTCCAGGCTGATGGCGTGGCACAAAATTTCGACCCTGTACTTTTGACTGTGTAATTTTTTTAAAGTCTGACACAGAGACAGTATGAAGCTCACACATCCATTTTATTTTATTTTTTACAGATCTTCCAGGAGCTTAAAAGTAGTGAGATTGCAAAAACCTTCCGCAATGCTATTAACAAGAAAGAGGGCATCCTGGCCATTGGGGGCACATCGGAATTGTCCAGTGCAGGCACACAGCATTCCTACTCAGGTAACACCATTTTCTCCTTCTGCTTCTCCTGCTCTTCCTCCTCTCTTCCTCCTCTCTTCCTCGTCTCGTCTCGTGTTACAAGACTTTATAGTTGGGTTCACCCTAGTATCAACCCTGGCATGAAAGAGTGCCCTCTTGTGTTTATATGTTTTATCTTTTTTTGTTTTTTGTGTGTGTGTGATCCAGAGGAAGAGAGGTTTGCTTTTGTGAACTGGATCAATTCTGCATTGGAGAAAGACCCAGACTGCAAGCATGTGCTGCCCATGAACCCCAACACTAATGACCTCTTCAAGGCTGTAGGTGATGGCGTTGTTCTTTGGTGAGTCCAGTTTTGTGATCACTGTACAGTAAAAAGGAATGTTCATGTATGCATTTGTAAAGAGGCTCTAGTCTGAAATCTTCTGAACCGTGTCTGTTCTCCTACAGTAAAATGATCAACCTGTCTGTCCCTGATACGATTGACGAGAGGACAATAAACAAGAAGAAACTGACACCATTCACGACACAGGTTCGCGTTGCGGTGTTGTATATGCCACTGCACTCTTTGTTTAGTGATTGTTAAGGAATAAACGTGTCTTAAAAAAGTTATGTCTGTTTAACAAAACTGCCAAATAATGATTGCATTCTAATTATAAATAAAGACAAGGTCAGACCCAGCATTCCCAACTTCCAATCCTTTACCCCCTTCATGCAGGAGAACCTCAACCTGGCTCTGAATTCTGCCTCAGCCATTGGCTGCCACGTGGTGAACATCGGCGCTATGGATCTGCGCGAAGGAAAGCCACATCTGGTGCTAGGCCTGCTGTGGCAGATCATCAAGATCGGCCTGTTTGCAGACATCGAGCTCAGCAGGAATGAGGGTGAGCTCTGTTTCCCCCCATGTGACCAGAAACTGACACCATTCAGAAGCAAAGCAGGCTGATGCCATTGTCCAGGAATTCAGACAAACAGTGTTTCTAAGTAGGAGTGAATTATTAAATACGGGAAGAATTTTATCAATGCATCAGGATAACTTGATTTTCAGACTAATAAGCTTAAATCGTTATTGTAGGAATAGAAGCTTTGCAGAGTACAACATTGCAGTAATGATTGGTGTGTCGGAGTAGAGACGGATCTCGAGGGGGGGCAGGGCTTGTGGAGAAGCACACACTAATCTGTGGTGTTGCCGGACTTTCAATAGTCTAAAAATGCCCTCCTTCAGTTCTATATAAAGAGCCTTAATGTGATCACACTGGTACTGCTTTCTGTTACCCCAGATCATGTGCCACATTCCATAAATTATGCAAATGAATGAACAACAGATCTGTGCAAAAAGATTAGTATAAGTAAATAAAAGGTGATAATAAGGCATGTTTATATAAACTGTTAATATTGTATATATGTTAATATTCTGGGATGCTGTGGAAAATGTTTAGTTTCTACATTCACGGCCCTTTTCAGTCCTCTGCCTGTGTACAAGTTGTGGGTTCGCATCATTGTGCTGACAATGCGTGTGCTTTCCCAGCGCTGGCAGCATTGCTTCGGGAAGGCGAGACTCTGGAGGATCTGATGAAACTTTCCCCAGAGGAGTTGCTCCTGCGATGGGCCAACTTTCATCTTCACAACGCTGGCTGGCAGAAAATCAACAACTTCAGCACCGACATAAAGGTAAACCATTTACTGTGTATGTTATTTGTCCAGAACTACATCAGAATAGTTTTTTAATAAAGCAACAATTTTTCTATTCTATTTTCTAAAGTCTATTGAGCTGTTCAATTATTATTGAAATGCAGTATTTCTCAAATTCTTATCAGTAAAGTTAGGGATCATGAAAAAACAACACGGATGTTGCCCTGAGGTGTAAAAATGCTTTGTGTAAAAAAAAAAAAAGAAAAAGAAAGAAAGAAAAAGCCTAGTTCATTCATATACACTGCATCTGATAAAGATTTAGGTTTAAAATGCACAAAACATTTCACTGAAACAAATCTTCAGTACTGAATGAAGGGCCGGTGTTGTGTCTGGAATCCTCTCTTATCCTTTATCCATCTTTCCCTATGCTTCAGCTCGCAGACTTCTCAATTACTGTGAAGGTACTTTTTTCCAAACGCACAGCCAGCTGTTCTCCACTTTGCCATGACTTATTTTTTATTTCTTTATTTTTTTGGCATATTGCATTCCATCGTCTCAGGTAAATCTCAGCATGCTCGTGAGATACTCATGCTTTTCTAAATTCGGTTTGTTTCACTGTGGATTGTGGCATATTTTAGAAATGCATGAGAAATATCAATAACTTGATTTTGGATTTTGTGTTTTTGTTTATCATAAGTCCAGAAATCATTCAGCAAAAACAGATTGACAAGATTTACTGCAGATTTCATGCTGGAAAAGTCAAAATCCTGAGCAAAGTGAACTTTCATGTAGTATGAAATTGTAATCAAATTAGGTCTCGATAGAGCAGTTTGTCCTCCTGCAATAATAATGACTGCTTCTATAATCGGTTTGTGTTCTGCTGTACATCAAAACTCAGTAAAACGTGTGAAGTGAAAACCTAATGAACAGGCTGTAGATAATGGTTTCACTGGCGATGTTTTAAGCCAGATTGAGAAGTGTGCAGCTATAAATCACTTGTTACATTTATTAGTTTATTTTTTTATTATTCTTTTTTTTTAGTTTAGTAATTGGAAATTAATTTTAATTAAATTGAATAAGATTTTCTGCAACACTACTCTTCCTGTATATCTGTTTGTTCAACAGGTTTTAAGTCTTTTGCAGTTTGTGAGCTGCATTTAAAGTTCACAAGCTCCGCAGGTGTTGTTTTAAGTTCAGCACTGCAGTGGGGGAAAATAAGGGCTTTCTTAAGAACGAGCGATCCACCTATTTCCATATCTGTATCCGTTTAGGACACATTATCTGTTCAATAAGAAGAATGTATTCCTGTTCGGTTACACCCCCTAATCTGTATCTGATTTTCCTGTGGGTAAGACAGGGTGCAGTCTCATTTTAATACTTTTAAATCTTTGATCACCTGCACGTGTTTATCAGCAGTGTATGTCACAGACCAGCATCAGGATAAGCGTTCATAGGTTCAATGAGGTCAGGCAGCACAATGTCTGGCATGCTTTCATCCCTCTCTCACACTATCTCTTTATCTTTTTTCTATATGCCCCAACTCCTCCCTTTCTCTTTTTTTTTATTCTTCCTTTCACTCCTATCTCAGTACATCAGTGTTAAATATTTGTTGCATGCCACTCCCTCCTGTGTTGGCTTCAGGTATGACATCAAAACCTGACGAGATCTGATTTTAAAACAGTTAATAAATGCAGTGTAATGTTCCTCACTACACCTTCCTTTTTTATTCTCGATTGTATATGCAGATGTATTATGATAATGGTAAGTTGTATATAATCTCACACTATAGTCTGCAGTCGATCTCGAGCCTATCGTAACTGCAGAAAAAAGGATCAGTGTTGTGTCTGGAATCTTCTCTTATTCTTTATTCATCTTCCCCTATGCTTCAGCTCTCAGACTTCTCCAACTCTGTGAAGGTACTTTTTTTCCAAACGCACAGCCAGCTGTTTTTTACTTTGGCACCAATTATTTTATTTATTTATAAAAAAAAATTGCCCTTGTTGTGTTTTTTCTGATTTCTGACTTTAAACTTTGAATTTCTAACTTTGAACATCCCCCACATGTTCCTCTCATGTGTTGTTTCTGGTTTTCTACTATTTTTGTTTATTTTACAGTTGCATATTTTAGAAATGTGTTAAAAAACTGGCCATTTATTCTTTTTTTATTTTTAATTAAATGTATTCATTTTTTGATAGGACTCCAGGGCTTATTTCCACCTCCTGAACCAAATTGCACCAAAAGGCAATAAAGAGGGTGAGGAGCGGATCGACATCAGCATGGCAGGCTTCAATGTAAGTCGGGCTTCACAATATGACCGTGTGTGTGTGTGTGTGTGTGTGTGTGTGTGTGTGTGTGTGTGTTGTCATCTTGCGTAAGTAACTTGGGACAGAAACAGATGTCAAACTGTTTGCCTCTGAATTCTTTTATCCATGAAGGGGTTGTAATGGATTTTCCACAAATACCTTGGCTTATCTTTTTGTTTTTTCCTCTGATGTTCTAGTGTATCAAAGATGTCAATCAAAATACTTTAAAGCATGAAACTGTTTTTAGTACAAGAACCTGCACTATATCTTTATTATTATTATTCTATGTAATAATTCTCCAATCATACTATTCTATATGTTTAGTCATTTTTGGGCGTGTTTTACTTCAGTTATCATTGGGGATCTTGTAAGGTTTTGGCAGACACTCTGACCATCTGAGAGGAGCGCAGCTTGAGCACAAGGGTTAATCTTTAGCTCAGCAGCACGGGGGTGTGTGGAACTGGAGTTCAGGCCACGGGAGGTTTAACGATTTACTGTACACTAACGTCCGTGCTGTGATTAAAAATTCACACACTCAGCACAGATGCTAATCGCAGAAGTTTGTAGTAATGAAACAATATTGCTTGGTGAGCTTCCTTATTGTCCTCCACGTGGTGCTCCATTCCTGCAAACAAACTCTTGTACACTTTTTTTTCTGATTGCTGAAAACAATCTTTAATGTTCCTTCACATGAAAAGGGGCCAAACATGCTGCGTTTGGATAACTGTGGTTTTCATGTGATGTAAAAACATGCACGGTGTGTTGAAAAAGAAGAACACTGTTCTGCTCATGTCTTGGATTGCTCCACGTTTTCCCCCTCGAAAATATTTTCCATCCATATTGTGCGAGGACGAATGTTTCAGGGAAACTGACTCAACGCTATATATTTCATAGCACGTCTGTCCGCAGCAAACGGCTGACGCACTCGGCACATCTGTTAATGTCGCGGACGCCAACCCCGCCGTTTCGTTCATGCGCTCTCAAACCTGCTCGTGTTACAGTCGGTTTTCCAGCATGCCTCAAGATCTTTCACCACTCGCCCCTTTATCGCTTTTGCTGAATTACAGGAAATTCCATAGTTTGTAGGGTTCACATGATGTCTAAACAAAGACGCTTACCTTTTGTCTTGTTTCTGAGAGGGTTGTTTAAGTTTACATGCTATTTATGTCGTACTTAAAAGGGACCCCCGGAATAGATCTGAAAAGTTTCCGACAACGGCGGAATTCCTTCACAATCCTGGGAATGTGCGATCGTTCAGATATAAATATTTTCTCTAAAACACATCATGGTTTGAAATCTGCGGCCGAATGCTGTGTCACCAGTACTATCCAGAGCACTGGATTCACATCAGGTGATTCAGAGGTTCACAATGCCATGAAAATGTATTTAACCCCAACCTCTCTTTCCTTTTGTGGTGCCAAGAGAAATAAATGGCGCCTTTTCATATCAAATTCAAGGCGCCGTTGTGCTCATGTCTTATTCAGGGTCAAACTGTGATCACATTGGATGTGTGTGTGTGATGAATACTCCCCTTTTAATGCCCAGACTTCCGTTTTATACAGCTATCCCGATTACATTATGCTTGGTCCCTTACTCGTGACACAGAGACCTGTATTTGGTCAGATTTTTTTTTTTTTATGTTTTAGGTCAGCTCATTATATGCCAATTGCTGTTAATGCTGTAGTGCAAAGAATCCCTTTAGTCTAAAAGACAAATGTTATCGAGACTCCGGCTGTAAAATAGAATACTATTTGCTTTGGGGGGTTTTTGTTTGTTTGTTTTGGTCATGATTGATGTCTTTGGTTTTATGCACTGTTTACAGCCTTTGTTGCTCTCTTGAATTGGCTTGAACTCGGACTGATGTCAGGGAATTGAATTAGTGTTTTACGATAGTAATTTATAGCATTGAAGTGAAAGGTGTTTATCCAAGGCTTTGGCAAGTGCATATACCTAAATTACACGAGTGGTTTTGTATTAAATGAAACCATGAGAATGTATTAGGATCAGATTTAGTTTATCATCTGATCATTTTGCCGTTGCAGGAGAAAGACGATCTGAAGAGAGCAGAGGCTATGCTGCAGCAGGCCGAGAGACTGGGCTGCAGACAGTTTGTCACACCCACCGACGTCGTGGCTGGAAACCCCAAACTGAACCTGGCGTTTGTCGCCAATCTCTTTAACAAGTATCCAGCACTGACCAAACCTGAGAACCAGGACATTGACTGGGGCCTGCTGGAGGGTGAGAAAAGATACAGACTCCACTCCCTTATGTCCCCGCCTTGAAAATCTACTTTTATGTGCCCGTTTTTGCCCAAGAATTACGGAATAAAGCTCTAAAAATAAACATTTCTTCATCCGTTTGAAATAGACTTGTTAAGTGCAGTTACGGAGGGTGTGTTGAAGAATGTTACTCCTACTTTAGATGGGAACAATTACCACGATCATTTCCTGAAGTTTGCACAAGGGAGCCTTTGGGCCATCTAGTGGCCAAACAGGGAAATGTCTTTTGGTCTTGTATCCTATATTTGTTTAAACTAGATTTTGAAATGGGGTTATTTTTCATTTATTAAGGGCCGGCATAGAAAAAAACGTAGTGTAACGATTTCTTGCTACAGCATGTCTGCTTATTGAGAGAGTTTACTATGGGATTGAACACAGATTCAAAGATGCAGTACTTAAAAAGGGTGCAGAACTGAAATTATACATCCCTGCATTATAAACTATTGTATTAGGAAAGTTTAACTAAAACTATACAGATGTCAGTAACGAGTGTTTTTTTGTCTTTACAGGTGAAACCCGAGAGGAGAGAACTTTCCGAAACTGGATGAACTCACTGGGTGTGAACCCTCATGTTAACCACCTATACAGGTAAAACATTGTTTCTCGTTAGATTATTGCACTAATGGAGAATGGAGGTTGATTAGTGCGTTAACTGCGCTGCTGCATTGTATATACATGTTGCTTCCCCAAAAAGCGATGTCTTGATTTCCTTTATTTTTTTCCATAGTGATATCCAAGATGCTCTAGTCATCCTGCAGCTCTACGAGAGGATCAAGGTTCCTGTTGACTGGAACAATAAAGTCAACAAGCCCCCATACCCAAAGCTCGGGTCCAACATGAAGAAGGTACTCAACTGAGCACAAAAATGATCAGTGCCTCGATCATATTCACATCTTCATTTATTTACCGGTTATTATTCTGCAGCATTCTTCATTTGTAACATCATCCTCCTCAGACACAAGCAAAATTGGCAGAATGGGGGGACATGGAATACATTTTTGATAATGACTGTGGAAGCATGACTGTCTGATCTCATGGCCATGTGTGTGTATGTGACTGCAGCTGGAGAACTGCAACTACGCTGTTGAACTGGGAAAAACTACAGCGAAATTTTCACTGGTGGGCATCGGAGGCCAAGATCTAAACGATGGGAACCCCACCTTGACCCTGGCTCTGGTCTGGCAGTTAATGAGGAGGTACAGTCTTCTTTCTGAATTCCGAAATAACGAAACTGAATTATCGTATTGGGATGGATTAATTATACATTAGGTTAACAGTGTGTCCTGTATGTACTCTGCCTAGAGTCAATTTAATGCTGCTTGTCTTTATAGGCTCATTTTCTGTCTTTCTATTTCAGATATACTCTGAATGTCCTCGAGGACCTGGGAGAAGGAGAAAAGGTGAACGATGAAATCATTGTCAACTGGGTTAATAAAACTTTGGCCGGGGCAGGAAAGAAGACAAAAATTTCAAGCTTTAAGGTACGAGTTAAACCAGCACTCACTCATTCTGTCAATAATACTTCAGACTGTCTGCCTAACGGTCGCTCTAAGCAACACTGTAACTACTTTACAGGACAAAGAGATCAGCTCCAGCTTGCCAGTGTTGGACCTTATAGATGCCATCCAGCCCGGCTGCGTCAACTACGAGCTGGTAAAAACAGGCAGCCTGTCCGAGGCTGACAAGCTGGACAATGCTAAGTAAGTCATAGCAGAGTGGCAGAACTTCAAATCAATTTTATCCAAACATCTGCTGCTCAGATATGAACTCGGGAACCCGGAAACTGGCGAAATCGATACCCAAATATGGGAGATTGAATTCATAGAAAGAAATGATCAAAGCATCAGCAGCTGATATCTAATCCACCACTTGCGTCTCTTTACAGATTTGCTGTATCCATGGCGAGGAAGATCGGTGCACGTGTGTATGCATTGCCTGACGACCTGGTGGAGGTCAAACCCAAAATGGTCATGACCGTGTTCGCTTGCCTGATGGGTCGAGGAATGAAGAGGGCGTAAGAAAAGAAAAGATAAAAGAAAGAAAACCCAGAAATGCTGCGGCCAATCAAAAGCCGACGTCTGACCCACAAGCCATTTGCTGGATGAAAGGCTTCAGGTTGAATAATTTAGCCATAACAATTTTGAAAAAAAAAATAAATAAAAGAACTTGGATCAGATGTTAAAAGAAATCATGTTTAAGTTTGACAGGACTAGGGTTATATCTGTAACGATTTAGCTAAGGGAGGGTGGGATCTTTGGCTTTCTCTTTTTTTTTTTATTCCCCCCCAAACCCAAAACAAATTTTTTTTTTTTTTTTTTTAGACCAGATTTAAGGTTCCAGCAGATCTGCGCCCGGTACATGCCTTTTCAACCTTAACGATGCAAGACGACCAAAACATATCAGTGACGGAACCTAAGCCATGTTGAGCTGTGCCATGTGTATTTTATTTGCATATTTGATAACGGAGGAACGTACTCGAGTGACTGGCGTCGTTTTAAACCTGACTGCTCTTAAACGCTGTGTGGGGAAAAGGCTTTACTTACGTACAGTATTGCCTCCATGCAGTACATAATCCAGTGGCCTCTTTAAAAGACATCGAATTAGATGCTTATTTTCCTACCGTTTTATACATAAGCAGAGTTTATGGTAAAGCAGTTAGAACTACATAAACATCCTTTGCAGGCAGAAACTTTAACACATTCCTTAGTTACGATCTCATTTTACGACGTGTCTTATGTACATATACGTGTATACGCAAGTATGCTTTTTACAAAGAAAACAAAAGGACGATCCAAACGAAAATAACTATGCATGAACAATCTTTTTTTTTTTATATATAAATCTGTTATTTAAAGCAATACACTCCTGGGAATTTGACCGAAGCTTTAAAAATACTAATGCATAGTGAAAACTGAAAGAAAACTGGTAAAAGTGGTAAATGATGAACTTTGTGAGTTGACTGTAATGTTAATGTTGGGGAGATAAAACTGGAACTGCCTGGATTTATTGATGCATGTTGACTGGACCATATGACCAAAACAAATGTAAACATTTCTTGCAGCTTGACCATGTGCATACTGAAAATAAATCAGTTCATAACATTCTCTTTGTCTCGATCTCGTGATTTCTTTGTGCAGCGAATGGCTCGGAATGCGAGTTGGTGTTCACTGAATAACCGAAGAGATCAGAATGCGAAAGGAAGAAGTTCGTGATGGTGAGGTGATGGTTTAGGTATTTACTCTCATCTGAGATTGAGTAAGTAGTGTGTTTGTAGTGCGTCTGAAACAAGTGCAAGTAGCTGAACTGTGAACGTTTTGAGTCGACAGCACAATAAAGTCTAAATTATTTCTATAGCGCTTTTCACAACATTGTCTCAAAGCAGCTTTACAGAAATTAACAGTTAAGGTGAATGATGTGTATTTATCCATAATGAGCAGGCGACTGTGGCAAGGAAAAACTCCCTTAGATGTTATGAGGAAGAAACCTTGAGAGGAACCAGACTCAAAAGGGGAACCCATCCTCATTTAGGTGACATCAAGAGTTTGATCATAAATCTTTCAACAATACAGAACACTGGAGAGTGAGAACTAACCTGAGCACTGGAGTATAAGATTATAAGTAATGTTCTTTCTACAGACTTCTACAGTCATTATGGTTATGAAACTAGGAGCTACTGAGCAACTCATAAAATAGCTCAACATTTGCGATCATCACAGATCCAACACCAGCTTCTCCATCCAGAGCCTTTAAACACTCCAGGAGGTCCAATGTCAAAACTCCACACATGCAGTGGGATCCAGCAGGCACTGGTACGTCTCTGGGTAGTACAGGAAGTTCGCGAGTTCAGCATCCATTTCCTTAAAGGTCCATAATCTTCGTGAGGTGGGACGTGACTGGAGCTGGTCAAACCTCAGGATGCCTCAGGATGGGAAGAGAAAGAGAAGCAGTGGAGAGAAATTAGCGTAGATTTTGATAGTGACCACTGAAGACCAAGAACAAGAGCTGCAGTTTTGGAGATGCCCTGCCCCAGTCGTCTCGCCGTCATAGTTTGTCAAACGTACTAACATCCTAACACATTTGCCCATTTTTTCTGCTTGTAACACATCAACTTTGAGGACAAAATGTTCACTTGCTGCCTAATAAACCCCACCCACTAACAGGTGCCAGGATGAAGAGATAATCAGTGTCATTCGCTTCACCGTTCATAATGTTATAATTTTACGCCTGATCGGTGTATATACAAACTTTACAGTCTCCTCATTTTTCCCTCGAATTAAATGGTACAAAAAAATGCCTTTATGATCAAATTGTACTTGTCACTTACGTTTGTTTGTTTATTTATTTAGCGCATTACTTGTAATCTAATTCCAAGTAGAACGCAAGTTTCCCAAAATGCTGTGTAATATTTTTTTGATACCCCAGCAATTCACCAACAATTTCTTAATTGTGCTACTGAATAACACATTGTTTGTTTATCTATACATAGTTGTGCTGAATGCTGTGGAACATTCTTTATACTATAAACTACAGCAGTCTTCATTTACCTCGACATGCAGCTTCCTGAGAAACCAGAAAGCCCAAAACACCACTACTCAAAAGACTCTACTGTGGTGGAAGCCTCAACCGAAATATTACAAAGCATTAATAGTGGAGATTTATTCATAAATGAAAAATACAAGTAGTAATAAAGTATCAGCACACTTGTGTCTCCGGTTGTATGTGTTTCTTTAACGAAAAAAGACACAAATGTATAGGCCGTCTTTGGATGCAGTAGCACTAAATGTCCCTCTGAAGAGCTTCATAAAAATATGTGTTGAAGTTTAAGATCTTGAGTGGTCTGCAGTGAAGCTCCAACCCACAGCTCTACTGAACATCTTTGTCATGAATTGGAATGTTGAGTTTACAAACACCCTTGTGGCTGAACGAGGACAAACCTCTACAAGCACACTCCAAAATCCACGGAAACATCTTCCCAGAAGAGTGCAGGTTATATGACCTGCAAATGGGGACTGGATGTGGTTTGCAATGTCCAAAAAACCACATTGATCTTATGGTCAGATGTTTACAAACATTTGTCTATGTAGTCATCTCCTTTTCCAAAGGCTTTGCAATATATACAATTACATGATTGTATTATTGTTTTGTTGTTTTATGTATTATTGTTTATTTTTCATTTTAGAGTAGATGCATGCATACATACACACGCACACACATACTTACATGCTTACATACACACATACTTACATGCTTACATACTTACATTTTACATGCATAAATACATACTGTACATACATACATACTTAGTAACATACATACTGTACATACATACTTATACATACATACACACACATACTTACTTACATACATACACATACACACATACATACATACTTACTTACATACATACATACATACACACACATACTTACATACATACATACTTACATACATTCATACATACTTATACATATATACATACATACACACACATACTTCCATACATACTTACTTACATACATACATACACATACATACATACATACATACATATACATATATACATACATACACACACATACTTACTTACATACATACACACATACATACATACATACATACATACATACACACACATACACACACATACTTGCATATATATATATATACATATACATGCACACACACACACATACATACATGCATACATACATACTTACTTACTTACTTACATACATACACACATACATACATACATACATACATACATACATACATACATACTTACATACTTACATACTTAATTACTTACCTACTTATTTACCTACCAACCAACTAACCAGCCTTCCTTGTGTGATGTTTGTGAATTAGCTGATGCTATAGAAACAGTTTGATGGATTGGCGATGTGCATTACAGTGTTTGAACTTATCAGAAAATCTTGTTGAATTAGATTAAAAAATATCCAGTAGCACTGTGGAATTAGAAATAATGACATGTGTTCAAGCTCATGTCTATTCTGTAACATGAGCCGGATTTTACTGATATCATCTCTCTGTCCTGCCACTCGAGAAATCTCTCGTCGCTCTCGTCCCGGCTCAATGAGCTCTAAGGCGTAGAGTATGTGTTGAAGCAATCGTTAGTGATGCCTGAGGTCTATAAATCTTTTGTAAACACTAAAGCAATTGAAAAGGTGTCTGGTGTGGTCACGAACCGCGTCTGAAATTAAAAAAAGAACAGTTTATAGATCCCGCTGATAGTTGACACAATCACCATCGAGCGATCGAGTGTCACACAGGCGCAATCAGCACACTTCAAAGAGAGACGAGGGCCTGGCTGAATTACAATGAGCTCAGGGGTATTGAAAAGGGTCTTTTAGAAAAAAAAGACACTTAGAAACCGTCTGTTCGCTTATGTTTTTATGAAGAGATGAAGCAAAAATGGAGAAAACCGGATTTGGCCTGTGCAGTTTTAGACATGATGCGCTGAGTTATGATTGGGGGATGCAGAGGGGTGTGTGGTATCTCAAGTGCAGTATGGTAATGCCCTTTCTCTCATCCCTCCATTCTCCACATCCTCTACCCACTCTCAGGCTACACTAATCTCTGTCTCCTGATGTCCTGGGTTTCTTTACAGATTATACTGGCTGGTACTGATCGACCTTGTTGACAAAGGCAGAGAAAGACCCTCGCAGTGGGATCCATCCTGCGATGTACAGATTACACCGAATATTTCTGGGATGGATGAAGTTTTAATGGAAGTGTTTCCTGGTTGATCAGCAAGTCTTTGACGCCTCAGTGAGACAGGTGAGGAACTGAAACCAAGTATATGATCAAATTTTGTGTAATTCCTTTAATTACATAATATCTTTATACAGACTAGTGGTTCTTAAAAGGAATGGGGAAGGTTGGGATTTCTTTTTTTTCTTTTTCTTTTTGTCTGGTGTAGAGGTGATAATGGGTGAAGTGGTAGCTCAGAGGTATGAACGTTGGATGTCCAGTTGGAAGATCATTCAGAGTTCAAATCTAAGCTCCCCTTCCTGGGCTCCTCAGCAAGGCCCTTAATCCTCAGCTGCTCAGTTAAAGTATAAATATTATAACTGGATAAATTCATCTGCCAAATGCCATAACTGTAACCCAGCATTATCACCAAATTACATGTATTGTGTTCCTATAGTTATGAACCTGAAATCTAGTGAATTCAATATGGGTTTAATCCAAGCTCATAAATACGGGGTATGTTATAAATAATAATACGTTCTGCTAATAGTAAGGAATAAAAATCTTTACTGAGGCAATAAAAAGCCTACGTTTTATGGTACATGTTTAAACCGGGAGGAACATTTTGTATTATATTTAGTGAAAACTCTTTTAAGGGAAGATGTGGAAATGAGAGTCTGTAATATAGACAATAGTAGTAGCAGTGTTTGTTGACCAGTATAAACTCCTAAATGAGTAAATAATCACATGCTGGTATGGTACAAGTTGTGCCATGATAATATCTAAACAATAAATGTAAATAAAAAATGTCCAAAGTAGAACAACTAGAGCATTAGTTCTTGTTTTATTGCCTAGTGATGTCAGTGCACTGGTTCACATTCCTGGTGTTGGTATAATCTTGGCCTAACACACTCTCAGTGACTCTCAGTGACTTAAGAACTAGCTGATGTATTAGATCATGTGTTGGATGAGGATTAAAAATACAATGAAATGCAGTGTAGCATGTAGAAGAAGTGCAAATACAGGCAGTGCTTTACTTGACTAAGTCAAAAATATCGTAAGAGGAAGATGGTGCTATGACTGTGACAGTCTTTCCTGCTTCATGCTGATTTATCATTTTTATTTTCTGCTCCAAACTAATGGCTTTCCTCTTTTTTTTTCACTACAATCAGGAGACATAATTGGGCACTTGGAAGCCATGCTTTTATCACTAAAATTGCTGTTTGAAACAGAAACAAATTCACACTGAGACAACAACAAATGTTATAAAATAGTATTTAATATATTATTTAACCAAGCAAACATTTTAATTCTAAAGTAAAAGTTTGTTTTAAAAATTTAAACTGTTTATGTTCACAAATGTAGATAATAATAAACTGCATTTATAAAAACGCTATCTATCTATCTATCTATCTATCTATCTATCTATCTATCTATCTATCTATCTATCTATCTATCTATCTAGAGAGAGAGAGAGAGAGAGAGAGAGAGAGATCTAAAATCTAGATAAAAGTAAACTAGTGCAAAATAATGTGTATGGCAAAATTTACATAAAGAAATTATATTAAATTCATTATTTAAAATACTAAAATACTACAAACAAAATCCCCATGATGACAACATGAAAGAAGTTTGTTTGAATACTATCCTGACACACTCTCGGTGTATTGTAGCGTTCAGTAGGTTGATGCAGAACCTGCTGGTTCTGGTGCGAATGTTTCTTTAGGAGTTTATAAAGTTTGTGGCTGGAATGTGAAGAGTCCCTGATGATGTGTGCAGTTCAGCTTCATCCTGTACATTCTAAAGAGCTCTGTGAACATACGGCGTACAAGCGTTGGAGTGGAAGATCTTGAGTGTTCTACTATAGAGCTCTGACCTCAATCCTAATGAACGCCTTTGGGATTAATCTGAACGTTGATTACACCCCAGGCCTCTTCACCCTACAACAGTACCTGACTTTACCAACACACTTGTGGATGAATGTCTACAAACATTTGTCCATATACTGTGTTATTCATTCCTATTCGTCCTATCATGCCAAATGAATTCATAGTAATGTTAAACTACGCCGTTTGTTGTTGTTGTTCCAGTATGACAGGCCAAGTGCTCGAGGAGAGCGCAGATTTGAAATCCCACAGGCTCTCAGTGAAGACCTCGATGGAGGATGATTCAGAGAGAGCAGACAGCACACTGAGTCGGTGAGAATCCAAATACTGTATTTAAACAAATGTCCAGGTGACTGGACTTGTGTTGCATTCGAGCCGAATACCAAGTGCCATCCATTTCTACTGAATATTATTACTGTTGCACTACTTAAACGGATGCGTCTGACTACATCGCGTGTGTGTGTTTAAGGGGCCATTCGATATGTGATGACACGTCCTCGGAGTTACAGAGGATGGCCACGCTGGAGCCTTGTGGCCCAAACTCTCAGAATTCCTTCCGGGGAAGAGGAGCACTGTCGAGGTGAGAGCCTAGTGATTGTGTGTTTATATATATATATATATGTGTGTGTGTTAAACTGAAATGCCTTTATTTTCCAGGTTGGTGAGTATGGTGGTGACGCTCCGAGAATGGGCCCATAAGAGCCTCCAGGAAGAGCAAGAAAGGCCAGATTCCTTTCTGGAGCGTTTCCGAGGGCCTGAGCTTCGCATTACGCACAGCCGCATCAGCACCAATCAACCTGATCCGCAGGACGCTGGCGCCAAAACCAAGTGAGACACCGAGCTCGATTTCACATCTTTCTTTAAGGCTTCGATAAAATACTGTACATAAACACAAGGTGGTATCGAAACGTTTTGAGACTAGCTCTGTTTTCACGAAGTTTACACACCATCACCTTAAAATAGTCCCCTTTTATAGCAATGCAGCCCACCCAGCATTCCGTCATGTGTCAAACTCTTACAGCTATTCATGATGGATCCCCGCAATGGTGTCAAAATGACAACCTTTGAGTCGGATCTTCATCTTCGGGACGTCCACGGGAGCCAAAGCTGGCGAGTAGGGTGGGTTTGGGAATTGAGATCATGTTGACACGATGCGCACGTGGTCAGAATAGCGGAAGTGAAGACTTATGAAGGTCGGTGTCCCTTATGACTGTGCGTGCAGCCTTGTGCTGCCATCTGCTGGTGTGTTACAAAACTAATTTCCAAACTTTTTGATACCATCTTGTACTATATAAGTACACACTTACAGCCCCTTTATTAGAAACCCTTGTACTCCTGTAGCCAATCATGCAGCAGCAGAGCAAATACAACCATACAAATATTCAGATAACGTTCAAATCAAACATCAGATCTCTAAGACAAAACATAGAATGCATGTTAAGACCAGACTGGCTAGACTGAGTATTACTTATTAGCGCTTAAAAAGAGCCTAAAAACATAGAACAGAGCTGCTCTTTGTAATTGATAACTGGGTAGATTTCTGAAGCACATTAACAATGGGGAAAAACATTTATCGGCATCTTGGGAATTCGTCAGCAGGAAGAAGGCGGACGCGTTTATTATTGCACCAGCAGACGACATGTACTACCGCTGGCTGTTTATCATCGCCACAGCTGTACTCTACAACTGGTGCCTCCTGGTGGCAAGGTAAACTGCACCATCCCCATCTATACACTTTTATTCTTATCACAGCTGCAGGAATAATAAGGGCTTTAATCCAGAGACAGCTTGCTGATGGCACGGCTCTTTGCCAAGCTCTGTGCAGCTCTCTAAAGCTTACCCGGCTATGTTTTCCTTCACAAAATAACAACCGGCTTATTAATGGAAAATCTAATGAAGTCTAATTCAGGCTCTTATTCTAATGATGATTTTATGGAAATGAATGCATAAGTGCAAAAGAGGCATTTCCCCCTCGGGCTCACAATTTAGCTTTTCATATTTTAAACGCAGGGCCTGCTTTGATGAACTTCAAACCAACAACTACATTTTGTGGCTGGTTTTGGATTACCTCTCTGATCTGGTCTACATACTGGACACCTGTGTGAGGCTGAGAACAGGTCAGGAGCATTGAGAAGCAATCAAATGTCTGCGAAAGAATCTGTGTGGTGGGTGGTGGGAGGCTTTTAACACCCTGGAGATTCGTTTTCAGTGATACCACAGCGAATTGGCAAAATTGTTTTTATAGTTTATATTAGGTAATAAACAACACTGTTAACAACATTTTGTCTCACAAAGTTAACTAGACTAAAAAATTCTTCTTCATGCTTCTCATTTTAGCAACAAACTACAAAGACAAACCTTAAAACTTTAATGCAGGGTTCCACAAACTTATTTCTGTGATGCCCAGTGATGTGCACAGACATTTTGAGGGGCAGGGGTTCAAGTGGAAAAAAGTTATAAAAATGTATTAACATATAGTAATATATGCAAATGAGTTAATTTTAATAACTAAACACCTGGTTTGCATATCAGTGTTTCGATTCTGATGACGTTATTCATTTTACTGTATTCAGCTGTCATTTCTCCATTAATTATGCCAATGATATATCGCCTTAGCTAACTTATTACATGGTTGCTCATTAGTGATGGATGTAAGCTAAGAAAAAATTTACTATATCTACCTTTTGCCTTTTGGATAATTAGCTGTAAATTCGATGCAAAGTTGGCTTAGTCTCAAAAAAATGAATTGTCTGACCACCCAGAATCGAGCATTCAGCATCGCTGTGGTATGAGTTTAAACATCATGGAAACGCTTCACCTTTTTAACTTGTATGAGATGTTTTTTCTTGCCAACTGACCCCAACTTACATGCATGACTGCCACACTGCAGGTTTCCTGGAGCAGGGCCTTCTGGTGAAGGACCTCAAAAAGCTAAGAGAGCGTTACATGAACACCCTTCAGTTTAAGCTCGACATCTTGTCCATCCTGCCCACAGATTTGGCTTATATTGCCACTGGAATCCATGTGCCTGAGCTACGCTTCAATCGCCTGATGCGCTTTTCTCGCATGTTTGAGTTCTTTGACCGCACTGAGACCCGCACCAGCTGCCCAAACACGTTTCGCATTAGCAACCTGGTGCTCTACATCTTGGTCATCATCCACTGGAATGCCTGCATCTACTTCGCCATCTCCAAGTCTCTCGGCTTCGGGTCAGACCAGTGGGTGTATCCTAACATCTCACATCCTGAGTTTGGCACCCTGACCAGAGGTTACATCTACTGCCTCTACTGGTCCACTCTGACACTCACCACCATTGGAGAAATGCCAGCACCTGAACGTGATGAGGAATATGTTTTTGTGATTTTTGATTTCCTGGTAGGTGTTCTCATCTTTGCCACCATTGTAGGCAATGTAGGAGCTATGATTTCTAATATGAATGCCACACGTGCTGAGTTCCAAGCTCGGATCGATGCCATCAAACAATATATGAAGTTCCGCAAGGTTAGCAAAGAGCTGGAGGCTCGGGTCATTAAATGGTTCGATTACCTCTGGACCAACAAGAAGACAATCGATGAGCAAGAAGTGCTCAAAAACCTTCCGAACAAACTCCGGGCTGAGATCGCCATCAATGTGCATCTGGAAACGCTGAAGAAGGTGCGCATCTTTCAGGACTGTGAAGCGGGCCTGCTAGTGGAGCTTGTCCTAAAGTTACGCCCTCAGGTCTTTAGTCCCGGCGACTATGTTTGTCGAAAGGGTGATATTGGTAAGGAGATGTACATCATCAAAGAAGGTCGTTTGGCAGTGGTAGCTGATGACGGGGTGACCCAGTTTGCCCTCTTGACTTCTGGCAGCTGCTTCGGTGAGATCAGCATTCTCAACATTAAGGGGAGCAAAATGGGGAACCGTCGCACAGCCAACATCCGCAGCATCGGATACTCGGACCTCTTCTGTCTCTCCAAGGGTGACTTGATGGAAGCTGTGATGGAATACCCCGATGCCAAGAACGTGCTGGAGGAGAGGGGCCGCGAGATCCTTCGGAAGGAAGGCCTGCTGGAGGAGCTGGGACTTGGGGGGCTTACAAGTGAACAGATAGAGGAGAAAGTGGAGCAGCTCGAGGCATCGTTGGACACGCTGCAGACCCGTTTCGCCCGGCTGCTGGCGGAGTACACAACCACTCAGCAGAGGCTCAAACAGAGGCTCACTGCCGTGGAGTGCAGGCTGCAGTGCTCAGGCAGTGGATATCTGTCTGATGGGAACGAGAGCCCTACCGATGGTGACGGCACTCACAGTGAGGTGAACATTCAGCTGGGAACACAACTGTTCACACAAAATTGTTAGTATGTAAATTAGCTAAAAGGTTCCTTTTTTAGTTCTTATATATTTTTTCTGTATATCTGTATACATATTTCCTTCTATATAATTTCCATTTTACTAATGCTTTGATAGATTTTTTGTATTTATTCATGAAACAATGCTTTGAATTGATGATTTATCATCCCTGGGATGCCTCTTTGGGCAAAATTACTTTAGCAGTGCCATTTGTTTAAAATGTTCCATTGGAATCCATTTATGCTGGTTGGAAAAGTGAGTGATGCATAAATGTAGCCGAGTGTATTGAAGGAGTGACGGTAAATAAATGGAGATGAATCTTCTTAATGTGGCAGAGACAGTAGGCACAAACTCCTCATTCATGTGCTAGAACACTTACTGATGGTAAAGCGCTGGCACTGAAATGTTGCCTTATAGTAAAGCTAATTACATCAACAGCTGTTTATTTTTTTTATGTAAAATAACTGATTTACACTTGCAGGTATTAGCCGTAGATTGTGGAGCCACGCCACCATACAAGTCGCTGTGAATTACAGAAACCGTGACACATCACGAGTCTTTCTTTTTTTTAATAACAAATTCCTGACAAATGAACAAACTGATGAACAGCAGTAATGACATCAATTATATCAGATTAATTAATAAAAAATCCACACACGAATAAATTAACATACATTGTGTGCACAAATCATTCAAAAGAGAGGATTAAGATTTATAGTAGTTCACAGGGGGTTTAGGGGCTTGGAATTTCTTGTTCCTGCTAATGTGTGCATGTAGTTTCTATTTCATTTCTATTTTAAAATCAGGTTTTTTCCCCCACAATGTCCTGTGCCTGACAGAATTCTGGAAACACCGAGTGATTTTATGGTTTTTGAGGGACACATGCATGTTCCGTTTGTTTATGTGCTACAAACTAGATAAATTAACAGTACGAAGATGTACTTCCTACAAACAAATATATAAATGTGCAGATGTTGATTTCATTTTTATTAAAAAATATACAGAATATCCCCATGAATAACAGCTTTACACACTCTTGGCGTCTGGAAAGTTTGTTTCTCCACACATTCAGTTGAAATACTTTACCATGTCTCTTGTAAAACTTACCAAATGTGTTCTTTGCTAGTTGAACATTTCTGACATTACATTTTAGCAGACACCCTTATCCAGAGCAACTTACAACTGAGCACTAAGGGCCTCGCTCAAGGGATTCAAACCTATGACCTTCTGATCCAGGGTCCAATGTCTCAACCACTGAGCAACAACCTTCCCTTCCACAACTTTTCTTTCTGACCTTGTGATCCAGTTCATCCCAGAGCAGTTTAACAGGATTTAGGTACGATGACTGGGCAGGCCATTCCATGATAGAGAACACTTCAGCTGACTGTTTGTTTGCTGAATAACAGAGCTTGGAGGTATGTTTTGGTATGTTTAGGGTCATTGTCTAGTTGTACGGTGAAGTTGCTTCCAGTTAGCTTCAGTCCAGACAGAATTGCATGGTGTTGAAATATAGAATGGTAGCCATGTTGGTTCAGTATTCCTTTCACCTGGAATAAGTTTCCAACATTCCCTGCTTTAAAACAACTTCAAAACCATTAAAGTTCCACTTCATTCAGCCTGGTAACATCATCCATTTTTTTTTGTTAGAGCCAAAAATGTCAAAATTGGACTCCTCTCAAGTCTACAGAAATTTCTTTCTGTCTAAATGTTTGCATGTATTTAAACAATTTTCCTAGTTTATTGCATAAAAACAAAAAGGAACATGCATGCATCCCAAAAACGGTAAGACTAGGTGTTTCTAAACATTTAACACATTTTAAAATCATCAGCAAAATACAAAACATTTTCTTTGAGTTGCATTTCAACATTTGTATAAAAAAAAAAAAATCACATCACAATTTAAGTCCAAGTCTTTCCAAGATTTTGCGAACGCCTGTTTGCAGAATAAATCCTGTACACAAAAGCACCTGGAGAGTTTAAAATTTGCTTTCCAGTCCTGCAATTGTGATCATTTCCGGGAAAACCTACTGGAACTGAAGAAATTCCTGGGTGTTCACCTGGTGGAGAACTTCGCCTAAACACCAGCTTCATAATAAAGAAAGCCTCAGCGTTGTCTGAACTTTTTGAGAAAACTGAGGAAGTCTCAGCTCTTTACAGCATCCTGAGCAGCTGCATTACTGCCTGGTTTGGAAATTGCACCGTCTTGGATCGCAGAACTGTACAGCAGGTAGAGAGAATGACTGAGAAGATCATCAGGCAACCAGCATTGTGGCTGATCACACAAACCCCCTCAACCACATTCTTCACGTCCAGAATGTGTTTCTTTCCACAAGCCACTGACACACACACACACACACACACACACACACACACACACACACACACACACACACACACACACACACACAAGAGCAAACTTATTAACTGTTTGCACAAAATTGCTGCTCATGTACAATATTTATGATTATATGCACTAAGACAAGTCTTCTGTACTGTAGTGTAGTGTCCCTGTGTCTCAGTATTTCATGTTCGCTTGTTTTTCTTCTTTACTAAATGTCACACATGTGCACTTCGTGTCGTGCCTCAGATAGTTTTGTGGAGTTCGTGTTACTTGTGTAACTTTTTTATTTTTATTTTATGTTGTCTTATGTAACACCTCAAATTTAGCAAATTGTGCCAAGATAAAAAATAATTAAAATTTCTTTCCATGCTCAATTTTCTCCCCCCAACTTAAGACCGAAAGTGACCTAGATTTGGTTTTACACCAACATACACTTTAAAGAACTGAATAAGCTCTGATGGAGTGAGCAGTGGTGGACAGTAAGTGAAGAGAAGTGAGGAAGGTGAGATTGAGATGTTTTGGACATGTGCAGAGGAGAGACATGGGGTATGTCGGAAGGAGAATGCTGAGGATGGAGACACCAGGAAGGAGGAAGACCAAGGAGGAGGTTTATGGATGTGGTGAGGGAAGACATGCAGGTAGTTGGTGTAAAAGAGGCAGATGTAGAGGACAGGGGGGTATGGAGACGGATGATCCGCTGTGGCGACCCCTAATGGAAGAAGCCGAAAGAAGAAGTATATAAATATTTATAATACTTAAACAGAAATGTCAATCGGAACTACATGACTCACTCAGTCAAAGCACTCAGCATAGGTCTAAATGAAGCTTTGAGTGCATCATGATTGAAAGAAGAAGAAGCATAATCTGCAGTTATTTCACTCCAGTGAACTATGATGGAGCTTCATGTGACGTCAAAACACAATACGCCACAAATATGTCAAAGCATCTAAAAGTAAAACACCCAACAGAGCTCGACTGAGTACAGCTGAGGAAAGACAGAGGAGGTAACACTGAAACGACGCCATCTTCTGGCTTGATTCAGAGATCTATATACTTTATACCATACAGATTGTTTCAGTTATGAAGATATTACACTGCATACGAGTATAAATATTTCAACTGGAGATTTTATTTAGCAGTACAATTTTTATTAAAACATTAAATACATATTTTATAGAAGTATCGCTACTAAAAAAAAATATATTGGTATCGTCCATCCCTTATGTCCTGCAAATGAACCTGTTCTCAGAGCTGAAGTCAACACACTCTGCCTGATCAGAATCGCGCGTTCATCACTCCCGTGTTATCAATAAAAACCAATATATCAGATACAGTATTAAAAACCCTGGTCGCCATCCACAGACAAAATGCATCACATACACGTTCACACTAATAAAGCGCACCGGCATCGTGTTTTTAAACAGGAGTTATCAGACATCGGGGTCCTTTGTTGTAAACCTCGGGGTCCTTTGCTAACAGCCGTCGCGTGAATATGACGTGTGTTTTCCGCGCTCTGCTCGTATCGGGAATGGCAGCGCATTTCATTTGAGGTAACTTCAGTGACTTGTGGTTTTTTTTTAACTTTTATTTTTTATATTATCATGCTTTATTTGATGTATAAGATATATTTTTAACGTGGAGAATAAATGTCTGGAGATGATTTGCAACGCTTAGCATTAGCTTTAAACGGTATAAACGTGATTAGCTGTGATGCTAATTTTAAGTTGAGTTCATGCAGTTTGAAAGAGCTCGAGTCATCATGGCGGGTTTCTATACTCTCTATTAGACACACTAAGATCTGACTCTATATAAACACTTTACTAGCGAACTAACTAACTAACTAACCTCTACACTCGTTATTGTAATAGAATTAATCATCATCGGTGTAGTTATTGGTTATAACACACACACACACACTTTATTTAGTAGTGTGTGTGAATAAAGAGAACATCCTTACCTCAAGATCTACTTTTATCAAGATTCATTGGATTAGATTTAGACTAGATTCAACTTTATTGTCATTGTGCAATGTACATGTACAGAGCTAATAAAATGCACGTATATAACATATAAATATATAGACACACACACACACACAGACACACACACACACACACACACAGGAATGAGGGTAAATAATGTACAAAAGGTGCAGTAGGTAACTGTGTGTGTGTGTATGTATATGTATGTGTGTGTGTGTGTATATATATATATATATATATATATCATACAATATACAGTGCGACGATTATGCATAAATCAGAAAATAAATATACTCAAATGACATGATACATTTATACTTGTCCATGTCTATATGTATGATACAGTAAATAGATAATTTTATAAATACAACTTGACATTTGTCATTGCACAGTACAAGTACACAACAACAAATATATTAAGGCTCCAAGTAGTGACAAAAATATGCCCAAGCTGTTTCAGTTCAGTGACGATATATATATATATATA
>MU551577.1:2701371-2760654 GCA_024362625.1 Silurus asotus | reverse complement strand
AAAAAATAAACTTGAAATCATGTGTGCCACAATTATTGGCACCCCTGATGTTAATACTTTGTACAACCTCCTTTTGCCAACAAGACAGCACTTAATCTCCTCCTATAACATTTCACAAGATTGGAGAACACAGAGAGAGGGATTTTTGACCATTCTTCTTTGCACAATCTTTCTAGATCATCCAGTGTCCTGGGTCCTCTCTTATGCACTCTTCTCTTTAGCTCGCCCCACAGGTTTTTGATTGGGTTGAGGTCTGGGGACTGAGATGGCCATGGGAGGACCTTGAGTTTGTGACTGCTGAACCACTTTTGTGTAGATTTTGCCACATGTTTTGGATCATTATCCTGCTGAAAGACCCAATGACGACCCATCTTCAGCTTTCTGGCAGAGGCCATCAGGTTTTTATTTAAAATATCCTGGTACTTCAAAGCGTTCATAATGCCATGCACCCTAACAAGGTTCCCAGGGCCTTTGGAAGAGAAACAGGCCCACAGCATCACAGATCCTCCACCATACTTCACGGTGGGCATGAGGTGCTTTTCGGCATACTCATCTTTTGTTTTACGCCAGACCCACTTAGAGTGTATGTTGCCAAAAAGCTCAATCTTAGTCTGATCTGACCAAAGCACATGATCCCAGCTGAAGTCCCAGTACCGCTTAGCAAACTCCAGACGTTTAAGTTTGTGAGTGTTAGTGAGAAAATGCTTTTTCCTTGCATGCCTCCCAAACAGCTTGTTGGCATGTAGAGAGCGTCTGATGGTTGTTTTGGAGACTCTGTGACCCCAAGATGCCACTCTTTGATGCAATTCTGTGACGGTGAGCTTGGGAAATTTTTTTACTTCTCTTACCATCCTCCTCACTGTGCGTTATGGCAAGATAAACTTGGAACCTCTTCCAGCCTTGTTTGTCGCTGTTCCAGTTGTTTTAAACTTCTTAATGATTCCTCTGACTGTAGATACCGGCAAGTTAAGGCGAGTGGCTATTTTCTTGTAGCCATTGCCTGACTTATGAAGGTCGACACACATCTGCCTTACTTGAATGGTGTGTATTCTTGTCTTTGCCATGTTGACAAATGGGTAAGAGAATTAGGCCTCTGTGTCACGTCATATTTATACCCCAGGGAAACAGGAAAACATAAATTACTAATTAAAAGTTCCTAGATACCCTGACCAACCTTAGCAACTACAGAAAAATATATATATTAAAAAAAAAATTATATTTTTCAGAGGAATTGTTAGGGGTGCCAATAATTGTGGCACACATGATTTCAAGTTTTCTTTATTTTTCTAAATGTGTGATTTTTTTTTACCACCAAAGTAATGTACTTAAATGAAAGGTTGGATTTTTCTCTTTTTTTGCATTTGGGTTCTATGTTGTTTTAAAAAAAAGGAGAATTTTTTGAAGTCCATTAATACATTTTAAACAGGGGTGCCAATAATTGTGGAGGGCACTGTATATATATATTAGTACCAGAAATAGCAAGTAGCATTGGTCAAACTGTGAAGGAGCGACTGTTTACTACAGCTGCTGTAATGCAAGTGATAACAGACACTAAAGTCCCACTACACTGTTCACTCCTTTGACTACTATCCAACACATGTGAACGGGACCTGCGCAAGCTCGGTGTGACGAAGTTTGACATGGCAAGTTTGTTGAAATCTATCCTATAAATTCGACAAATAGAGTGAGTGATTATAGTGATGTGTTGCAGCTAATAGAATAATAGAAAATCTGAATAAAAAAAATCTGTCTGGATTGTGTCACTCATTTTGTGTCACTGGATTGTGGATCATTTTTCCATGATTGTGCATTCCGTGGTATTTTATTCCTTATTTGCTGCTCAGGAATGATTTGCCTCCGTAGATCTACGTGCTGAGTAGAATCACGTGTTTGATGAGATGCTTTTGATATTTGATTTCAGTGTTAAAGGTTATTGTGAGTGGAAAGCATGTCATTCAGCTTCGGACAACCTACCGGTGGGGGCGGGTTTAGCTTCGGCACCCCTAAAACCACTGCGTCGACCGGCGCGGTCCCCGGCTTCTCGCTGCCGACGAACGCTCCCCCTTCAGGAGGGTTCAGTTTCGGAGCAGTGCCTCAGCAGCAGCCTCAGGCCCCGGCAACGACTTCTCAAATCGCTGGACTCCTGGCACAGACCACCACGAGCACTGGAGCCCCACAGGGCGGATTCAGCTTTGGTGCGGCTGCACAGAGCAGCACTCCTGGTGGAGGCTTTTCTTTCGGGTGAGTCTTCCAGAAATGTAGAATTGAACTTGCAGGCATTCATGAGAAATCTAATCTTAATTGGTTTTTCCAGAGGTGCTCCAAAACTGAGTCTCGGCTTGACTCCGGCTTCTCAGCCGGCCACGACAGCAGCGACTCTGGGGGGCCTGTTGAATTCCTCCAACTCGTCCAGTGGCACAGGCTTTACATTCGGAGCACTTCCGACTCAGACTGCAGCTTCAACCCAGCAGCCCACAGGAGGCTTCAGCTTTCCCGGGGCAAAGGTTCAGGCTCCTGCAGCAACTACAGCACAAAGCACTCCTTCCTTCTCCCTGGGGGGGCAAAGCACAGGTAAGCTCAGGCTGACACGGCTGTGGGATGCTTACATGATCTTCGATAATCGTTATTTAGTTTTAATTAGATTGAGATTGTATAGATGGTGTTTTCTAGTTTAGTTTGAGCATAAATTATTCAAATAATGTTGTACAGAACAAAAAGTAGCAGCTACACTGAGCGCTCATCACAAGTATGCAATTCTCTCTCTATTTATCTGTTCTGTCCATTGGGAACAACAAAAGCACAAGGTTTGAAGAAAAGAATTCATTAGTCTTTATACTTGCGGATGTCTGAAAGCGTACGTCGCCATAGCAACTTAGTCTGTCAAGTCAATTTTATTTCTATAGCGCGTTTCACACGAGACATTGTCTCAAAGCAGCTTTACAGAATTTAACAGTCTGGTTTACAGTTAGCTTAGTTTGACAGTTTATCGAAAGCAGTCAGGCTTCTCAGGGTTCACTACCTCCATCACTTTCAAAATGGAAATAATTCGCCCAGTTAAGGCGTCATTGGTCTGAGCAACTTTAGCTTACATCCCCCCTAAATGACTTGTTCAGATTTTTTTTTTTATACCATTCATTCACCCTGGATCCAGGGCTTATCCATAGTTTGTCACAGTGCAACACACACACGGTCCCCAAGCTCATTTACACTCGTTAGTGTGGCCAATGCTTTTTCTGGCATTTTTGTTTAGTAGAGTAATCACGTGTTTTTTTTAAATAGATTATTTTCTTTTCTATGAAGCCAAATTGGTTCTATAAATAATGATTGAAATATTAATAAATAAACTGGTTTAAAATCAGATATTGGTCCAAATATAGGAATAAAAAAAAGAAGCCTGAGGAATCTGAAGTGAAATAAACATGTCTGTAGAGTAGCTTTATTTTAATGGTCCTTATAAAATCCAATCATTTACTGTTTCTTGAAGGTCTCACTCTGGGCAGTGCTGTTGCAACCCTTGCAGCTCCCTCGACCGGGATTAACTTTGGAATCAAGCCTGCAGGTCTGGGCACAGTTTACAATTACCCTCAGAACCTCTGTGACAAAACACTGTAAAAGATAAAGAAAGAAACGTTGAGAATGTTTTGAAATTTGTACTTGTTCTTCCAGCCACGCCGACTCCTGCCAGTACTGCTGCTGCTTCTGCCCAGGCTCTCCAGGCTTCCCATGCCCTCCAGGCTGCCCAGGCTTCCCATGCCCTCCAGGCTGCTCAGGCTTCCCAGGCCCTCCAGGCTGCTCAGGCTTCCCAGGCCCTCCAGGCTGCCCAGGCTTCCCAGGCCCTCCAGGCCCACCAGGCTGCCCAGGCTTCCCAGGCCCACCAGGCTGCCCAGGCTCTTCAGGCTGCCCAGGTTTCCCAGGCTGCCCAGGTTTCCCAGGCTGCCCCTGTATCCTCACTGTTTGCCATTGCTGTCCCCCCCACTTCAGCTCCAAGCTTCAGCTGTAAGTGTGTGATGCTCATAAAGATCAAAGTTCATTAAACCCAAGACCACAAACTTTTTTATAAATCCTTTAAAATATATACATATATAAATTCATTACTTTTACATTTTCTACTAGTGGGAGGTTTAATAAGCACAGCAGCCCCAGCAGCATCTTCAGCTACAGCCTCCACCGGCTTGATGCTCAAACCACTTGGAGCCGGCATCACCAACACCACCGGCACTACAGGTAACATTCATCATAAGGCAGCATTTCTGCACAGACCATCTGGTTTCAAGGTTGCCAGATTTCTCTATTCCACCCCTCCAGTTAAACAGATTGCAATCGTTTGCAATTTAAAGCCAACCAGAGCTGAACCGTGTTCTTGCACTCGACCACTATAATGTAATGCGAAAGTAACGCAGAGAGAAACGTTACAGACTCGCCACGCCCATCCTCCATCATCCCTTCTTCAGTTTGTGCCGTATGATGGGTATTATAAATGACACGGTTGTATTCCTGACCACTAACAGATTATACAGTAAATAAAGCGCTCAAATAAAAATAACTATTCCTTTGTTTTAGCTGCTGCTGTTTCTTCAGCGGGAACCACAAGCTTTTCACTGGGGCTAAGACCCGCCGTCTCTGCTGCACCGCCCATTTCTACAGTCGTGTCCACCGCAGCAGTTATCTCCAGGTGTGGTACATAACGTAACATGCAGTAATTACTGAAAGATAACAGCATTTTTTCATTCTGTTTTCATTTGTTTTGTTTACTTTTGACAACTTCTTTTGTTAGTGCTGCACCAGTGATGTCATATGCTCAGCTGGAGTCCTTGATCAATAAGTGGAGTTCAGAGCTGGAGGACCAGGAGAGACACTTCCTACAGCAGGCCACTCAGGTCAACGCCTGGGACCGCATGCTGGTGGAGAACGGAGAGAAGGTAGCTGAGCATTTTATGTAGGAGCAATACATCGATATGAGAGATTGCAAATATGCCAAAAAACTTTTTTCACTGTAGAGAAAACACCTGTGGGCAGGGGTGGTTGCCAGGTTTTCTCTCAAAATCCCTTCACCAGACACAAATAAAAAACTGCTCACCAAAAGTTCATCGAAAACCAGTATCATTTAGTATAATTATAAGCTTGACCTAAAAACTGAGCGCCAAAATAAAACCATATTTATTGAATGTATTTGAACAAAAAAAAAGGGAATCGGCTTTTATATTTTGAACCTCCTCTTTGTATAGCTCAAATATAGGAATATGGAAATTTGCACTTTTCCCAGTCAAATATTTCTCCATTGCCATCGCTGGCTTTCTGTTTTTGTGCATTCTATTGTCCCAAATAAACAAGGTTATTATTGCGCTTCCTACTGCCACCCATATTTCCATAGCACTCAACAATAATTTATTCCAGTAAATTATTTCTAGAAATTAAAAAATATTGGTTTTGGAGCAATATAATAAGTGTAAATCGGACAATCTCCCAGTACAGTGGATCAAAAACAAAAACATGGCTGGTTCAACAGCCCTTCCTTATCCAGAGCACCTTAGAGTCTATATCAAAACCACATCCCCATGGTAGTTCACACACATCAAAGACCTAACAAGAGATTTACAAAAAAATAAAAAGAGGCACCCACCCATTACTCCCTTCAAATCTAAATAATCGTTTTCTTACAACAAAAGCAGTGAGCCGGTCTTTTAGGGCAAAGTAAACAAGCCTCAGCTAATGAAGGATTAAGCGCATGATAGGATATTTCATCTCTACATTTTATGTGCTGTTACACTGCTTAATATTTTTATTGGCATCAAAATGTCAAAATAAGCTTTCCCCCACTTTTTTTTAATCCGTATTTTAACTCATTAAACAGATGTAATGGTTAGAGTAAAATACCAAATATATGCCAAAAGTATTGGAACACCATCCATATGCACCTTTTCCAGCCATATTTGGTTTCTGCCCAAAACTGTTCCACACAAAGTTGTAGGTACACAATTGTAGATGATCTCTTTGAATACTTTAAATTTTATATTTTCCCTTTATTTAAAGTGCTAGACTCAAACCTGTTTCAGCATGACAAAGCTCCTGTGCATAAAGCCAGCTCCATGAAGATATAATTTACATGAGTTGGAGTGGAACACCTTTTGGGATGAATTTAGAACGCTGACTGCACCCCAGGCCTCCTCTTCTACATAACAATAGTTGATTACTAACATAGTTGTGGGCTGAATGAGCACAAGTCTTCATAAGCGCACTTCAAAAGCTAGTGTTTAGAGGGTTTAGGTTATATAACAGCAAATTGGAGCATTTAAAGGTATGAAATTGTTTCGTCTTGTTCTGTTTGTCTGTTTTTAGATTACATCCCTTCATAAAGACATGGAGAAGGTTAAACTGGACCAAAGGAGGTAAGAGTGGCCAAGCTAGCATATGCAATGGTAGTATTATTATTTTAAAGACATATTGATGTCTAAAGTTTGGGTTTTTTTGCTGTAATTTTTTTCACTCAGGCTGGATCAGGAATTAGACTTTATTCTGTCCCAGCAAAAGGAGCTGGAGGATCTTCTTATACCCCTGGAGGAGTCGGTAAAGGAGCAAAGTGGGACCATCTACATGCAGAATGCAGATGAGGAGCGAGAGAGAACGTAAACATATCCCTCACTTACAAATGCGAAAGAAATTGTGTCTCTGTGTTGATGTGTGTGTGTGTGTGTGTGTGTGTGGTATTATATTTAGTATCACAAAAGTCAGTGCACCCCTCACATTCCAGAAACCATTTTAGTATAAATTCTCAAGGGACAACAATTGACAGAAATTAAACTTGGACATATTTTTGAGTAGTCAATGTGCAGCTTGTGTGGCAGTACAGTTCTGTCCTCTGAAAATAACTTTACAGCCATTATTGTCTGAATAACAGGCAACAAAAGTGAGTACACCCTAAATGATAACAGCTGTACCTTGTGTAACTATGCAAAGCCACATGTCCTATTCATTCATGTTTTTGTCTGCTTGACAGGACCATACAAATGTGTGTATCTTGTATTAGAGCAGTTAAAATTTGGTGCTTTCAGTACAATTCTGTCATACTGACCACTAGATGTTCATCATTCCACCTCATGGCAAATAACTCTAAGGATTTTGAATTAGATTGTCGCTCTCCACAAAGATGCCGAGGCAATGAGATCAGAAACACCCCGAAACTGAGTTACAGTACAGTGGCCAGGGTCATGCAGAGGTTTTCCAAGACGGGTTCCACTCGGAACAGACTTCGCAAGGGTCCTTCAAAGAAGTTGAGTCCTCGTGCTGTGCATCAGGTGCAAAAACCGGTTTTAGAAAACAGACTATTGACTGCTGCAGCCTTGTTTTAGAGGTTGCAGAAGGTCAGTTTGTCAGTGCTCAGACGATACGCTGCACACTGCAACAAGTCGGTTTTTAATGACCCTCCTCCCAGTAGGAGGCCTCTTCTGAAGCGGTCTCACAAGAAAGCACACAAACAGATTGCTGAAGACACCCTGTCTTAGAGCATAAATTACTAGAACCATGTCCTGTGGTCTGTTGAGACCAAGATAAACTCGTATGGCTCAGATGGTGTCCAGCATATGTGGGGACACCCTGGTGAGGAGCAACAAGAAAATTGTCTTGCTTACGGTCAAGCATGGTGGTGGTAGAATCATGGTCTGGGGCTGCATAAGTGCTTCGTTGAGGGGAAACATGAATTCCAACATGTACTGTGACTAAAGCAGAACATGACGCCCTCGCTTCAGAAACTGGTCTGATTGGCAGATTTCCAACATAATAACGACCCAAACACACCGCCAAGATGACAACAACCATGCTGAGGAGGCTGAAGGTGATTGAATGGCCAAGTATGTCTCCAGACCTGAACCCTATTGCGCACCAGTGGGGCATCCTCATGCGGATGGTGGATAAGCACCATGTCTCAAACATCTAGCAGCTCCGTGATGTCATTATGGAGGAATGGAAGAGGATCCCAGCAACAACCTGTGCAGCTCTGGTGAATCCCATGCCCGGGAGGATTAAGGCAGTGCTGGATAACAGTAGTGCTCACACAAAATATTGACACTTTAGACAGTTTTGACATGTTCACTTAGGGTGTAGTTACTTCTTTTTTTTTTTTTGCCAGTTATTTAGAGAACAATGACTGTATGTTGAGGTTTTTCTTTTTGTATTTTTTTTTTTTTTTAAAAGAGTACAGTAAATGTATACTGCGATACAAGCTGCACATTGAATCCTCTACAATTGATCTAAAACAAGTTTTAATTTCTCTAGTATTGTCCCTTGAGAAGATAAACTAAGCCTACAGAATATACCTATGTAGATATTCTCTTTTCTGAAGCAAAGAAGTGTGGAAAGGGTCAGCGCATTACTGCACATAGTATTCTGCTTAAATTCTAGTAGACCAGTGCTGATAAACATTATATTATTGCAGTCATTTTAGCCATCCAAATATATTGTTTATAATCGGATAAGGCTGAAATCTGCTAATGAAGAGCTTCTTAGTTTGTGAAGGTTGTGCTGCTTTAAAGAAAACAACCAGCCAAATAAAAAAATCCTATCTTTTGCAGGTACAAGTTGGCAGAAAATGTCGATGCTCAGTTGAAGAGAATGTCCCAAGATCTGAAGGAGATCATCGAGCACCTCAACACATCCAACGGGCTGGCCGACACAAGCGACCCGGTATGCATCTCACCCTCATTCTATACTTTCACACGTTATTTCTAAAAACGACGTTCAGACTGGAAATGATCACTACAGGAGTTCATTTGTTTAAGAGGCAGTGGATCCTTTTAAACATTGAGTTATTGCATCAAGGCTTTCATTCATCATGTAGCAATGCTGAACCCCAGACCAAGCACCAGGGGAAGGTGTCTCTAGGGTTTGCTGTGTGCCCAATTTGCTTATTTATAGGTTTTAGTCTCTTCTTCTGTCCATAATGGATGTTCTGCAACTTGTTCAATATAGAAAATGATATGCCTTTATTATTATTTTTATTGTGCAGCAAGATTCCCACACATTGTGTGGGAATTGACTTTCTGTCTATATTGAGGTACATGCATTGCTACAATGATGAATCCTTAGATGAAAATATAAATCTAATGTAAAAGTTGCATTGCTGTCAGGCTTTAATTTTATTCTACAAAATGCTCATACTCATATTTTATTTCTTATCGTACCATTCCAGCTTCAGCAGATCTGCAAAATCCTCAACGCTCATATGGACTCTCTGCAGTGGGTTGAGCAAAACTCTGGTCAGTATCTCGCTAGCTCGATTCCATGCCATCCCGAGTGATCTTTAATTAAATGCTAAGCTAGGAAAAGGTTAGTTTGGTGTCCCTAATGACTATTTTCATTATGCAGTTCTGCTTCAGAGGCGCGTGGAGGAGGTGTCCAAGCTGTGCGAGAGCCGCAGTAAGGAGCAGGAGAAGAGCTTTCGTTTGAGTTTTCAGTGATGGAAATAGAAAAAAAACGTTTTTGTAAATGAAAAAATCATAGTTTTGCTGATTCTGTTCTAATAAAACTTATCCTTTTTACTGTCAATTCATTTTTCTTTGAATAGTTATCCACTTTTGTATTGACTATTGCCGTTTTCTCTCAATAAATAGACTGTCAGCTAAAGAGAAACCAACCAGGCAACATGAAATGATGAGTGCAGAATTTTATAGAGTCGCCATGATGAATATATTTTCAAAATGTACTGCACAAATACAAGAGATTCCTTTGCAATCGGTGTAAGTAGAGTGTTTTAGTGTAGATCGTGTTTCACTCTCTTAAACACGCGCTTTCGATGCCACTGTTTTGTGGCTCAGAGACACTTAACCCACGTTGCGTCGTTAATATTCTTCGGCCAATCAGATTCACTTCCTGGTTTGTGCCGCTTCAGCCAATCAGCGCGCTTCTTTCTGTCGGAAAACATGGCGCCTTGCTTTGTTTGATTTCACTCGGTAGCTTCGGCTGTTCTTCTTGCTCACGCTTTCTACCATTTACAGCCAAAACGAGCAGAATATCGCTTTGCATGGAGATGCCAAGATCTTTTGTGGTTCCCGTTCTAAGGAAATGAGCAACGAAAACGGCAGGTATGTGCTCAGGTCGAGCTGTTTTCCGGTCCTGCCTTCTGCTAGCGGCTTCCAATAAATGACTAGATGACGGTCTGGTGGGAAACCGGTGCAGTCCTGCAGGCCCAACACGCACACACTCCGGCGTCTGTAGAAGTGTTTAACACGCCGCTTTTACACACGTTCTATCGTTCAAAAAAGCGTTTTTGGTGGGGTGAATAAGACAAGTGTGTTTTAATGTCTTTTCTGAATTGGACACTGGAGCAAAAACACGACTCAAATCTGTTTTTTCTGCTTTCTATTTATAGCTGCAGCTTTTTGGTTTTCGACAAACAAAACGAGGAGTGAGAACAATTTATTTTTGAGAAACGCTGAATCATGAATTGAAGGTGTCTAATAACGGGTGTAATTAAAGCAGCCGGTGAAGCTGCTGCATGTCCGTGTAGGATAATATATACAGCCGTACTAATCATAACATCAGGCGGATGTTGACGGATGTTGACGAGCAAAAACACACGTTAATGACAGATTTTTCGCTTTGCAAACTCCCTCTTTCACTCGGTTAAACAAGCCGCTGTGAGTGGCCGGCAGGCTGATTTAGCGCAGCCTGCGCCATTTTAGCGCGCCAGAGTCATCCGGCAAGATGGCGCTCTTGCTTTGTTTCCTTCAGCTCGCCAGGGAACATCAGCGTTAGTCTCGTGTAATAGGGAGGGGAAAAAATACACCTCAAAGCCACTGCGTGCGGATCCCGGAGGGAATATTTGAACGTTTATCTCGTGTGAGGAGAGCGACAGCAGCGGTGGGAGATCTGCAGGTGTGTGTGTGTGTGTGTGTGTGTGTGTGTGTGTGTGTGTGTCTACATGCAGCCTCGGCTTAATTCCCTACGCAACTTCTGCGATCGCATCACATACTAAGAGTTATAATCCGGGATTTTATTAGTTGTGACCGTCGTGATCGTGTGAATGCGGCGGGATGCAGTACGGTGTTAGCGGTGTCACGTGCAGGAGAAACTCCGATGGATACTTGAACCCGGTTTTTAGCTCCGGTATAGAAAAAAAAAATCAAAGGCCTTTTTTTATGCATTTGCTTTACACTGGATTTGCTGTCACTTTCTTTTTTTTCTCCTCCATCATCCTCCTTTAGCCTCTATATGCTGTTGATCTGCACATGTTATGGTTTGTGTGTGTGATGATCTCATGTTCTGATCATCTACACACATTGATCCTTTTCCGACTGCCATCAATGACTTAGCCGGTTAGCTAACATTAGCTTTCCTTTTTCTTCTCCTCGTAGGAATTGTGCTTAAATTCTTCGGTAATTTGGCTGAACTCTCTTTTTTTTATTAAATAAAAACAATTCCATCACTGCTTTTTTATTTATTCTTTTTATTTTTATATAAATAAAACTCAGCCGGCTCTTTCATTCACTACCTAGCTGTCTACATGATTACCCCGTGTTCCATTTACGCTCCTGCTAGAAGGGGTAGTGCCCTAAGTAGGGCGTCAAATCCATGTTCCGTTTTCAAACTAAGGGTGCATAGGAAGGCATTAAGCCCTTATTTGGGACCGAGCCCGAGTTCACTCAGCCTACTTGCTTACCTGCTTGGGTAACGGCGTTCGCTAGTTCTGTGCTAATAACAATTTCAAACACACTTTCCCCCCCCCCCCCAAAATTTTTTCCCCCCCCCCCCCAAGATGTTAAAAAAAAAAGATGTTGAAAAATAAACACGTTTTTAAAGCGATATTTTTTTTCTCAATAAAAAACCCACCCGAGTTTTCGACAGCTGTTTTATAGTTTCATTTTCTCTTTTATTTGTTGTACCTTAAACTATTAGGTAATAATTAAATAAATTTTTATTTGTATAGCGCTTTTAACAATGAACACTGTCTCAAAGCAGCTTTACACCAATAATGTGGTGATAAAAATGAGTTCTTTATAAGTGTAAGTTTGCCCCCTGATGACGTCAGATGCGACTGTGGCAAAGAAAAACTCCCTGAGATCTGATAAGGAAGAAACCTTGAGAGAAACCAGACTCAAGAGGAAACCCGTCCTCATCTGAGTGCCACCGGATGTCCATTTAATACAGATAAACTATGTTGCGGTGTGCAGTGATGGTGATCAGATGCAAACTGTAGTCCTGAGTCAGTGTAGCAGACTGTCGACATTAACTACAGACCAAATCCAAATCCTCAGAGTTCCTGTTCTTACTTCGGAATAATGAATATTTTTATAATACCTGCTTATTCCTGTCAGCTGGAGCCGGACATTGTGGCACGACATTTTTACACAATATATAACAATTACTAGTTCTTCCAAAACTTGTATTCATTTTAAATGTTGTAAAAAATAAAAATAAAAAAGGCTTATAATCAATATAAATGGTACGGTAAATACTGAAGTTGTTAATGTTTTTGTTTGGAGTGACGAAGATGTTTTGGTGACACGGTGAGTGAGCTGAGATTGAGATGGTTTGGACATGTGCAGAGGGACATGAGTTATATTGGTAGAAGAATGCTGAGGATGGAGCCACCAGAAGGGAGGAAAAGAGCAAGGCCAAGGAGGAGGTTTATGGATGTGGTGAGGGAAGACATGCAGGTAGTTGGTGTGAAAGAGGCAGATGTAGAGAACAGGGGGGGTATGGAGGCGGATGATCCGCTGTGGCGACCACTAATGGGAGCAGCGGAAAGAAGTACGGTAAATTCTTTCAGGAATGCGTTTTCCATGGGCAGTTTTTGCATTAAGGCGTCAATGTGAGAACAGTTGAGAACCTCAACAATGATGGAACTATACTGAATGAACATTCGGTGTTGGACGGACGGAGAGAGATTTATTAATCCCAAAGTGAAATAAGCATGGGTTTACTTTTGAGTCTGGTTTCTCTAAAGGTTTCCTGCTCTTACTCACTCTGAGAGTTTTTCATTGCCTCCTGTCACCACTGACTTTCTCATTAGGCACAAATTTATATTTGACAGATTAATAAGTTTCAAGGTACATTCATAATCTCTTTAATTCTGCAAAGCTGCTTTCGGGGGAAACAGTCGTTGTTAAATGCGCTCTATAAATGGAATTTATTATATGAAATCCACTTGTACGTGGTGTCTTTTTTTATTTTAATTCATTTTTTTTACTCCTTAGGATAATCAGCGTTTCACCCTGTACACTGGATAACGTTTTTCTTCCAGTCTTGCAGGAAATGTTGATCTGTAAAAGGAAGTGTGTCTTGTTAGTGATCAAGCACATCCTGGATTATAACCCTAAAATGCGCTGTATGGACGAAAGTGTTGCGACACCTGACTTTCAGCCGTACTTCTTTGAATTCTAAAGTTTGATGCATCAGAACATGACCATCTGGTCCTTAGTAGGTCTTACGATTAGGTAAATACAACCTCAGGTGATCACCCCCCCCCAAAAAAACCTACTGTTATTGTGTGTATATATATATATATTTTTTAAGTAGTTTAATTAAATGCCCTTTATTAATTGATCATCAGAAAGTGTGACCGCCTCGCTAACAGCCCACTGTTTTAGCAGTTTGCTGTTGTGGAGCTTTTAGGTGTGTGCTAACATAACACCAATGAGGAAAGAGCTCAGCAATGATCCTAGAGAGTTGTTGCTGTCTGTTAATATGAAAAGGGTTATAAGGCCATTTCCAATTTAAATTCCATCATTCTACAGCGATTAGGATTATTCACACGCATTCAAGGCGGTTGGTAACTTTACCAGTGGCCATCTCAGCAAATTCACCTCTATGTAATACCGTGCAATGCTAAGAGCGTTCGCCAGTTGCATCTCGGACTCCACACGCTTCAGTCAGCACGTTAAACGCGCACGTTCACGACAGTACAATTAGAAAAATACAAGCTTGGCGGAGGAGGGGGGGGGGGGTGATTTGGGTGCGTTTTGCAATAACAAATTTGCAGCCATTGAGTAGACCACGAACAAGTCTGTATACCGACGTATTCTAGAGTCGAATATCAGGCCGTCGTTTTGGCCGAATTGGGTTATAAGCACAATTGAAAAAAAAAAGGAGGGGGGGGGGGGGGGGGGGGGGGGGGGGGTGATGATTTGGGTGCGTTTTGCAGCCACAGGGCCTGGGAAATTTGCAGCCATTGAGTAGACCACGAACAAGTCTGTATACCGACGATTTCTAGAGTCGAATATCAGGCTGCCATTTTGGCCGAATTGGGTCATGTAACAGGACCATGAGCACAATTGCAGCAGCAAATCCACAAACAGAATGGCTGGGGAAAAAAAAAAAACAGAATCAAGTTGTTCTAATGACCCGGGCAAAGTTCTGACCTCCGACTGTGCATAAACAAATGGCTGCAAACTTTAATGAACTGAATATTGGAAAGAAAAGAGGGCCAAGATTCCTCCACAGTGATGACGAACAGTCACACCGAACATGATGACCTATTGCTAACATGATCTACTTATTGCTAAAGGTTGTCCTCCAAGCAACTGAATCATAAGACTCTGTGTCGTCGTACGATTTGTACAGGACGTCTTTGGATGTAGTAGAATTGAATGTTCCCTTCACTTGAACTATGAGACACAAAGCCGAGCTCCACGAAGACCTAGTTTACATGAGTTGGAGGGGAAGATCCGTGTCCAATGTGAAATGTAATGGGTTCAAAAAGTGCATTAGACGTTTATGGTCAGGTCTCTACAAACCTTTGTCCATGTTGTGCTTTTGTGTTCAGTCTATTGAGTTCAACATTCAGTTGTTTTGAAGCCAGGCACTTATTTGGCTTAATTAGATTAGAAATACTTTTGCTCCTTTTCCAGTATTCGACCTCCTTTTTTTTACGGCTCTCGGCATTGTGGACTCGTTATCCACTTCGTCAGCGCGATAAACGAAGCCTTTTTGAATCTTCATGTGTTTCAAACGAGGCATTATTGTTTTTGTCATCTTTTAGATCTACCAAGCTTTCTGCACTGGTGACAAAACTTCATGAATTCTTGGATCATTCGTCAGAGGAAGAAACTGCTGCATCTGAAGTTAATGAAATCTCCAGTGGTAAGAGTTCTCGAGGACTATACACACATTACCCCCGAACTAGAAAAAGCCCTTCCATGGCTTGAATTTTTCCCCATGTTTATTTTTGTCTTATTCTCTTTCAGGTAAAATGGCCTCCAGTGATTCAAACATTAATGAAGAAATAATGGAAAAGGTAACATTTTACTGTGCCTTATTTCTTTCTGTTCTGCTGGATATAATGCCTTTGTGTGACGATCAGTAAAAATTACTGATGATTTTTATTCTTCTTTTAGAAAAAAACGTATATTTTTAAAGTAAAAACGGTGAATTATTTTTAAGCGGCTTTTGCACAGCATTGTTTAGAATTGTCCAATTCGCTATGGCATTTGTGTATCTAACATCGAATTAAAATCCGACCTTAACTGTGTGAGGAAATGACACGTCTACTTCTACACCGTGTATCACTTACGCAGGGCAAGAAAATATTGTCCACATTATTTTTGGTAAACTGAATATAAATAAAAAGTTTTGCAAGGTAACAATTCGAAAGGATTTAAAGGTTATTCTGATCAATCACTTGACTGGTTATTAAAATGTATTTGGAAATGTTTTGCAGCCCGGATGTTCCACTGAAGTCCCAAAGGCCACGCCACGCTCAAAAAGGTAATCATTTTTTTTCTGAATTGTGTAAACAACGTCCCCCATCCCCCCACCACCTGCCTCACCAATTGTAAAAATGTTGCCTCCTGATTGGTTAAAACCTACAACCACACGCCACATTGCAGATGAAACACGCCGTGTCTGGCCTGAAGAGACCATTTGAACAGCTTATGTGCATTTCATAAACACAAATATTCCATATTGTGGCAATTGATAAGGTTTTCCTACAGAAATATTCATTATTTTCTGTTATCGTTTGCATAATAATGGAAAGAGTTGTTTCTCCTTGATCAGCTGCTCGCTTTCTCTCTCTCGGGATTTTTACTAAAAAGCCGTAAAGGCCTTACTGTGTCTCAGTGTAGTTTTATCTCTGACTGAAATGAATGTTAAATTGATATCTGCTCAATATCCCCCTTTTTTTTGTTGCTAGAGGATGCATTAGAATACGTGCTTTAATATAAAGCTGTCTTTTAAAATACAGTAAATGTGTTCTTTTTTTACATTTTTTTTACAATTTTTTTTTTAAGTAGGAGATCATGAATAATATCAGATGTAGTCAAAATGACTTTAAAAGAGCAAAAACATTAATATGGAGGTTGAACGTTGGTGTATAAATGTAAAATTTGAATGAGGCAGATAAATACTTGATGTTCTGCCTTGCGCAAATCAATTCAGTTTCTCCTTTCCCTCTGCTAATTTCAGAAAACCCGCGGTTGTAACGAAGCACACGGCTGTAAACGAGCCCGCGTCGGCAGACGAATGCGAGCTCAACAGCGCGGCCATTAATACTCAGGATGCCACGGTGGAAATGGAAGAGATACCCGAAGGTTTGCGCACATACGCGGGGGTCTGACTGATGCGCGGGCTGCCGTAGCTATGCACGGTTGTTCATTTTGCCTGTTTTGTGTGCAGACGTAGTTATCGTGAAGCCAGAACCTGTCAACAATGAAGGAAAAGACGAATTCAAAGGCCCAGAATTCCGTACCAAAGGGGGCAGCAAAGTCAAGGAAGAGAGTCAAAGGAGGCGTCCCGGTGAGATTGTGTTCCGAAGATGGTCGTGTTTGTTTCTGCGTTCCCCCTCGTTTTTTTATTTTTGCCTCATTTTTTATTTTTTTTTTTTGTCTTTTTCCCAGATGAGCACCTCGAAGAGATCAGATGCTCAAGAGTTAATTGCACTGCGTGCGGGCAGCAAGTCAATCATTTCCAGAGGGACTCCGTGTATCAGCATCCAATACTCAAAGTTCTTCTCTGCAAAGTAAATATAACCGCTTACTCCACGCATCAGCATGGCGGCGACGTGCACCACCAGCGCTCGTGACTAACACTTTGGTTTCCTCCCTAGTCCTGTTTCAAGTATTACATGAGCGACGACATCAGTAAGGATGAAGACGGCATGGACGAACAGTGCAGGTCAGTCTGCACAACATGAAGCGGTCACGCCGATGAGGCTCGAGTGCGCACATCTGGTAGTTCTGCAGTAGTTAAAAAGCACCGGTGTGTCCATTTAGCGACACAGAGCTGAACCGCATGGACACCGTGTTTAGATTTGCTCCGTGTCAAATCATGCGCAAGTTTCATATGTTCTTCCGTCTTTTTTGGATTTCTCCCTCTGTGTCAAATTCAGCACGACGGATTTTTTTCGAATGTCCCCCTCTATGTTGGTTTTCTCCGGGGTTTTTTTGGTGGATAGGCTGTATTTAGCTGCTCACTCGTGTCTGCCTTTGCTTCGGATAAGTTTGCTAATCTGCTTAGTCTTCAAGCTAGCATTACTGAGAGCGTGGAAGTAAACACACGTAAATGAGAGAACGCACGACTCTGGAGTTTTGCACATACACTGGTAAAGAATCAATTTGTCGTTTAATCAAATTCTCAGTCATTTGTTATACGAAAAATCAGCTCCAATTGAAAATCAAGGAATTTACTGTAAAATGTGAGTGTTTTTGCTGTACGCTGCTTTGTAGCGTGGGATGCCTGTATTTGACGATCTTAACGAGGCGAACTTTGCCCTCTTTTAGGTGGTGCGCCGAAGGAGGTAATCTCATGTGTTGCGACTATTGTAGCAACGCGTTTTGCAAAACTTGCATCCTGCGCAACCTCGGACGAAAGGAGCTCTCTGGAATCATGAACGACGACGATAAGTGGCGTTGCTTCGTGTGCCACCCGGAGCCACTCCAAGACCTCGTTGCAGCCTGCGAGAAAGTTCTGAGAAACCTGGAGTGCATGAAAAAGCCGAAGGCAGACCACGACAAACCGAAACGCGACAGTACAAAGCACAAGCAGAGCAAAGTAAAAAATACAGCCCTGAACGGGAGGGACGTGAATTCCGAAGGATCCGGCACGCTAACCTTCTCCTACAAAACGTTAAAGGTTCCCAAAGAACTGGTCAAAAAGACAAAGAAGCTGATTGAGACGACAAACGGTTTGAACAACACTTTCGTGCAGTTTATCCAGCAGGAACCCGTCTACCTTGGAGATAACGTTGTCCGTCACAGGCACTTGAAAGCGTTTCGATCCGTTTTGGCCGATTTGAAGGAAGTCCACGTGTCTTTGGAGGAGGCGCTAGACCAAGAGTTCAGAGATTTGGAGGTCCAGAACGGTGAAGAAAATGAGTTAGTAGATAATCGTAACGCGGCCGAAGCGCTTCCCATCGCCGAGACTGTCGACCAGAGTAAAGACGACGACGACAAAGTGGTTCTGGATGATGCCACAGATGAGGTTCCAGCGCCATCCGAGGATTACATGGACGAGGAAAATGAAGTTCCTGCTGACGTAGAAATGATTGAAGAAGCAGTTCCTCCAGCAGATATTCCGGAGGATGGGGTTCAAGAAAATGAAGCAAATGTGGTTAAGAGCCAAGCTGACTGTGAAGATGGTGAAGCTGAAGAAGCTTCCCTTGACAAAGACATTGTCTCTATACCACCGTCTGTCCCCGAGGAACTCTTTGAGATGGTTGAGAGTCTTTCAGATTGTGTGAAACAAGAGGGCGAGAAGGACTCTCTCGATTCCACAGACAGCACATCAAGTAAGACCTCGCTGTCTGACCAAAAGTCAACCGAATCGGGTAAGAAGTCTGCAAAGGTCAGCAAAAAGCTAGTTGTCAAGCTCACCCCCATTCCTCTTAAAATCACCATAAAGAAAGATGAAAGCAAGAAAGAGCCGAAAGAGAAGGATGGGGCTCTGTCACCAGACGAAAGCAGGCGCTCTCCCAGGATGAAGACCACTCCTCTGCGCAAGTCGTCTGAAGGGAGGAGTAAGGGTAGGTCAGACAAAGCAAAAGAAAATGACGAAGACTGCAGCACTTCACAGGTTCCAGTTTCCGTCTGTCCATCAGACTCCGACTCGGACGAGGTCCCCGAGGTTCTGCGGCAGGTAGAAGGCATGGGGTCCGGCTCCGACGAACCGGAGGCGGAGCCTAACGGCAAGGCCACGGGAAACAAAGAAAAGGTGAAAAAGTCCGCCGGACAAGCCTCTGAAAAGTCCGTGAAGCGCAAGCTTATTACATCATCATCAGACACGGACGAAAACGCAAAGTCATCGAAAGCGAAGAAACAAGCCGCCAAAAAAAAGAAGGGCAAAGAATCCGATTCTTCAAACCATGACTCGGATCTCGAGAAAGAGATCAAGAGTTTAAGCAAGCTCAGCACTACGAAGAGATCTTCCAAACGAAGCAAGAAGCAGGCGAGCGAGACCAAGGAGAAGGAGGACGACGACGACGACGAGAGCAAGGAGGAGGAAAGCAAGGAGGAGGACAGTGAGAGCAAGGAGGCGGACGAAGACAAGAAGGAGAAGAGCAAAAGGGTGAAGGGTAAAAGGGAGAAGGAGGAACACAAGGAGGAGAAGGAGGAACATAAGAAGGAGGGCAAAAAAGGTCGAAAGAGATCGTTCGAGCGGAAACGGAGGTCGCAGAAGGGCAAAGAAAGCGCCGCGAAAGATTCGTCGTCCAGCGACGAAGAGGAGGAGCAGGCAGCCGACTCCGGAGAGGACAGCGGCGACCAGCAGAAGATAAAACCCATTCTCGAGTCTGTGCTGCCTCACATGGACGCTTTCCATCAGTCATCAGGTCAGTCAAATCAGAGCGATCAGAGGAGCCGACAATATGATAAAAATACACCACGATACTCAAATTGTGTCCTGCCATCATACAGTAATATCATAGAGATTTGCTACAGACTGTAAAGTCGAGGGGAAAAAATGGAAAATAATCTACATTTATCATCTCTGACAGTTACTAATCAATGAATTATTGAACACTGAAGTGGAAGGTAAAGATAAACATATTGTCAATGTTCATCTTTATTCAAGAGTTAAATCAATATAGAAAATGAAGTGTGCTGATACAGAAGGAAAAACTTGACTAAAACATCAAAATGTATTTTGAGTGGCAAGGCCTTTTTCTTATTTATTAATTTTTTTGTAATTTTTTATGGCCTTTTTGGGTTTGAGATCAAATGAGAAATACGAGACGATCAGATTTCTCGGTTACATTTTTCTTTAGAACATGGTACCTTTTGTAATACCACCCAACGTTTTAGTGAGCATGAGTAGAGTAGCAGATTATTGATTATTTTAGTAGTAGAGTGTTCTCCCTATTAGTCCATCGATTTATTGGATACAAAGTACTTTTACTTCATTAAATAGCAATACTAAATATACAAGAGAAAATAAGACCGGTTTCTTAAAACGAACAAGTATGTTTTAGTTCCTTTTTTAGAAAAATTGCAACCAGACTGTCATCATGCATGTATTATTAAACTGATCCATCCGTATCGTAAACTAAAATCAGCAACTGCCTCAAATCGAATCGTCTGAAAATATACTGTACATAACTAAAAACTGTTTGTCATCTTCAGGAGATGAAGCCCAAGTGAAGGAGGAACCCTCTCAGGTGGTCGACGATGACGACGACCCCGAGAATAGGTATGAATAAAGATTCCTGCAGTCATGTGGTTCCATTCAAAAAAGGCAAAGCAATGAATGCATCAGTATCCCATTAGCTCATATGGATCAAGTACTAGGAGTTTCCACTAATAAACTTAGTGACCACATTGATATAAACACCTGCACCTCTGCTCATTCATGGGTTCATAAGCTGTCTGGTTTCGGTGATCCGCACCCACTCGAGCGTCATATTTTTGTTGGTTGAAACCCTGCTCATTCACCTCAAGGTTCCTTTTGAGAGGTTTCTTGTATTTGTTTTAATGGGTGGTGGTTGTTCTCTTACCTCATTCATCAACAAAATATTTCCACACGCAGAGCTGCTTTTTTACCCCCACCCCCCCTTTTGTTTTCTGCATTTAACTTAACAGTTCTTATGTAAAAGTCAAAAAATATCTAGACATACTACATAGTCACAAGGATTTTCTTTCTTATTCTGATGCTGTGAAACTTCATTGCAACGCTGCTGAGCTGGGAACTGCATGCTTTTGCTTTAATCTGCTGCCTCACGATTGGCTGACTACATGATTGAGCACAAAGGCGATTCGATTAACGTGGCCTGTGAGCGATTATGCACGCGTCACGTTTGGATAAACGATCTGTGTAAATCGGAGAAATGGAAGTGTTTTTATGATGTGCGCATGCTTCATACGGCATTTGGAGAAAAAGTTAGCAGTGCCTGTGCTAGAACTTGAGCTTCAACCCTCCTAGTGGCACCATGTTTCTGGCACGTTTTATAGTTTTAGTAAAAAATACCACAATCCCCCTTTTTTCGCGGTAAGAACAGTGAATTTATAATTATTTTTTTAAGAAATTTGTTAGTTTTTAATGACTAAATACAAACATTTTTTATAAAAAATTTTTTTTTTATATATATATTTTGTTTTTTTTATAGTATTTATATCTTTACATTGTTAGGAGATATCTGTAGTCAATAACGAACACAGTAACAACTTACGAACAAATAAATATTTTTATTTTTTTCTTAAGGGAAATCACTCGCAGAGATACTCTGGTATTAACTGGTTTTGGTTGCATTTTTCTTATTTTTATGGATTACTGACTTCTATTTTATCCCATTTTTTTGTAGAATTGCAAAGAAGATGCTGTTAGCGCAGATCAAAGCCAATTACTCCTCAGGGGATGACAGCTCTTCAGAAGACGAAGACCTCAAAAAGGACAAAGAAGAAAAGTCTTCAACCAAAGACAAGAATGACGGCAGCTCTGGTGGTGAAGGTCAGGGTCCTGTAGATAAAGAACAAAAGAAAGCTGTAACACTGTGTACTGTGGGTTGTTTTGGAAACAGACTGATGCTATTGGTTTAGTGTCGTGTTTAATATTAGTTTAATTCCCTTAACCATTCTGAAGGTGTAGTCATTTTGCAGTGGATTGAGATTCTGTTTGTGGTAGAAACCTTTTATTTTTTTTTTTTTATATAATTTTTTATATTGTGTTAGATGAACAAGGAGCTTGGATGACACACGTGGCAGCAAAAATTATTTTTGGAAGGCATTTTGTTCTATACATTGGCACTCCATATATTAAAATCTAATAATAAACTGGTTAAAAATGTTTTATCTGACAAATCAAAGATGTAGTCTTTGATAAAGTGCAGTCTAGGGCTAGTGTGTGTGTGTGTGTGTGTGTGTGTGTATAATATATACACAGTACAGACCAAAAGTTTGGACACGCCTTCTCATTCAAAGAGTTTTCTTTATTTTCATGACTATGAAAATTGTAGATTCACACTGAAGGCATCAAAACTATGGATGAACACATGTGGAATTATATGTGGAATTATATACATAACAAAAAAGTGTGAAACAACTGAAAAATGTCATATTCTAGGTTCTTCAAAGTAGCCACCTTTTGCTTTGATTACTGCTTTGCACACTCTTGGCATTCTCTTGATGAGCTTCAAGAGGTAGTCACCTGAAATGGTCTTCCAACAGTCTTAAAGAAGTTCCCCAAGAGATGCTTGGCACTTGTTGGCCCTTTTGCCTTCACTCTGCGGTCCAGCTCACCCCTAAACCATCTCGATTGGGTTCTGGCCTCCACAGTCACGATTGGGTGACTGTGGAGGCCAGATCATCTGGTGCAGCACCCCATCACTCTCCTTCTTGGTCAAATAGCCCTTGATGCCTTCAGTGTGACTCTACAATTTTCATAGTCATAAAAATAAAGAAAACTATTTGAGACGGTGTGTCCAAACTGATGTTTTGCTTATTATATGTATACCCTAATTCAGAGTATTTGTGTAAAAGTGCACTTTAAAAAAAAGCCACATATTGAGTTGAACTTTCTTTAATTTAGACATTTTAGAACTTATAGTAGCTGCTTGTTAGAGCGGCTGTGTTTGTAGCGTCACGCTAAACCGTAACTTGATAGCGACATTTGTTGACAATTTTAGTTGTTGCATCCCTAATGATGTCTTCTGCATGTATATTTTTGTAAGGAGCCTCCAGTGTCAGTGATTTTTAAAAGAAAATGGCTCCTTCAAGCTTCCTAATGCAAAAGAGTCTTTCTTTTAGGTGTGGAGGTCATGAGATTGCTGTGATTGTACTTGTGATTGACAAGTGATATCCATGTAATTGCTTTACATTTTTGAGAACTAGGTTTTCCTGAATTGTAATATTTTTTTCCTTAAGAACATCTCAATCAGATTTTATCTTTGCAGCTTGCTTTCTAGTCAAAATCATCTTTTTCCCCCCCTCACAGAAGAAGAGGAAGAAGACTCTGACTCTGGTTCGGACGTGGACGTGAAAAAGGCCGGCCGGAGACACAAGCTGCTTCGCAAGAAGCTGACGTTAAGCGAGGCCGATTCTGACGACAAACCATCCAAGAGCAATAAAGAGGCGAAGAGAAAAGGAAGACGGAAAGGTCAGTGTTTATCCAGCTAAAAGCCTTACATGCACTTACTCGAAAATACAGGACGTGCCAGAGATCAGTTTCATGCTCGGCCCCTTCATTTTCGAACCAGGATTCTAAAAAACTTTGGTTGTTAGAGTTTTATAACAGCACACAATACATACTTTTGGGTGATGTCATTATTATACCGCACTCAGATTTCTGTCGATGTTTTTTTTTCCATTTGGCTCCGTGCAGTGAGCAGTGATGACTCTGCTGATTCAGACTTCAAGCGATCCGGCTCTGGTTCGGGCAGCGAGTCGGCGCTGAGCGAGGCCGTGAGTGAAGACGACGAGGACAGCAAGAGCACCAAGAGAAAAACCCGGTGAGACAGGATTCCAAGCTCAGCTCTATCCATTTAATCGGTTAAAATCCAATGCAGGACCAAATCTGGTTGTTTTATTTAACATTCTAGACATGGCTAACAGATTAGATCTTGTGCGGGTATCTCAATAAAGCGTCATTGGCTAGAAAAACGTTGTCTTTATCTTTCTCCTGACGCCAAACCTGACGAACGCCCTCTCGCAGGTCCTCCAAAAAAGCCGAGAAAGACGGCGAAAGGAGTTACCAGAAAGAGAAGAAGAAGAAGCGGCGACGGATTAAGGTTCAAGACGACTCCTCGAGCAACAAGGTACTGTCCACGTAGTTGCTGGCGAGCAGAGCCGTGTTTTCGCTGCATGCTCGAATGTGGCCGAGGCTTTTTCTCTTTCATGTTTTTCTTTTTCCTCTCCACAGAGTGCAGAGGAAGGCGATGACAGTGGCGAAGAAGGGGACGATAAAGGCACACCGAAAGGCCGCAAGAAGATCCGCAAGATCCTGAAGGTTGACAAGCTACGCTCCGAGACCCAGAACGCGTTGAAGGAGGAAGAAGAGAGGCGTAAACGAATAGCCGAAAAAGAGCGACTGAGAGAAAAACTGCGAGAGGTAAGTAGACTGGGGGCATAACGGTGGGACAGAGGTTACAGCTTTTGAATGCAGATTGTACTGTTACGGTCGAACGCTACCACCACCAAGTTTCTAATCGGTGTCCAACCCCCTACATAATGCAATCTTGCTCGTTTAGACAATCGTGGTGGAGGAATCCTCACAGATCAACTGTCCCATTACTACTAAATTGGTGCTGGATGAGGATGAAGAGACCAAGGAGCCACTTGTCCAAGTCCACAGGAATATGGTGACCAAGTTGAAGCCCCATCAGGTGGACGGTAAGTCAGTATGAATTTTCTCCCAGAGTAGTCAAATGTCCCATGTGTGTTTTTACACTGGTATACTGCGTCTTCCATACACTAGAAACCTGCAAATGGTCGCAGAAGTCATGTAGTAACCCATGCTGCATTTTTGTTTGCTTCTGCAGGTGTGCAGTTCATCTGGGATTGCTGTTGTGAGTCTGTTAGGAAGACTCTGAAGTCATCTGGCTCTGGTTGTATCCTTGCACACTGCATGGGTCTGGGCAAAACCCTTCAGGTAAAGCAATATGGACTGATCATGTTTCATTCTTCAGAATGTTATTTAGGAAGCATAGGGAGTTTTCAACAATGTGTGAACTGCCATGATGGGGAAAGCAGTAGGTGTGTTTAGGGGTGCAAAATTATGACCGTTTAAGGAACTGTAACAAAATTGCAGGTTTAGTCTATAATGGGGAACTTGAATGTAGTTCGGTCAATTTGCGTTAGTTTGCATGCATGTCGGCTTATAACCGAACCTCCCCAAAGTTCTAATGAATTCCCATAAATTAAAATAAAACGTTTCTTGCAATATTTCCAAAATTCTCCAGAAGAAATTTAAAATTTCAGGAAATGTACCGGACCCGTCTCAGCCTTAAATATGAGGGTAGGGAAAAAAATGTCTGCGCATTAAAGAGATGATCTGATGGTAACCAGTTTAATTATATTTAGCTTTAAGAATTGAAAATGACTATGGCAGTAAAATCATTCTAATACATAAAAAAAGGCAAATATTCTTCTATACACAAATGTATTAAGCGCTGACTTTTATATGTATTAATTTGAGTCAAAGTAAAGACCCTGGTTTACAAAAGCCCCAGTGCTTAAGTATCCTAGGAAGTGTCGTCATGCGCACCCGGTTTTACACCGTTTACATGGTTCAGGCCGCCATGCGCACATTTTACCAATTAAGCCCTCTCTGTGTCCTCCGTGCGCTTTCTAAAAAGGTACACGGCTCATGCGTTTAACTGTCACTGGATACAGAGCTATCAACTATTCAAACACCTCAAATTCAGGCACAGAGCTTTCACACTTCACTTACCACACAGTGCTTGTGGTTTATGTACAGACTTGCCTCTGAGAGAAAGCGTCCCTCTGAGTGGAAAGTCCCCAGGGTCAGACACAGTTGGTCCTATATGTAGGCAGTGGGTCACATTTGTCAGTTACAATCTGCTCGGGCAATGTCCCCTCTGTTCAACCATCACCTTTTTTTTTTTTTTTTTTAAATCTAACTTTATTTATTTACTCATTCAAAAAGCCTTTGAACTTTTTTTAAAATTTTTACATCTGGATTTTTATTTTTTACTTTTCCAGCGCATCTATTTTTCACATTTGCATTAAAGCACTTACCTGTCAATTACAATAGCATAACGTTTAAACTAAATGCGCCTGTATACGCTCAACCCCCGAAAGTTCGCAGCTCTGAAAATTTGCCGGTTCTCATTCGGAAGTTGCAGGCTATCTCAAAATTTGCGGGAATTCGCAGCGGGACCGAATGTTCAGGAGCGTTAGGAATAAAATTTTAAACAATGTATTTGGTCAAATACATAGTGACATAATGTCTACATGAATTCACTAAGGTACCAAAATTTGCTGATTTGTCTCAAAGTAAGCCCCCGTGAGTTCCGGGGAACCACTATCTATCGTTTCAAAAGGTGAAATAGATTGAATAAATAATTCATCATTTTTTTTGAAGTTAGAATTACTTTTGTTATAATCAAAACCCAACAGCTAAGAGAAATGATCTTTGGTTGAAGGGTGTCGCATTCATCTAGTGGAACGTTTGCTTAATGCTTTGTTCAGTGTCTTTATCATTCAAATCTTTTGCAAAAAAAATAACTATTACTTTAATAGGACAGGTGTTATTGTTTTTACAGAGCAGTTTAATGTCAGTCTTTAACTGGAGAAAAATTGATTTGCACAATGTGGTGTAAGAAATATAAATGAGTAGTGGGTCTGCTGTTTTTCTGTTGTCCTGCAGGTGGTGACGTTTCTCCACACTGTGCTCCTGTGCGAGAAACTCGATTTCTCAACGGCTTTGGTGGTGTGTCCTCTCAACACCGTCCTCAACTGGCTGAATGAGTTTGAGAAGTGGCAGGAGGGCTTGAAGGACGAGGAAAGCTTAGAGGTAAAGTTTTAGAGTTGCATCGATGCATAGACCATTTCCATCGTTTTTTTCATCCGCTATGTCCATGTTTGTTCATATATATGTCGAAAGATGTACTGAAACACGTGATTGCAAAATAAACTCCACAGACTCTCTCGGTTCAGATTGATTTTATGATTTTGTTTGTTTTTCTATGCAAATACTAGACTCGTTATTTAAATTTGTGCAGTAATAATTTACCATTTATTGTAGCGTCTAAATCCTTAGATTTTTAACCAGTAGAATACATTAGGCCCTAATTAGCATATTTATAGGCCACCTTGTTCTGGGGATTTGAATGCAACCCATTTATTTTAAGTAAGTAATCAAACTGCGGAATATCTACAATCATAAATATAAATAATCATGACTATAACCACTTTGATGGTGTGTTGGGATTTTCACTACATATTATACATATATTTAGAGACCATTTCATCATTTAACACTGCACGGATTTATTTATTCCAAGCCATTGAATTTTTTTATTTGTATTTTAATGTGTGTATATATGATATGATGAAATGGTCTCTGTAAATATAGTCAGGGGTGGAAATCCCGACCCAACATCAATGCAGTTATAGTGTATATAGTTTACATACATTTTGTATTGGTTTTACATGATGATGTTTGACTTTTATTGGCTTAGTAAAAGGTTGTGGGGGGGGGGTTTCATAGTCAATATACTTTAAAGTAGGTTCTCGGCTGAGTTTGCGCTCACGTGTGTTTTATCAGGTGACCGAGTTGGCCACGGTGAAGAGGCCTCAGGAGCGCGCGTACGCCCTGCAGCGCTGGCACGAAGAAGGCGGCATTATGATCATCGGTTACGAAATGTACCGCAACCTAACGCAAGGCCGCAACATCAAGAGCAAAAAGCTTAAAGAGACATTCCAAAAGACCCTCGTTAACCCAGGTGAAGTGCACCATGCCATTGCCTTAAGTTCCAAACAGTAGTTATGTGCCGAAACACTGTTGTGGATCTTTCACATTTGGGTATGAAGTTCAAGATTATATGTGTCTGTATTCCTGATGAGCAGCCTCGGGTGACTGTGGCAAGGAAAAATTCCCTATATGACTGAGGAAGAATCCCTCTTATATTATATTTGTATTAATATGATGATAAATATTTTGATACAGGGGTCCCCCGGAACTCGCGGGGGTTAGGTTCCAAGGCCCCCCATGAGTTCAGAAAAAAAAAAAATGTATGAAATTTGTAAAATGTTATTCCTAACGTTCCCTAACATTCAGTTCTGCTGTAAATTTTAAGATAACCCCCGAATTGTCCGAGTCACGAGTTCCGAATCGTGAATTATCGGGGGTTGACTGTATAGTGCTCTTGGTGCAGTGCGCAGTCTCGCCTGTAAAAACAAACAGCATGTTGCATCAGTGATCCCCCTAGAGGCCACTCTCCTAATTACAGCAAATTAAGAGGCTGGAAAAACTATCAGTATCGATTTTTTTTCCCTAACCCAAATAATCAGCAAAATCGATGAATCGGTTGGCCTACAATCTTAGTGCAATCATCTGGCTTTATATGAAAGTATGTGTTTAGTCCTAACTTTTAAACCGTGTCCAGAAAATTTAAATCCACGCATATGACCTTTAGTTTCTGCCTTATTTGGTTTTCCACTATCTTTGTTCAAGGTATATCCCTTGCAATTAATTTAACATATTTCTTGACACCAGATGAACCAGTTCACTTGATGCTTGAACCACATCGGCCTCATCCTTTACTCTTTTATAAAAAAAATATATATTTCTCTGAAATGTCCCATTGCAGGTCCAGATTTTGTTATTTGCGACGAGGGTCACGTGTTGAAGAACGAAGCCTCTGCTGTGTCTAAAGCCATGAACTCCATCAAAACCCGGCGAAGAGTGATCCTGACCGGAACTCCGCTTCAGAATAACCTGATCGAGTGTGAGTGACTGCTGTGTACATTATTTTATTTATAATTGTTCCATTTCAAATGGGAATTAAAAAATGAATTAGAGTTGAATTTAAACTGTTTTCTTAAAAAAAATAAATAATGTTCAACCTCCCTGTTAAATGAGATACATTTCTTTTCTTTTTTTTTTTTTTCTTTTTTTTTTTTTTTTAGACCATTGCATGGTAAACTTTATCAAAGAAAACTTGCTGGGCTCAGTTAAGGAATTTAGGAATCGTTTCATCAACCCCATCCAAAACGGCCAGTGCGCCGACTCCACGATGGTCGACGTGCGCATCATGAAGAAACGAGCGCACATTCTCTACGAGATGCTGGCAGGATGCGTCCAAGTAAGTCTGTGCTTCTTACACGTTTTTATTTTAGGTCCACAATTTGATCGTTCATTTAGAAAGAATAACTGATTTTATGATTTCGGTCTGGTTTTTAAATGGATTAAATACGGATTAAACATTGGTTCACCTGAACCCGTTCCGCAATTTCATTCGTCTAATGTTAGGGGGATTAGTTTTTTGCAGAAAGTTTGTGAAACCGGGAAAAACCCTGGAAAAATCCATAAATTAGCTGCATTGTTTAAGCCGCAGGGTTCGAAATTTGGGGAAAAAAGTAGTGGCTTATAGTCCGGAAAATATGGTACTCACATAGCAATGGACTAACACCTGGGGAGGGGTGAAGGCTTACGTGCTTCTGCTGAGACGCGTAAAACAGGACACACACAACTTTTCTGCCCCCATTGTTGGAATCCCTGCTTGTCCATGCTGTTAAAAAGATTACAATCTGTGTATGGTAGTTAATGTTTTTAATTCGGCTGGTCGAGCCTATTGTCCACTTGGCAGCTAGACACAAAAAATGTACAAAAATAGCCAGGACCTGGACCTCAAACCTGTTAGTCCTGGCAACTAGAAGTGCTGATTTGTCCACCCCTGCATTTCACATAAGGGCTAAGTGTGTGCATGTGCGTTTAATATTCCTTACATATATATATTATTTTATTTTTTTTAGAGAAGAGACTACACAGCACTTACGAAGTTCCTGCCACCTAAACACGAGTACGTGCTTGCGGTGAGGATGATGCCTATGCAGTGCAAACTGTACAGATACTATTTGGAGCACTTTACAGGTAAAGGTCCATCCTAAATATTGTGCAGGTCAACTTGTGTTTTTACCCAGTAATCGTCGCAAAATAGTTCAGCTTTTGCAGAGACACTCGTATATGGTTCACCCTTCAGTCTTTCGTTTCCAAAATCCTAATTTGAGATGTGAAAACACTGTTGGGTTTAGTCATGTTTAAACTTGGAGCGAGCTACTATTAAAGTAAATGTGCAGTTGGGGGAATTGCATGGCAGCTGGTGTGGATCTGCCTATCCAGACAAATTCCCACATCCTTTTTTTTTTTCTTTTCCCCTAATGAAGAGTTTTGGCAGCGTTTTCCAGCAGGTGTCTCGTTACGCCAGCTGGACGCTGTGGCACTGCATTTTTTGAGCGTAGTGTACTTTATGCTGTGCATTTTGTTCCCAAGCAGGACTGACCTCCAGGTTCAAATCAGATCCAATGTATTGCTCAGGTTCAAACTTGCTTTAATTGGGTCACATTTTTCTTTATTTTTTTTCCCCAGTAAAGTGAAAATCATAGCCTAATATTATGTTTGAAACTTTCTGGTGCTGTATATTTGGCTAACAATAATCCAGCACACCATTTGTTTCAATAGAGAATGCTTTCACACCAACAAAGTTAAGAACATGGGTGTAAAGAGCCACAGTGATCACAGTAGAATATAACCATTTATTGTTGCAATCGCTGCTGCTCATGTTCACTAGTCGAATTTTCTGGTTTGAATGTTGGGAAAATGTTAATTATATTAACAAGCAGGAAGAAGCAATGAGATTTAAAGTCCAGATCTCATTAGGTTTTAAAAATGGTGCGTCATATCACTGTTAGATTTATTTCATTTTTTTTAATTGAAGGAATAAAACATGAAACACTGCCGTTACCTTTTTCAAATTTTGATAGAACCCCCCAGCCCACCCCACCCCAAAAAAAAAGCTCCCCCTCCCCAAGCAACTACACACAAGTGCAATGTAACAGTTCACAGTTAGAAAATCAGCTTAAGAAATAAATACATACATTTTAGACAAACATTAAGAGAGAAAAGAATAAAACCAGCCACACATCATGGATAAAACAATAACAGACACTGAACTGAGGAGTAAAAGAAAAGCAAAATGAGGGGAAAAAAAACCCTACCCTCAAAAACTACATACGGCTGCATAGTTTCTTTAGATTCCCAAAACCGTGATGTTCCAGCCAGGCTGTTCCTGGAGATAGTATTAAATTGAGTATGTAGCCCACCAGGCGTTTGCTGGCTAATGTATAAAGTTTACCGAGCTTGTGCATTGATGTAGACTAAAATAAAGTATGTAAAGCTAGCACAGAATGTTTGTGGCCTTCCAGCATGCCACTGGTAAACGCTTCAATAATTCGCTTTGACATTTCTCTCCTCATGTTGTTCAACGTCTGTGGGAAGTGGTAGCTCAGTGGTTAAGGTGTTGGAATAAGCAGAATTTTAGTTCAGAGCTCAGCGCTGCCATGGCTGGGCCCCTGAGCAAGGCCCTTATCCCTCAGTTGCTACACATTCGTGTATAAGAAAAAAATGGATAAGGGGTGTCTGCCAAATGCCGTAAACGTTGTGCTGTCACCGCTCAATAAACCGATCCTTTTTTCCTGAGCAGGTGTCGGTTCTGCCTTAGAGGGGGGACGAGGCCGCGCAGGCACAAAGCTTTTCCAGGATTTCCAGATGCTCAGCAGAATCTGGACACATCCTTGGTGTCTGCAGCTGGACTATATCAGTAAGGAAAACAAGGTAAATGAGCAAAGGTAAACCAGTGGAGAGCTGCAGGCCTCTCTGCCTTGATCAGCACTAAAACCATCTCGGGGGATTGCTGGAGTTTCCTCCCAGTCATCACTTTCTGTACAGTCGTTCATGCCGAGCACGTGGTAGCAAGCGTGTATCCTACTGATATGCAAGCATAGTATAAAATAAATAAATAAATAAATAAATATTGTAATCCTGTTACCAGGAGACATCGATAGTAAAACAAACACGGGGGCCTCACCCAATTGGTTCAAAGGTTCCATGATTTGGATGATTTCTGACCATAATAACTAAGGATAAAGGGTTTTTTTATGCACTACGAATTCCTAAATCATTCCGGCGTTAATGATCAACCACAATGTATTTTGCTCTTAACAGGGGTACTTTGATGAGGACAGCATGGATGAGTTCATCGCATCTGAAACCGAGGAGTCTTCAATGAGCCTGACCTCTGAAGACGAAAAACCCAAAAGGTCCGAATGCCATTCCAGCTTGCAGTCAGTTTCTCCTTATGACTTTTGTCATCACTGTGCTGATACATGTGTCTGATGCGAATCGCACGCAGGAAGAAGAAACGGGGGAAAGGCAAAGGCGAGAGCTCGGACAAGTCCGACAGTGACGACGTGGAGGTGATTAAGGAGTGGAACACGAGCTCGCGTGGAGGAAACCCAGAGGGCCGGAATCGAGCTGAGCCTGTTGAAGAAGGTGAGTTTGGTTTGTGTTCTCAATTTTTTTGGTGGCTTGCAGTGATTTCCTGGACGGTGTTGGTTTGATTTTGATTTTCAACCAAAGCAACTATCACGACTGAATGGGTACAGCAGGGTAATTGAATCCCTACATTATTACCAATCAGTTCTGCTTTTACACAAATGATCTCTTTTGTTTTCCTTGCAGCTCTGAACAGATGAGAGGTGTGTTTGTGGTGCAGGGAGAATAAGTGCATATTTTTATGTCCAGTCAGTGTTTTATTATGGTCTGTGGAAACACCCACCTTTCTGACCTAATGTCTCTGGCTATTAGCCAGTTTCTGGTTTGATGAGATTTCTTCTCATTCAGTCACCAATGCATGCGATTGGAAACCGCTAAAGAGCCACTTAAGTTGCTTTATTGAGGCGATTTTTTTTTTTCGATAAGTTTATCAGCTTTGCCGTCTGCTTTACTAAGCATATTAACATGTTACATACCATATTCTGCCCAATTGTACTTCTATTAATGCCGGTGAGACACTATATGGATAAAAATATTATGTGCCATTTCTGCCATATGTGGTGGTTCTTCAAACTGTTACCACGCGTCTTTGAATGCGGCAGCAAAAAATTTTGCGCTCATTTGAACTTGGAAACCCAGAGGAAGCTCTTGATTGGTCCGCTATAGAGAGCTGATCGCATCCCTACTGAGCAGCTTTTGGGATGAATATGAACAATGACTGCACCTCAGATCTCCTCACCTCACCTTCATCAGTACCTGACTTTACTAACACCGTTGTGACTGAACACAAATGTCCACAACGCTCCAAAATCTAGTGGAACACCTTCCCAGAAGAGTCGAGGGAATTACAAGAGCAAATTGTGACTAAATGTGGAATGCAGTCTTGAAAAAGTGCATGCCAAACTTATGACCACCAACGTTTGGCAGTTTAGTGTGTAAAAGAATTTTATTTGAAAGTAACTGATTTTTAAGCTAATGTTTTTGCATCGTTGTGTGTGTGTGTGTGTGTGTGTGTGTGTGTGTGTGTGTGTGTGGGGTTTCATCAGTTCGTCCCAGTAACTCTGGTCCTGGCAGCCCTTCCCCTGACTGGTACAAGGAGTTTGTGAGCGAACCGGATTCCGAGGTTCTGGAACACTCCGGGAAAATGGTGCTTTTATTCGAAATTCTGCGAATGGCAGAAGACGTGGAAGATAAAGTGTAAGTTTAATATTTCCTCTGAACTTCTTGTGCCTCATCACACGAGGTGGAAAGTAATGAATCACGGTTACTTGCGTTACTGTCAATGAGTAGTGGGTTTTTTATTTTTACCTACTTCTTAGAGTAGGTTTGAAAATTTTACTTCTCTATATTATAAATCACATCCCTCACTTTAAAAAAAGATAGAAAGATGGAGACGGACACATCAGATAGTTCAGAGGTTCAGCTGAAAGCCAAACCCCCTCAAATTCTGCTGTAGTTGAACTGAAAGGAAATAAAGTGAACCTCTGTTCGTATTTGAGTCACCAATTCCGCTTTTAGTGCAAGACCGAACTAGCAGCTTATAAAAACACCAAATCTACACAAAGATGAACAGGTCAGTTATTAATACCTCTATCATTGCATTGATGATTTAGGAAGAGACTTTGCCTCAAATGAGATGAAAGATATTGTGTTTGCATGTAAATACAGATGACTTCATACATTCACATCAAAATCAATGTTATTGATGGGTTAGTTGTTTTGAAGTGGTGTGACTCTTCTGCCTAGTCAGTGTATTATCTGTAGTAGACAGCACTCTCAAGGTTTGCAGAAACAGAGAGTAGTGCAGGGGCAGAACCAGACGGATATACTGCTGAGCACAGGGACAACAGGAGGACGACTTTCAGGCAGTTGAAATAAGGTTTTTTGGGGTTTTTTTTTTGTTGCTGTCGCATTGCTCAGCAGTTCTGTTCCTGCTCTCCACTACTTCGTGAGTGCTGAGTGCTGTTTACTGCAGGTAATACACTCACTAGGCATCCGGATCCCATACAGCCGTATCCACTTAGGAAGATGACACCAACTATGAAAAATCGTTGACCGTAAGCATATACAGTAATCCCCCCCTTCAAATCTCCCACCCCCCGGCATGATCAATAAACACCAATTTGTTTAGCACAATAGACCAAAACACTTCTAGGGAATTGTTTTTATAGAGTTTTATGTTAAATAATAAATAATAATAAATAATTGCATTTATTATTAGAAAATGTAATTAATAATTATAAAAATGTAGTAAGTTCGAATAAAGTACAGAAAGTAAAGAAAGCGGTGACGTGTATCTTTAACTCCGCCTCTTTTGTGACGCCATCGGACACTTCAACCAATAAACAAGCAGAGAAAGTACGCAAAGGCCACACAAATTTATAACTGTATATATGGATGATCTATAGAATCCTCAAGTTAGGGCTGTAAATGTTTTATGGGATGGTTTGCACTAAAATGGCTCATTGTAGGTTCCTAAATAAGTTACATTTCCTATTGTCCTTTTTGCACTACGCAGGAGGACACCCAAAAAGACCCCCCTCCCCCCTTGAGCTTCAGTTGATTATTAGATCCAGAATTTTCGCTTTCATTTAAGTAGAATTTCAGCAAAAGTAATACTTTTTACATGAGTAGAATATTTTCATACTCTTTCCACCTCTTCTTGTCACTAATGCTGATGATGCATGTGGTTAACAAATACTCTTCTTTTTTTTTTTTTTTTTACTCTTTCCAGTTTGGTGTTCAGTCAGTCACTCATTTCCCTGGACCTCATTGAGGATTTCCTGGAGTTAGCAGGCAGAGCCAAAGAAGAGGGAAAAACCTCTCCTTACAAAGGTAGGCAATTAATTGGCACTTTTAAAAGCTTGAAAATATAGAAATATTTCTCCATTCTGTCTCTTCATGACTTACCCTATTTCTTTACCACTAAAGCATTCATTATTTATGTGGAGTAGGATATGTTCAATGAATTTGTTTGTGTGCTGGATTTAATTTTTTGCCCCATGTTTGTTTAAGCACACTAAATATTCTGCACATGTTGCAGTTTTTGAGCCCTAGATCACCCAAACAGTAGTTTATCGATCCTGCTGTCTCTTTAATGGCACCTGCACTCATTGGCACATTTGTTGGCAATGAGCTGTATGTCCTGAGTTCCTGATAGTGCATTTATTGGACCGATTGGGGCACGTTTCGGTGTAACGGAGTCATTTGAAGTGCAGTTGTGGTGGTACATATTATAAAAAGCCGGACATGTTTGGTCCTCCTATGACCCAGAACGCTGGTCAAGCAAACATCACCACTCGTACCTGCCTTTATGTTTTAATGACAGAGTTAAAAGGTTGGTGGTCAAATTTGGGAGCCCATCCTCTTCTTTTAGTGCACATCTGACAAGGATCTAAGTTAAAAGGTCTCAGTTTCACACACATCCTACACACTTGGACAAAAAGCCTCTGGCATAAGGTCATTTTCCTAATTAAACTTCAGCAGCTGTTTTTGCTTTCATTTTGAAAATGATTAGACCTTGGCCTTTTTTGCGCTTTTTTTTTTTTCCCCCTCCCCGAAAAAATGTTTGCTTAAGGCTTTGCAATTTGTAATGAAAAGATCACAGAGAAGTAATTGGAAACATACTGTAATGTTAGTTATGAACACTCACAGAGGGAGGCAGTAATATTAAAGACCAAACACAAGTACCCTACACTCGGCCACCTATCTGTGCGCATTCTTTACCAAAGGCCTACACGAAGGCAGCTGGCACCAGGAATTAGCACTCTGCTTCCAACACACTGGTTTTGTTATGACTGGATGAGTTAGTTTGTTCTCTGTGCAGAACCTTAAGCAACACAAGGTGCCGGCGGCTTGCGTTGTTTTGTAAGGCGCTTATACAACATGAGTTCCGACCCCCTATAATGTTGTTTTCTCTTTAAGGCGAGGGCAAGTGGTTCAGAAACATTGACTACTACCGACTCGATGGCTCTACTAACGCCTTGACCAGGAAGAAATGGGCCGAGGAATTCAATGACATCAACAACGTCCGGTAAACGTTTTTCCTTTCCCTTTTGACGTGCACCAGCCAAAGATGGCGCTCTTGCTCTTTATCTGGTGCTTTAAATGAATCATAAAACCTAGCTTTAAATGCTTCATATGGTTCATATGTACCTGAACTTGATGTGATGTGATCAAACACACTTGATGTGGAGCAGCTTGGGATAATCCATTTGCAGGCCCATAAAGCTCGATGAGTTTGCTCTTACTTCCACGTCTGTATTAGCTACCGGCACTAAAAGGAATTTACGTTTGCGAAAAGATTCCCAATTAGTCGTTTTGTTCGTCCGTTACGTGGTTTCTTGTAAATCCCCGGGGGTTTTCCTTGTAGAAAGAACCCATCTACAGAACTCGCTTTCGATTGAATTTCGTAATAAATTCAGTTCATTGTTTTCACATCAATAAAGCATAACTACCTCTTTGTGTGACTGAAAAGCTTTCTCTCTCTCTCTCTCTTTTTTCTTTTCTTTAGGGGTCGTCTTTTTCTCATTTCCACAAGAGCTGGCTCTCTAGGGATCAACCTAGTGGCAGCAAACCGGGTCATTATCTTTGATGCCTCATGGAATCCATCTTATGACATTCAGAGTATTTTCAGGGTGTACCGCTTCGGCCAAACGAAAACTGTGTATGTGTACCGCTTTTTGGCTCAGGTGAGGAATGAATCCCTAAAGACCCCCCCCCCACACACACACATGAGGAATGAATCCCTAAAGACCCCACACACACACACACACACACACACACACACATACATACATATACACACACATTCTCCTCCTTCCCAGGCTTCATGGCCAATTTATATATTTCATACACACACTGAGCAGACATGACATAACATTGTGACTGGTGACCACTAATTATCATGGCACCTGTTAGTGGGTGGGATATAAAGTAAACATTTTGTCCTCAAAATGAATGTTAGAAGCAGGAAAACTGGGCAAGCGTAAGTGTGTGTGCGTTTGACAAGAAGTAAATTGTGATAGCTGGACGACTGGGTCAGAGCATCTCCAAAACTGCAGCTCTTGTGAGATGTTCCCGGTCTTCAGTGGTCCGAGTGGTCAAAGGAAGAATGTGGTAAACCGGCGACAGGTTCATTGGCAGCCAAAGCTCATTGATGCACGTGGTTTGCGAAGGCTGACCCATGTGATCCGATCCAACAGACGGGCAGCTGTAGCTCATATTACTGAAGTTAATGGTGTTGATGCTACTGTTTTTGGCAGCAAAAGAGTGACCAACACAATATTAGGCAGGGGGTCATAATATTATGCCTGAATGTGTGTGTGTGTGTGAAATATATGTAGATATCTCTGTCAGTTGTTAACGTCTTTGAGCTGGTGCGGCCGGAAGATGGTAAGCAGTGCTTTTACTCTGTGTTCATATTTATGAGAGAGGTTTGGCTTTTACTTGTCCATCCTGGTAGTGTAGGTGGGAAATGGCATGTGACCAAACTGGGGAGATGGAGGCTAGAGAGAAAATGTATAGGGCAAATGGATGCATACATCAGAAATGTTCTAAGCACTAGTGAAGTCGACATCTGGGCTTTTTTTTTTCCAAAAGCCCAGAATCGTCTAGTATCAAAGCACAATCTTGCCTTAACATCGTTCGTCCGTTTTGCAACAGGGAACCATGGAGGAGAAGATTTACGACAGGCAGGTGGCCAAACAGTCCCTGTCATTCCGCGTGGTGGACCAACAGCAGATCGAGCGCCACTTCACCATGAACGAACTGACCGAGCTCTATTCGTTCGAGCCCGATCAGCTGGACGACCCGTCAGAAAAGAAAAGCAAGAGGTCCACACCCATGTTACCCAAGGTAAGGGGGCAAGTTCCCTGCATTTCCCATGTACCCCCCCAACTACAGAGTGCACTTAGGATGCTTCAGGACGAGCACCTGCAATCATTTGCACGTGTATCTTTTTCTTATCAAGTCACACACGTTTAAAGCTTCAAAACCTGTTTTGTGGGTACATGCTGCCTTTGAACTTTACAGGGGGTGATAAACTGTGTTTACTCATGTGGCTTGGCTCCAAAGCATTTATTGTGCTTTAAGGGGTAGTGGTAAACGGGAGGGGTAAGATGTTTTTAGTGCTAGCTTTGTCCCGATCGTTTCTTTCTTTTCTTTTTTTTTTCCTTTTCTCGCTAGCACTTTGGCACAGGTGTGCTGTCACAGGAAAGAGCCCCTGCAGTGTTTACAAGAATCCATTGGGCTTAGGTAGTGCACCAAGCCGCACACAACGACGAGCAGCTGCAGATAGATGCCTCTGTTTACGCGTATTTACCAGAAAGCGTTTATGTTGCATTTATATAACTGATGCCGGTGGAGACTAATTGGAGACAACAACAAAAAAAAATCCAGCGCAGATCCATCGAAATGTGTCCAAACACGCACAGCTGCACAGATATTTATCCGTTTACTGTTATTTATCGCAGACGGTTTATCAAAGTGGACCCCCACTGACATCTCTGCCCCAAAGAGTCTTCATTTCGTAGTTTCTGTTGCTTTGGTCCTTGATCTTTTTTGATACGTTTAGTTCCCACTGAACATGCGGGTAATATAAGCGATGAAATGAAAACACACTGGCACTTCTTTAGCTATTACACCAGTAGGTCACATATTTTTTATCGTAAATCGGCGTTAAAAAGTATTCGACTCATCTGAGCCAGCTTGATTCTTATCCATGCAGAAGGAACGTTTCCAGTCATGGCTTTTGATAAACTAGTATGTCTCTTGACATACAATATATTGCCTTTTTTTTTTTTTTTAAAGGAATGCGTGTTAAATAATACACAGTTTTCCATTGCTTACAATGTGGCATCTCACATTGGTAAATGTTGCTTGGAATTTTGTTTTTGATTAAACTGGTTAGCTCAGATGGATCCTAAAGCTCTTCTGAGATGACTACATTTGGCCATACGTGCCCCAGAATGTAGCAAGTCAGCTGTTATGGATGGAATCTGCTGGCTGCAATGGTATGAAGATGAGTCAGTCATCCCTCAAAGCCTTTAGTCCTATCTTTATTTCTTACTGTGCCACGGCCAAGTTTATGGAACAGAAGAAATATTTTCAAACTTGCCACACTTGTACCCCTTTTCTCATCACCCTGCAAAGTATATCATGGTTCAATTGTTTATTTACTACTTTTAGCATTTAATTAGACATGAATAATCCGGAGGTTAATGAGCATATTTAAATATTGCAATATTCCTCTCCCCCGAATACAAATGTTGTATGATTTTTTTTATTTTATTTTTTTTTATTATTATTTCTGGGAAATGTCACTCCTCCTATACACCCCCACCCCCCATTTCTTGTACTGCACACATCCTGCTCAGTCAGCCCTCCTGCATCTGAATGTGGCCTGCAGCAGCTCTGACCTCCCTTCCCCTCACCGAAATAAGCCCGCCATCATGAAGGCCATCTGTTAAAAACTGATTCACCGCTTTGCCTCTGAAGTTTTCAAAGCAGCACCGTAAACTTTGCGTCCCCCTTCTTTTTTTTTTCCCTTTTTTTTTCTGATGAATGGTCATTATTCAAAACACCCATTCAGGATGCTCTTGTACTGTTCAGAGAAACTAATTGGAGACAAAGGAAGCTTGCAGGCTTCCACCGTAATGACAAAGAAAGAGCATCATGGCCCAGACACGAGAGCCACCCAGCTAGGGGTCTGAAGCTGCCTCAGGCCCTGCTGCAGCTCTTTTATGTACCTGGGCTCCAGGGCTGAGCCAACTGACAGTGAAGGGTGGGGCCTGCCCCGTCTTCCTGTCCGTTCATTGGTGGGAACGTAGTAATATTGCTACCGTTCCAAGTTCCCCGCTGACTGGGCCTCATCGAGCAAAGGACCAGGTTTCAACTGAGGATAATTAGCTGCAGGAACCAGTCTTAATAAGCCTCCCCAGATGTTTCTTACCCTCCCCCACCTCCCCATGCACTGACATTTTTACGTTTCAGTCTTTACTGGGGATGAAAGGCAATAATCATGGTGATGCACGATGCTTGTTGCTAGTTCCTCATTTTAGTGCCACTGGATGTTGGTATACAACACGGCTGCTTTTGACTGCTGGATATCAGCCATTAGGTTTGAAAGATGGTGGAGTCTGGTGTGATGGAAGGCGAACATCAGGAGTCATGCCAAAAACTGAAGTGCTCAGCTTGTGGGAGACTGTTTATAATAGAGCAATAAGGTTATGTGTATAATTTGTGTGCAGCTGTTTTGACTGGCTAAGGTCAGGTATTACAAATATCTCAAGCTCTTGCATTCCACACAAAAACAAAAAAAAAAAGCCCTCCTGCCCCCGGAGCCCTTGCTTGCTGTGGATCTTGCACCTGCAGGTCAAAAAAGCAGTGTCTGCTGAAATCTCTCTCTTCGCAGACGGAGTTTGTCGACCAGTACAGTCATGCATTTCGTGCTTGTTGCTCGTGTTGTATTGTTCTCCAAAACCCGTGTGTGTGTGTGGGTTTGTTAGAGTTTCATGTCATGTTAATGAGAAATCCACCAAGGATCATGTACAAGTTTCAGAATGCAGTTCAGATAGATGCATTGGCATATGAGAATTGCTTGTAGTATTAGCATGACCTCTTAAGCAGTCTCTCCCTCTCTCCCTCTCTCTCTCTCTCTCTCTCTCTCTCTCTCTCTCTCTCTCTCTCTCCCTCCAACCTTCTCATCTGTAGTCTCTGCTCAAAGTGATTAGCCATCACTTATCTTTAGAAAACTGTCTGGTTCTAGTAACAAATAATGAGATTCAGGTGATGCTCTGTGTGCTGTACTAGTTGCTGTAACTTGGTCAATTGAAGACTCTGTATCGAAGTGAGGGATGGCGAGATTTCTTTAAGCTCTTGTTTTATTTTTCTCTCTCTGTACTCCACCTTTCCGAAGAGCCCATGACATTTATAGTGTCTATAGCGAGAGATCGGAAACATGTGCGAATAATGTGATGGTTAAAAGAGGTACCCTCGGGGGTTGAGAAATTGGGCAGTAACAGCTGGGGGGAAAAAAAACGTACTTATTCGAAGCAAATATAAAGCGGTATACTTGAGACATAAACACTGGAAAAATAGCCCTGTACTTTGTACTTTGAAGCTAAGAGTTTCTTTTAAAACACCATCAGGATTTATTTGGGATTTCATTACAAGTATTCATGGTCTTGCTTGCCAGAGCCTTTTAAACAAATTCCCTGAATGAACACAAAAGCTTAAGCAAAACTAAGCCCCCCCCCCCTGTAGCACTGGTTCAGATAATGCTACAGATGTTGCTAATCACACACCTTTTATGAGGGTCATTCAGGCCTTCTTTGTTTGATAAGCCTGTCTAAAAGAAAGGAGATCACTCTAAATAAAGAATGGCCAAGGACCAGGGGTGTAACCCAATGCTGCAAGTCGTTTTTATCTGCTCCATATCTCGATCTGAATTTAAGAGCGATGTCGGGTTTTTCGTTGTAGTGGCTGTTCAACATCTGACAAACACGGGAAAATGGCAGCTACATCAGATGAACCTCTGAATTCACACCCTGGCAGATGCACCCAAGACTGAGTTTCTCTCTATCCTTTGCCTCCCTGAAAGCAAAACCCTGTCTTTTTTCCACTGCATATAGATCTCTGAGAATATTGTGAAAATTCAAAGAGTGTACTGCCTAGGATCTCAGCTGGGACCATCCTTGAGAGTTTAGTCCTATTAACAAAAGCCAAAAACTGTCCCTTCCCCCCCTTGCTGTTGCTGTAGGCTCTGTTTCACCCCACTATGCAAAAAATAAATAAATGTTGCTTTCTTTCTTTGTTTTTTTTTTTTTCTCCTTCCTTTCATGATTTTGCCTAACCCACACCACCTTTTTTACTTGGAGGTAAAACGATAGCATTCGCTTAAGCTGTCTTTATACAAAAGGACTAGCCCGTGGTACGGGCAGCATTTATGGTCATTAGTGGCTCAGCTCGAGATGCACATGTTGGGCAGGTTGACGAGACGGCCTGGACCACCCGGGAAGTTCCAGCTCGGAGATTAATCAGGAATCCCAGCATCGTGAGCTCTCTCCAGACAGCGCCACCGTCATTCGACCCCCCTCGGCTCTGTGACCCATTTACTGGCTCGGCAATGAAGAGCGTTTCGTTTAAGTCCAGGCTCCTGCTCTGCCTCTGGGCTACGACGTCGAGCAGGCGGTGTGTTTGAAATATGTTCAGGCGGAGATGTAAGCAACAGCTTAATCATGAAATTGCCTTCTTGCTGGGAACACCTCCACATAGGTTTCGCAGGGAAAATCGTCCTATACGGTGAATGTCGAGTGAAGTAAACGTACCTTCAAGATTTGTTGTTCGCAAAGGTCTTCAGGCGTTGATAGTGCGGCGGAGGAGGGGGTTCGGTGCTCGGTCCTGTTTTAATTAGTAACTTAGGATTGACTGAACATGCAGCCATGATTTTGGGCTGTGGAAGGGATAGACCGGGCCGTGCTGATTGTACTTGCTTTTGCCACATGTTTTTATTTTTCAGCCATCAAGTCCACTTAGCCGAACCACTTGACGTGGAGGGATCTGTAGCTCTGCAGTCCATTACTATGCCGTGGCGTAATGCGGAAAACATGGCAGAGTTATTTTTACCTGTTCGAGCCCCGATATCTTTAGGTTTTAGTTTTACCATAAATAGACCTTGATCTTTCCGATCAACCCCCCCCACACACACACGCACACACCACCACTCAATAGCCTTCTCTGTATAGCATCTAGTTCTTCTGTTGCCTTGTTACTGTTTGTTTGAGCCCTCAATCACTTTTCCCTGTGTAACTGTTCTTCATCTTTTTATTAATTTGCTTGATGAATTTTGTTTGTATGAGCGAAAAAGTGTTCATTTTTCATCCAGCGTGTCGAATACGACAGCAAGACCCGTGCCATTGCCAAATAGGAAAGGTTCACTTAAAGCGAAGCAGAGGCAAGACAAAGGAAAGCAAACATATGTGGTGAAGTGTAATTTTAACCACCTTTTGCATGAAACGGCTGGCTAAGAACGAGCTTTTACCCAGGTATTGTTTTCAATAACAGCGTCGTCATGGAAACCCTAACGAAGTCCGCTCAAACCGCGTCCGAGCAGCTTTCGAACTTGGTGCTGCGGCCCAGCCGTCGAAACCGTGCTTTGTAATTTGTGATTGGATTAAGATGTTTCCCTGTCTCCGATTAAATGTTTTTTGATGCCTTTAAATAAACAGACATGCAGCTAAGGGTCTGTTTCTGCTGGTTGTTAATGGGCAGTGAGGGGTTTGTTCTGCACTGGCGGAACGTGCTCAGACTCGACTAGTACGGCACAGAAAGCGGCAGCGCTCGTAGCGAGTCTTGAAGGACTGGAGGATCGAGTTCAGCCGCGGTTGTCGGGTGTTTTGCAGGAGCGCTCACTTGTTCTCTTTTCGCGCAGGACCCTGTTCTGGCTGAGCTACTTCACAACTTTAAAGATCAGATTGTGGGCTACCATGAGCACGATTCCCTGCTGGACCACAAAGAGGAGGAGGCTTTGAGTGAAGAGGAACGTAAAGCCGCCTGGGCCGAGTACGAGGCAGAGAAAAAGGTGAGTCTCTTTCTTACCCAGAATGCCTTGTTTGGTCTAAGAGACTTGTTTCTCTTGATTTATAGGTTCCTTGGTTGTGGCTTTTTGCAGCAGTCTTCTATGCACTGATGGCAAGTAGGATTTGGGGTTTATTTATTTGATGCGTCTGGATTGCCTAGATGACTAAGAGGTATTGAAAGTATGGGTGGGTATCAACGCTGCATTTCAATAGAGGTAGTGAACGATGGTGGTGTGCCAGTGCAGCTCTTCCGATACGGCTTCTGGGTCGTGTTTGCAGCACCTTACTAATGGCTCTGGACGAAGCACTTGTTAGTAAACTAGTCAAAAAAAGGAATGTAATGGACTATAAATAACTTGGTGCTTGATCTTCGATAGGGTAATATTTGAGGGTCAGTTGAGTTTCTAAACATCAAGCTGATATTTACATATTTTATTTTTCGGACCTCTGGACTGTAGCATCCGATTGAGAAAACCAGACACATCAGAAATCTCGTTTTACTGTTATATTTGATTTATTTTATTTTTTTTTTACGGCCCATCGAGATGCACGCTTGAAAATACCTCGAGGTCTACTATATAAGAATCAGAATGTGGAATATGGATATGATCACGGTAACGGGTTTCACATCTGATTGCAATCCGATCTGGCGGTAATCAGGGTAGCTTTTTAACCAGCTGGACACGGGAAGCAGGAGCCGCAGCAATCACGCGCATTATGACCGCAATCCCGGTTTATTATTGCCTTGAGCACCGCACCGAGAGAAATATGTACTTGTGTGCAAACAAAAGGGGAAACGTTCCAGTTTTCCACTGTTGGTTTGTGTGCGTTACCAGGGAGACCCCATTGACGATCATTATTACGCATATTTCTAATCAGTTGGAATAAAGGAGTTTCACCGTAGATAGATGTTTACTCTTTTAATATCTGCTTATGTTTAATGCAGAGTCTGATGACATGTTTAAACTTTTGAATCCATCCTGATTATATATAATGCCTATGCTGCATGAGGTCTATGTAGAACCGGGTTTAATCCGGCGTTACAAGCTCAAATCACCACAAGGGCCATGTGAATACATTTAATACCGCTTAGCACATAATGTGTTTACCACATACTTTTGTTAGCCTCTAATGTAAGGTAATACTCCGCTACAAGCTTGTGTGATGAGACTGGCCATGGTTTCCGCAGGGTCTTAAAAAGTCTAAGTTTTGGGCTTTAAAAAGTCTAAAATTTACTGTTCTACATCTTAATTTTAAACAGGCCTTAATTTTTTTGATGTCCATGCAAAAAATCCCTTTAATGCTCATTGAAATGATCCCGCAACATTTGTTTGTTTGTTTGTTTCCTTGGTTGTGTAGTTCTTTCTTTCTCTACTCTAAATATAATTCGCTGGCTCTACAATTGAGACCCACACAACAGCCAATCAGCTTTTTTTTTTTTTTTTTTTTATTGGCGCGAATCTCTCTTGGATTGTACAACAAACGTAAAACAGATTTTATTCTTCAGCTATGTGGAAGTGCAAGTTTAGCGATACTTGGCTTGAGTAAACGAAAATGAATATAGGGCTCGGTTAATGCTAACATGTTTTTGATGTGAAATAGGTCTTAAATTTCGTTCTTTAACAGTCTTAAAAAAAGGTCTTAAAAAAGTCATTTCATTTGGTGAAACCTGCAGAAACCCTGAGTATCGGAGCCACGGAGTTGCTGAGATTTTCTTAACACACTGACCAATCAGATTTGAGTATCTTAAGATGATCTATGGTTCGATTGTTTTCAGTGTTTTGTGAATTTTAGTTAAATGTGCTCTGGGCTGTGTAACCAAATCTCATCTGTAATCGAGTTTAGAACCAATAGGAATTGTTTTAAAAAACAAAACCTGATTGCTGTAAGTGTATGTATGCATTTTGTATATGTAGTCACAGTTTGCATTACACTTCCAATAGAGGGCCAGCTGTGCTAGGTGATGACCCCTCCACTGCTGCAGCGCACCTGCTTTGGCTCACTTTAGGGAGAGAGTGGTCATTCACCATCAGGGTGTGTTTATAAAAAAGCACGCCCAGAGAAATCTACAGGCCGTAAGCATCTGCTGCAGGGACACGCACTCGCAAGCAGACCCTGACCTTTCGTTGCGCGAGGGCATTGTTTAGTGCCAACACGAGGTGAACGTTCACCCTTGCATTTTTCAAACGCACATTCTGAGCCGGTGATCGCCGTCTGCCGGCCGCGGCAGAAAGCCGTGACCGTTATTGTTAGCCGCAGCTCGACGGCAGATGGCGGACACATCGCGCGGAAGGAAAGTGAAGACGGCGTGAAAGGGCGCTTTGATGAACGTACAAGTTTCATATCAAAGTAAAGTGCGGCACATTTCGGCGTGAAGAGCACGTGTACGGAACAGACTTTTGGTCCGTGTATTGTACAGGCCTGTCTTAAATGTGGAGTTTGATGTGGAATGGGTTTGTTGCGTTACCTTTAAGATGTTTTACCGCTTATCTAAGGAGAGTCATCAGTTAGACTCTGGGGAGGAAATCCGCTGGCATTTATATCTTAGGGTAATTGAAACCTCCGTGCGTGGACAGAGGACAGTTTGTTCGTTTATTTCAAGCTGGAAAAACTATCCGTTAATCTACTTGGAAATCTTTTAATCGGTGTAGTCTACTTAGTGTCTCAGAACTACGGAATCCAGTGAAGGTCCTGTGATTTGAAATAAACTTTTGTGCAAAACAGTTATAGATTTATATACCAAATAATTTTCATGTGATTCAAGAATCCTGGATATACAATGTTTTTATCTGACTGAAATACGCCATTATTTTTAATATAAGTATATTCCAATATAATGCTAGTCATCTATGCTAAACGTACGGTGTTTTTCATTTGTTCCAGGGTCTCTCCATGCGCTTCAACCAGCCGGCATATTCTAATGTAGGCATCGGAGGAACGTCAAACTACTTCCCCTTCAACGTGGCAGCTCTGGCCTCCATGTCCAACCAGCAGCTGGAGGTTGGTAATGAGCGCCGCATTCACACTTTGCATGCCACAGCTCCTCAGCTAATTTGATGCGCCTGCCCCGGACGCTCGCAGTTGGCGCGCATCGTTGCCAGCTGCTATTTATGGATGCCTTCATTGCCATTGTATTATTGAAAGCATGGTATGTTCCAGCCGGATTATAAACAGAAGACCGTGTTTGTCATTGGACCTCATTTATTATCAAGCTGGATACAAGCAAATCCGTCTAAATCGTTCGCGGCGCATTTACGAGAAGTGTTTATGTAAATCGTGAGTTAAACGAGTTCATTCAGGAAAACTATACAGCGTGTCCCAGATCCCAGAAACTCGTGTATTCAAACGAAAAGAGTTAAAGACTGTTATGCGAGCAAACTGTGGTTTTTCATACTTAATATTCATACTCTAATTATTCAAGCAAAAACATGTACTGTTCAAACCATACATACAATAATATTGAATTATCTTCCTTCCCCCCCCCGCAATCCTCTAATAAAGGACCTGATCAACCAGGGTCGACAAAAGGTATTGGAGGCCACCAACGTTCTGAAGGCTATGCCCCAGGAGTCGCTTGAGGATCTTGTCGGGCAGGTGGTAAGTAATGAGTAGGAGAGATGGTCTAATAAACTTTTGAGTAATATGTTATAATTCAGCTAATTCAACACGGGAAAAATATGTAGTTTTCAATTAAAGGATGCCGTTACTCTATGAAGCTGATTTTTTTTCCATTAACAGCATGTGCTGCTTTAATCATTATTATTTTTATTCTTATGCCATAGAGGTTTTCTATCACACGACGACTGTTACAACACACTTGCCATGGAGCCTCGTTTAAAAGCTGTCAAATAACTCATCTCCTCATGGAAAGCTTTTATCAACAATAAACCAAATTATGGAAAAATCAATGTATTTAGAACCAGTGCATTAATATATACATGTGATTTGCTTTACGAATTAGGAAAAGCTGCTTTTATTTGATATATAAATAGCATTTTGTGAATACTCAGATCTGCTATGTAAAATGTATTGCACTTTAATGTTCAATAGAAAACCGCCATTTGTTTCACATCCTTTACTCCTTTTTATTTTTTATTCCCCCCCCTTGCTCTTACTGTCAGTTATTTGAGGAATGCTTTGAGCACGGCAGGTTTGCCTTCATGTGCTCGCTTCAGTTTTGCTTGGCTGTAGTGTAGGGATATCAAAGACATAAGAAGTTTTCTCCATGTTTGTGGATGCGCCACAAATACGGTTTATACCCGAGCGGCTGTGCATGTGTATTCAAAGAGCCCAGACTAACAGGTGGCTTTGTGTTTGGCAGTGGAAGGAGAATCCCAATCTGTCAGAGGCCCAGGTGCAGGGCATGGCTCTGGCCAGACAGGCAGCCATCGACATGGAGCTGAAACACAGAGAGGCCGTGTACAGAGACATTCTCAACAAGCAACAGACGGTAATCTCTTTTTATATACAGTCTCGGTCTTTTTCCTCATTTTCACCCAGTACCCCACGCAAAGACGGGCCGGTTTCTCTCAATCTGGCTAACATGCAGCACATGGGTGCGGTCAGCCATTTACCTTTGAAATTGTTAAGAGGATTTCACAACAGTATGACTATTCGGGTTGCGTTTCAGGCCCATTTGAGGTTAACGGTCGGGGTTAAAGTTCGGTTTAAGGTATTTTCAATGTTTGGACAAAGGTAATGGTTAATTTGTGTTTAACTCTTTTAGACGTTCCTAATAGCGATGCGACTTACTGAGAAAGCACTGATTTTTATATCCGATTCGTCGACACAGAATAAAAAAAATCAATAAATTGTGGACAATTTGTTGTTCAGTCTGAGATTTAAAATTTGAGGTACCTTAAAAAAAATAATAATACTTTTGTGTTTTTAAGTATAAAATGCTTTTTCTTATTTTCGGGATATGACCATTCCGCATCTCTTAGTAGAGTTCTAATTTTACCGCCTTGTCTCCGTCTCCCCTACAGCTGATGATGTACGTGCAGAAGGTGATCGCCAATCGCAAGGTTCAGGAGCAGCAGCTGGCGATTGCCAGGCAGGGGATCCTGATGAACCAGCTGGCCATTCAGAATGGCATCACTGGGGGAATGAGTCAGATGGACCTGCTGGGCCTATACCAACAGCTGGGTGCCCTCCAGGGTCTGCCAACCCCCCAGATAGGCAAGAACCCAGGGCCTTCAAAGGGCCTGTAAATGCCTGTGCTCCTTTTTGTTTTTGGCCAGCTCCCCTGTGGGCATCCCCCAAAAACACGCTCGGACCTTTTTTGCCCCTTTTGAGCTCCCGTAAAAATTCTGGGATGGATATCTAGAAGACTTTGGCAGTATGGTTTGTAATTCTCTGTATATACAGCCTTAGTGTTTTGTTTTATTCCTTTTTTTTTTTCTCCCTCAACATATTTAAAATATTCTCCCAAAATGCTTTTAAGCATTGCATTGTTCTTTTCCCCTTAAATAAGGGCTGTGCATTATTTGATTTCCTTTTTTTTTTTATTTTGTTTTATACAGGTCAAGAGAAAAAAAGCAAAAAAAAAAAAAAACGACTAAGAACTTACAACCTCTGTGGACCATAGTGTTGCTCATTACGTATGTTCTAAGTGATCTAGAAGATTAGTACTTGGTACTGCATAATATCTGTCTACTAGTGGATGATCAGTGGTGCTGTGAAAGCCCAGTGCCCAAGATGCACTGTTCTAAACACCTTAAACAAAAGGAGGGGGGGGAAAAAATGCAGTGATGGCCTTAACATCGACAGTTTGTTGTTTTCAAACACACTGAACAGACTCTTCTTTTCTATTACGCTTTTAGGCTTTTACACTTGTCGTTGCTTAACTTGTAATGGAATGCCCGTGTTGTTAAAACTGCTTGCCAGGTTTCCTGGACTTTTGTAACTTCTGATTCCTCGTTGTAAAGTGATGCCTAGCATAGTGTCGTACTGTTCATTTGTTTCGATCCTCTCGTCTTAGCGGGTTCTCGTCTCTCTGAGATGACTGGTTGTGCTCCTTGTAATTTAAAGGCAACTTTTAATGGTTAGGCTGCATCTGTCTTATAATGCTAACTAACCATATTAGGCTGGCCCTCAGGCTACCATACTCTCCTTTCAGCACATGTTCGGAAGTGACCTAGATCTTTCTAATTGGACTCTAGATTGTACAGGGTGCATTTCAGAACCGTAGATCAACTTTTCATTTTCCTCACAATGTTCTCATGTTAGCAAATATACCCACTTGTTTTGCCATTTATCTGAGCTACTATTTACTAGAATAAGTATTTAATATTACATTTAAATAAAGTGACCAAAAGGGTGATTTGCATTTAGTAGTGTCATTGGTGTCATTAGGTGTTTGTTTGTTTTATGCATTTTCTCAAACACTTGCCGTGTTGGTCACCTGGATACAGTGATACAGCACAAATCCCATGATCCTTCATTTCAGGTGACAAAAATCTCAAGTCATCCACAAGCATATTACATAAATCCTATTGGTTATAGTGTGGATTATTTTGGTACCCAATGGATATACTGTTTTTGTAATATTTTGATAATAACATTTGATGATCTAGGGGTGAGAGTCTGCATCATAAAAACCTCTCAAAATGATTCCATCCTTCACCAGACTCTCAACTCACCTCACGCTCTTGAGTGAAGACCACCTGAATGAAAACATGAACAAAACCCTTGGTAAAGAAGAGCACTGGGAAATAATCAGCACAGTAACACATTAACATAACTGTTGGATTTTCACCCTTGTGGTGCAGGTTAGTCGGTCAGTTCTGTGATTGGTTGCAGCTTCTCGCAGAGGTAATCAGGCACCACAAGGGGTGCTTGTACGGTGGGATCAAATTATGTTTATAGAACAGTTAAATTCCCCAAGGTTCGAGTCGGAGAACTCTTTTATTCTAGATAAAAATAAATTTAAAGAAATTACAAAAAAAGTGAAATAACACCCAGTTTCTAAAACTGTCCCAAAACACAATTTACAAAACTGTTTTTTCTTCTGCTACGGAATCATGACGACGCGAACGCTAAAACGGTTACCGAAGCCTTTGCGACTGATTCGTTTTTAAGTACCGCTATACAAATCCTTATATATCCTGTAATGTTTGCCTGTTCTCTTTTTAAACGATGCAAAATACACTATAGCAAACAATACGTGGACACGTACCATTCACACCCATATGTGGGTCCTTAAGGTCTTACCGTGAAGCCAAAGGTTGGAGGGAAAAAAACTCATCTTGCACCTGAACTGGAAAACCAGTCCCTCCAACCTCACTAATGCTTTAAGGTATAAATGCCCACACCAACATCTCAATTTTGTGGAAAATCTTCCTAGAATATTCTTGCTCATTATAACAATAAAAGTGTATGTGAGGGGTTAAATCTGTAAATGCTGGTTCAGCAAGAATACATGCAGTGTTCTCAGAAAGTCTCGAGTTTAATGGTGCTAACTGGTGCTGTTCTGACCACGTGCATTACCACACTGCGATTTCATCATGGACATCGAGTTAGAAAAAAAGAGCAGAACTGATATTCTGTTCGAATCCCAGCAAATCCGCCACGTTTTACATACGGTGATGCTGCAATGAGTCGTTCGAGGTGTTTTGCTGCAAGAACGGAACATTATCACCGGGAGACGATGAGAGATTGTGAAGACCTTCGAGCTCAACCCCCATGAAAGACGTGAAAACCGTTCGGCAACTTGTGCATGATGATCGTCGGAGAACGATCCACGCGATCTCGCTTCCGGATTTTTGCTGCTTGATACGCTGGAGTAGCAGGACCGTTTTGAAGGTGATGGTGTGTAAACATACATAGATACATTTCTTTCTTGTAAACAGATCCTTTCTGATTCCACCTTGTATAGGTGCCTTTTAGAGTGGCTCTTCATGCTTTGCCGCATGGCATTGTATCGTCATTGAAAGCACTATCTGGCCTCATCCACATATAAAGAATCGCCATGAATCCAACTTGAGATCCCTCAACAATGGGTTTAATCTTAATGTACTGATATTTCAGGTATATGTTTAGGAAACCAGTGTACATCGTGTTTACACATCCTTGCCATCACTTAGTAAGTTGCTCTGTGTGTGGGCTCAAGTGGAGGCCCAGGAAATCCACTGACATGGAAATTGGCCTTGCTCAAAAAAAGTATCAAAAATATTTATTGGCTTTGTGCTTAAAAATGAGTAAACATTAGACATGGTCTGTTTTGAATGATCTGAAATGCTGAGGAATTATTAAGCAAGTAGTAACTCAGGCATGTGATTATAGGAATTAAAATGTATCATTATTAAAGAACGACTCGTTATACCTTATCTGTTAATATGTTTACTTTTAATGGTGTGAAACATCAAGACAATTTAGTTCCTGTTTTTTTTTTCAGTAGAAGAGCTATATAAGCAGTACGGTGTGCACTTTCGGGGGGAAAATAAAAAAAGCGGCGTTTGTAGCATCCCTCCTTCATCTGCAACACCTCTTCTTTACATTCCTTTCTTTTCTCTGCCAGGATTTCTTCCACTCAGGGTCTTTTGGTTTTCCTTTTGGCCCTCTCGAACTGCCTTTCCCGCCTCCTCCTCCCCCTCCTCCTCCCCAGGGATGCATGCATTCACAGCTCACAAAAAAATAAAAGAGTGAAACATTACAACTATTGCAGATGTTGAAATGTTGATCCCATCTTTCTTATACAGAGATTACCACCAGGCTACATTTGCAGCACATTCCTCCTGGCCACTAGGCAGCTGTTCCCCTCATCTGCGTACTTCAACGCCACTGCTGGTCTCACGCTGCGTGATTACGCGTTAATGCAAAACCCCCCCAAAAAAAAGAAAAAACAAAAAAAACGGTCCTAGCATTGATCATGCTTTCATAGTTTATCCGTATCTTGTTCCAGGAATCCTGTTCGTCTTGCAGAGAGCGAGAGTCGGCTCTGTTGATCGCCATGTGCGAGCAAACAAATAAAGGGAATTTTTTTATTATTATAAATCATTGCACCGGAAAGTCTTCAGGCGTTATTTTTCAGCAGGTTTGTCACCCAGCGACGCACCTTTTATTGTTTAACTTGCTGCACACTTTTGATTTATGCCTCTGCAGGCTGTTTTGGGAGAACTTTCTCATAAGTTTTCAGTTCCAAGAACAGTCTCTTTACATCATCAGCCATCATCCACGTCTCCATAGAGATTGATTACGCAGGGCTACAGCTCCGCTCTGGAATTCACATTCTCTGGAGCAGTAGGCATTTGTCAGATGGACTTTCATCCCTGGTGTAGCGCTGTGATCTACACCGAAGCTTTTTTCTCTAACATGCTTTTCATTTTTAGATTAATAGCCATCGGTCTTTCTGACGTTTCTGTCCTGAGCCTTGGATTTTTTTTTTCCCCCCTTTAGAAAGAAACATTCAATGCAATGAACAAATCAAAACTCGATACGGATACTTCTCCACAGAACATTTTAATCAGGAGATAGATAGATAGATATATTTTTCCCTTGTATCCTCAAGCAAAAATGGTCACTCGCAATGAACAATCAATAGCAGGACAATTTTATTGTCGTTCATTCATGTGGAACTGATTTCGTATATGCTTTCAGTAGAATCTACAAATCTTAGCATTTCAAGTTCATTACAAAATAGAGACTTTTGAAATAAATAAATATATTTCTATAAAGATTTAGAATTATACAATAATATGTAGAAAATAAATATCTAGTACATCTCATAAATAGGTTCATCCATATTTACACTCGTCACTTACATTTTTTTTAAGAATGTTCCTGACAGCCTTACGTTACACGTCGCGCCTCGTCAGCTGACCAACACACTGCGACCTTTCTGCATGTGATGCCGTAGCTTTTCTCTGGTTTTCAATAGAAAAATTGTCCCCTGACCCCCCATTACAGAGTGCATTCATTATTTTTTTTAACTGTCAACAACCAAAGACTTTTCCAAAACCTTGAAACGAGACTGTAGAGCGGATTGTCTAAGTGCTAAGTGATCTCAGTGTTTCACACTGGAGACGGTGTTTTCCCACTCTGTCCTGACAGGTGTTCGTTCTTCTTTGGTGGTCTTATAGGCCTTTATGTAAAAAAAAAAAAAAAAAAAAGTCTTTTACGGTTTGGCTTTTTATTAATGATTGTTTCCGTACGTTTTTGCCAGTTTTATTACTTAGCAGTACCCCTCACTTGTCTCACCAAGTGTCCCTAAATATACACTTTGTAGAAAACCTTTTTGCTTTGCATGTTTCTCGTATTGAGATGCTACTGTATACTCTTTAAAAGAAGCTGTCCTTGTCCACCTTGTAAATAGTGCCGTAATCATTTCCTTTCACCGTGGTCCTTTAGCAACGCTCACTGTGCGTGCCTACTGCATTATGGAGGTGAGCGTGAGTTTACAGAGACACTCGCAGTGGGATTAGCGCCTGTGCTCGAGTTCAGTGGTGCTAATGTTGCATCCAAGTTTCGCAGATGCGAGACATAAAAAAAAGTTTAAGACATACTAAAATGGCCAAGACCAAAATGGGAGCATAGCTCACAAGTGGTTCTTTCCATCGTGAGTGGTTTCTTTGAGTGAATGCTGAGTTGTCTGAGGATGAGGTGGTTGCATGACAACACGAGGCCCCTGAATTCAACACCTCTCCCTCAGAAGCCTCTTGGCACTGGTGGCAGATGGAGGAATGTCCTCTCTGCACTGTGGTTTAAAACCCATTAAGGAGAGGAAACAGACCCATCCAGGAACACACACGTACTGTTTATCTCAGTCACCGCTGGAGAGGGACTCCTTGCTTTGGACCAGAAGGCAAATCTAAACAGTCGTGAGAGGAAAGAGAAAGGAGGGTCCTCCGTAAAAACTTAAGTCTCTCTCTCTCCGATTTCCCTTCACCCCTCCTCGCTCCTGCAGCCCTGGCTGGACTTTTGGTCACCTGTGCTGGAACAAATCCCTGTAGGCCTGCGCGATCGTCTCGATCTCCACCAGCCTGGGCAGGAAGTGAGTCAACTTCTGGTGCTTTTTAGTCCTGCTGCCTTCTCGAGGCGACCCGTCCTTGTTCAAGGCCACGTAGTAGTACTTCCCCGTGTCTGTGTGTTTGTACAGCGTCGAAGCGTAAGTGTTGTACCAGTTCTCCTCAAACTGCTCACGGAAGACACACTCAGCTGTCAGCTTTTTCTGCAAGAGAGCCAAGGAGAAGAGATTATGATTTACAGTCATTTCAGGATTTGGCTAACTAGCTCGCATCAAATTCTTGCTAGGGAAAGTAATGTGGTTTATGACGACAGGCGTTTCACAACAAATGAACTTCTTACTCTCGTAGATGGTTGGACAGTGGACAAATATTTCACTGTCTTCTGCAGGATCATTAGTTTTCTTATGTTGACCTGGTTAAGTTCACAATTTTGAAGACTCCTCGACCACCCAGGATATATTCCCAGGCTACAGCCAGGCATAGGAGACAGTAACGAGTGTTGGTGAGTGCAGCTGCATAGGGGTCTTCCTAAGCATTTTATCTGATTTCTTCCCGTGTGCCAACATGACTTGTGGCAATTATTTGACGATCGGCAGCAGGTGCTTGGAGAAAGTCATCACAGCTGGCTTGTCGGCTTGCACCCACTTCTCTGGCCTTTTTGGCTTTCTTTCTCTCTGCTTCCCTTGTGACGCAACCGGCCGAGCTTACACTTACACACACATACACACAGCAGAAAGAGAGAACTCCTGTGTGGCCTGCTACTACCACACCACTGACAGAACTAAATGAGCGATCGCTTCGGGTTCAGCAGGTGAACCTCTGCTGGCTGACTGCATTGTCGAGAACAATAGAGCACACTGGGGCTACGGGGTGTCTCCTGCCAAAAAAGCAGTCATGCAATGGCTCTGGCTCAAGTGTCTGGGTTAAGGCGGCTCACTTGGACCATCTCAGGTGGCTGGACATTGTAGATGTTGCTGGAAGAATGATTAATATATAACTTTAACCAAACGATACAATAACTGGGTGTGTTTTTTAAAATGTATGGCGTATTCTACCAGCTTAAGTTTTCAAATAGATTAAAGATTAATACCAGTCAATTACTTGAAGACTAATTCCAATAATCATGGAGTTGCAGGAAAAAAAAAAGAAGCAACAAAGCTTTACATTCGCCTGCTTCATAAACACGAGCATCCCTATTCACCTCCAGCCTTCCTGAGGAACGATGCTTGTGTCTGTACAACGGGCAGTGCGATTTGTGAATTAACCTGTGACTGCAGTGATTTTAACAAGACGATATCATGTTACACACGCGGTCCTTTCCTCCCCCTCAATGTCTGCAAGCTCGCTCAGACTCTCAGAATCCACAGACACTTGTCGGGTTTATTATCGGTGGAAATCTGATCTCACGGTTCTCCTACAGCCGCACAGAAGCCTCTTGTGGCGTTTAGACCGGAGAGTTTCCTATAAATGGTGTTTGCTGCGCACTACGGGCATACACGGCGCGACTGGGTTCGTAGCTCATCCTGGTCTGTGTTAGCGTTTGAGTACTCGACTCAAAGTAAAACACTTTCCCTGGGCAGGAATATACAAGAAAAACGAGAGCACTGACAGACCATATATCGCTAATATGTGCATGTCTATTCAGTGCTTTTTGTATATCCAAGAAATATGTAAATATTTTAGTGACTATGAAGCAAAATGAAGAGGCTATCCTTCTAATTATAACATTTAGGCACGCTGCTTTCGGCAAGGTCTTTCTCATGCCTTTTTTTTTTTTTCTTCCTTCGACCTTAGAAGACAAAAACAAGGTAACTCAAACAGGCCAAGTGTTTTTGCTCTCTGGGGCCCCTGGTGCTGTTCCAGCTCAGTCTGATGTCAGAGGCATGGCGTGATACGCAGTGCTGGAAACGCTGCCTGTTTTGTCTGGATTGGTGTTTTTCACATGTCTACATCATATGGGAAACAGACTTTCAGATTAAGGGCCGCTGAATTGATTGCGATCCTCTTAACGCTGTAGTTATGTTCGTTGGCTGCCGTCCCATCACTCAAACTTTAGAACACAAAGCTCATGGGTGCAGGTGTGTGCTCGTGCAGGTGTCTGCTCGAACGCTTCTGGGATTTGGTGTTTTGGACTCGACTTACCGACCCATAGAGTTCTCCTTTTTCGTTCATTCCAAGATAAAGTCCGGCGTCCACCCCTCTTATGCTGACCAGCCCCACAGCCAGGCTAATGAACTCCAGGATACCTGCCATAGAGAAACTCTGGTGAGACAATTACCAGACGGCACAGCCTGCATCGGCACACCTAAGCATCAGTCGCAAAGATGTATTTCTGATCGATGCCATATGAACAGGACGGACATCACAAAGAGAACTGTTCTTTCGGCAGAAAGAATTGGCACCCTTTGCATTTTAGAGGTTGGCCTTGCGTTATGGGAACAGAATAAACCTGTTGCTAGCTGTACAGAGCCGGCTATCTAAACAATTACAGTAACATTAGCCAGGTGTCATCTGGTTCTGTTGTGGGAATAGATATAGGATAGGTGATGCATTTTACAGGTCAAAACTTAAAATATTGTCTGTTCGAGCAACTCAGATCTGCACTCTAGATTGTGTGGGAGTGAGTAAATCAATCATATGGTAAGACAAGGGAAGATGTAATGTAATAATAGGTTCATTCCTCTCAGAGGGCGATATTAAACCTTTAGTATCTGCTTTATCGTGGTTGTGATTGCAGTAGAGCCGGATTCTAGCCTGGGACACACACACACTTGGCATGAAGTGAGAATGCACCCTGGATGGGATGCCAATGCGCATCGCCAGGATGTTTTCGAACCATGAAGGAAAACCCATGTGGACACACACAGATAGTCCTGTTACAGTAACTGGAGTTCACGATTAAACTGTGAATTCTGGAGATGTTTAGTATAAAGTCTCTCACGGGCAAACATGTTTGTGTTAACTTGCGTGCGTGTTTTTAATGTCTTTGCTGGGAAATATTACTTGCTCCAGAATTCAGCGGTCCATACGCCTAATGGATTTTTAATTGTTCTTGAAATTGCTCAAAGAAAGGGTTTTATATGATGCTAGATCAAAAATGACACAACAACTTTGCGGCTTTGCAGATCAACATGGCTCACTTACTCAAATGGTACCCGAGGTTAAAGATGACACGGAACCTCTTGATTCTAATCGAGAACAGTCGTGTTTTATATTTGCGTTTAATCGAAGCCATGGCCCTGCTCGTACCATGCCTGCCTTGAATTGGCAGATCAGGGGATGTTAGAAACATACACACTGAACACCCAATCCAATAAACCTGCTTGTTTTGGCTGTGAAAAACAAGCATTAAACTTCTTTGGATTCCACAGAGGTCATGCTTTTAATTTAGAGTTATTCCAGCCTCCTGAGTAAGGCTGCACCTGCACAATGGCTGTTTAACACACACACACACACATGCATATCTGTGTCCTGACCTCATTTGTTTACCACTCTTATACTAACCGCTCTTAAATGATTTATATTAGTGGAATAATTAGCAATGTGTGTGTGCGCACATGCACTCAAGTCAACCGACATCCCATAGTACAGGCTGGCACCGAAAAAAAACAGCCTTGTGCTTGTTTTTGAACTAAAGAGAGACACCTGCGACTCAATACAGGGAATCGTGTGATTGAGAGAACTGGAGGTCCTAACTTTGAGTTGGTGGGTGTGAGACGAGAGATCGAACATGCACCTTAGATATTGGCACAGTAACAGAACTGACGTGGTATTCGAGCTTTTCATAATCATATCAGATCACGGGTCCATGTATTTTGATGGACATTCTATATTTAAATCATGTACAACAAGGACTTAGCTATATATTCATATACGTATATACATATGTGCAGTGCTTTCAGTCTGAAATGTGTGTGAATGTCGATTTAATTGATTCATGTACAAAAGATCACAGGAATAAGTTCAGTGTAATATAAGAACAATCAGAGACTCCTTACTAATGTATTACATTGTGCACGATAATACAGCATCCAAACATCTGCTGTGCATCACCTTCATTATCGATCTATCTATCTATCTATCTATCTATCTATCTATCTATCTATCTATCTATCTATCTATCTATCTATCTAATATCTGTAGTTATGGATGGATGGATGGATCGATAGATGGATGGATGGATCGATAGATAGATAGATAGATAGATAGATAGATAGATAGATAGATAGATAGATAGATAGATAGAATTTACAGTCTACATCGCTTATATAATGAAGCACAGCAAATGAAGGATAAATGTGGTCTGTTTTTTT
>MU551577.1:2571276-2701191 GCA_024362625.1 Silurus asotus | reverse complement strand
TGTGTGTGTGTGTGTGTGTGTGTGTGTGTGTGTGTGTGTGTGTGTGTGTGTGTGTGTCTCACCGAATCTGCTGTGATCCTGTCTGGTGCCGTGCACTGTGCCGTTGGGGAAGATCTCCAGCTGGAAGCCGGTCCTGCAGTACAGCTGCCTCCTGCGCAGGATCCCTTTGAGATGATCGAAGTCGGTGAGTGAGCCGCGCCGCAGTCTGCCCTCGATCAGCCCGAGGCGCTCGTTCAACCCGGCCGGCGAGTCGGACAGTGGCGTGTTTCCCAGCGCCGTGAAACTCGGTAAATCCAGGTCGATGGTGCCCAGGAATCCGCCGACCTCCGCCATGGTGCCCGCGTTGAGTTGTGACACGTCTCAGCAAGTCAGACAGCACATGCCCGCGCGCGAGCTCAGCCTCATCCACGCTGCGTGGCTCCTCACAACTCCCCGATGCGAGTTTTATCGTCTCCAATCGGTCTTTTTATACACATGCTCCTCGTGCATTATCAAATTGGATATTCAAAAACCCAAGCCACGCCTGACCGGCATCCCCTCTTTTGCGCGCGCCAGATTTGCGTGGCGCACATAAACGTGAATACGCGTGACTACTAGACGGTTTTTTTTCCCTTCCCCTTTGCCACTGTCTGTGCCGGTGCACTTTTTCTACTTTTGCAACCACGCAAAAAAAAAAAAAAAGTGAAGTGAGTTCATGCACGAGTGTCAACGCGCTCATGCGTAACAGCTCCTGGACCAAGTGTCCTTCTTCTGTGGTAAAGCGTCCAAAGAGAACATGCACAGAGTTCCTCACTACTGTCCGAACCCTCTCAGAGCAGGATCTCCATGCACACACAGAACCACACCAATGCGCTGGTCTTCACGCGCTCAAGCATTTAAAAAAAAAACATTCACAAGAAGTGTTGTGTTACTTTTTTTCCTTCTCAATCAGTTTTTCTTCACCTTCTCGCGAGCAGGTGCTTCCTGATCTCTTCTTTCCATGTGCGCTTCTACAGCACTGTGTCTCTCCCAATCTCCACATACTGTAGGCTTGAGGAGAAATGGTGGGTGGGGGCTTTTGGGGGGTTTGGGGTTGGGGTGGAGTGGATGTAATGACGTGTTTTATTAAAGCTGACCGATGTTGGGAATGTCTGGACCAAAGAGCAGAATTTCATAACGTCTTTATTTAATGCAGGTTTTTGAAAATAAGGAGTGCATTTAAGCACAAACACTTTATGGACAAAAAAAGGGGGTTGGGACACCTGAGTTTTCCAGCCATTCCCCCAAACTGTTACCTTAAACATGGAGTTAACAAGTCAAGTCAAAGTCAAGAGGCTTTTATTGTCATTTCTACTATACACAGTGGTACACAGTAAAAACACTAAACAACAACATAGAGCTACAACACAACACAAAGCTACACAAAGTGCATCGAGGGCAACCTAGTGCAAACAGTGCAGACAAAATACAGTACAGACAGACAGACACAAGACAAGACACAAAACCAAGATAGTGCCGACCAGTAAACCTACTGTACTCTGATTATACAGTACTATGTGAAGAGAACTGTTAAAACTATAACTGGGAGTAAATATAAACAGACACAATGCAGTGCAAAAAACAGCAGGTAAACAGTTTTTTCCATTCGAGCATAACAAGGCCCTGTGCACAAAGTCATCTCCATGAAGATATTGTTCACATGGGTTTGACTTGAAAATCTTGAGTTGCCTCCTATAGATCACTGACCTCAACCTTATTTAATATTTTTGAGATGATTTGGAATTCTGATTGCACCCCAGACCTTCTCACCTCACAACATCTACATAGTATACAAGAGACCAAAACAGTTCCATGCTTGACCATGCTTCTGTATACAACATGAGCTTGATGAAGATATGGTTCACATGGGCTGGAGTGGAAGACCTTCAGTGGCCTGCTATAAAGCTCTGTCCTCTACACCTATGACACAGCCTTCTCACCATACATCCTTGTACCTAAATGGCTGCAAATCAAAACAAACACACTGCAGAACATCATCACAGAAGAGTGGAGATTATCATAACAGCAAATGAGGCTTCAGTATGGAATGTTCAAGATGACGTATCTTCTACTACGTATAAATCTTATGGTCATATACTGTGCTTCTTGCAGTGTAAGTATTGCTGATTCAGTATGATGTGCATGCAGAGTTTCTTGAAGGGATAAAAGATATCCAGGAACAAGAAAGCATCCTATTTTTAAACAGTCACTTCTGCATTGAACATTTTTCTGGCAATACGCGTAAAAGAGGAAATGATAAACACATTGGGAGGATTGGATATGATTTAGGATTTGATTTGGAGCTGTGAATTTGATATACACCATGTTGAACAGGCACTGACATGTGCAGGATGAGAGCACGCTGCTGAAGGCCATGCGTTCTTTCATGTCTTTTCGGAGATGGAATATAAACAAAGCCAGATTTAATTAGCCATTGGCAGAAGACACTGTGTATCCATGTTGGATTGTGGAGTCCAACAATATAAAAAAAAAAAAAGCCTGCAACCAGGAGCATGATTTAAAATCTTACTGATGCAGGTTTATTATTTTAGGAAATCCCAAAGCCGCTGGGTTCATTTATCTGAATGGCATGAAACATCCTTAAGACAGAGCAGAAGTTGTTTTTATTAGCCTATCAATGCTAAGTGAGAACACCCTGCTTATGATACACACCTGGACATTTTTGGTGAGCAGACAAATATTTTGGAAGCAAGATAACAAGCCTTTAAAGGCATGGAAAGAGGACATAACATATTGTAATGTATTTAGAGACTCTTTATATTTTGATTAAAGCTAAACATTGTGTTTTATTTTGGCAAAAGTATTTTCATCCCTTATGCATGATGATTTAATTAATATGGAGTGTTCATATTGTGGCATTTGTATTTCATTAGTTCTCATCTGAAATAGGTGCAATTTCTGTGTTCAACTGGTTTGAACCGAAATATTTTGCATGGATCACTCATTTTCCAAATCGAGAGGGAGTGTGAACTGATAGATGTTTAGTTCATTTCAATTAGATTCAATGCAAGTTAATTCAATCCTGATTCATTCAATTCCATCCCATTGCGTTTCATTCAATTAAATGTGTATAGCACTTTAAAAAATGAATGTTGTCCCAAAGCAGCTTTACAGTAAAGATCACAATTATAACTTTAAATGTATAAATCAGTCTATATAAGTTCATCTCTAATGAACGGTGTCAACGAAAAACCACCTGAGATGGTATCAGGACGAAACCTTGCAACCTTTTAAAGAACCAGACAAAAAAAAAACCCATCCTCAACTGGGTGACATGAAATGTCCATTCATAATAGTTCCATTATTGTTGAAGATATCAGCTGTTCACTGATGGATATTTGAATGCATAAGCTGTTTAAGGCAGCTGTAAACCGATTCCACTGTAGCGGAGTGCTTATATTTGTTACCGTCCAAATCTATCAAGTATCAAGAGTGCTTTTCCAAATATGAAGACAAAATATCACTAAGCCGAATCGTTCCATTCACATGTCCCATCCATTTCTATTGAAAGATACCAAAAGTTATTAAAGAATAGCATTTCTCATGATCTCTGTAGTCACGGAAAATGTGCGACTGCGCTCTCAAATTCAAAATGAAGTGTTTTAGGCAAAAATCATTGTTTTCTACAACGATTGAAGGAGACCTCCATGCTCTGCACTTGGCATTAGCTATCACATGATCTGCTGACATAACTATATACACCTGCTTATTAATGCATCAGCCAATCGTGTGGCAGCAGTGCAATGTGTAAAACCCTGCAGATACAGGTCAGGATCTCAGAGTATATCTCTGACCATTGCACTGTGGTTGAGTCTATAACACAATAGTGTCTATTCTTATCAGTAAAGGTCCAGTGCACGTGAATGCAGCATTTCCGACCTGTTCCACGTGTTTAATCTACCGATCTTGGATCCTAGTAGACCCTGGAATAAAAACTGTACCCACGTCGACATTTTCCTGATAAAATTGGACACCCTGCTCAGGAGTTAATGCAGAATGGAGGAAAAAACAAAAGCGTCCAATGCAGCAGTTCTGAGCGTTGAAAACACCTTCGGAGGATAAAACAGAAATGCAAACTGACTGGAAGCTACATATCTTAAAACGTTGTACACTGTACTCATGACAAATTTCGCTTTGATACATTATGCATCATCATGTTGAAATGAACTATAATAAGGTGAGTAAATTGCAGCAGTTGGTTGTAAATGCTTTCTTACACCGGGTTTGGCTGATCCTGTGTTCACTTCAGCCTCAGACTCCTGTTCCACACAGACAGGAGTAAAATGTGATGTGGTCTTCTGCTGTTGTAGTCCATCCACCTCAACATTTGATTGGTTATGTATTCTGAGATACTTTTCTGCTTACCACAGCTGTAAAGCGTGTTTAAAGTGCTAAAATTGAGTTATTGTCAGATTAGCCTGCATTATATATAGTATTGTAATGTGAGTATAATTGACGTCTATTTATTGATGAGGTAGAATAAATATGAGCTCCTTGAAAATATAAAAAAATATGGATTGGGGTGGAAAATCTTGAGTGACCTGCTATAGAGCTCTAACCTTCCCCCTATTGAACACCTTCAGGTTGATTCCCCCCAGGACTCCTTACCCTACATCACCTGACTTTACTAACACCCTTGTGGGTGAATGTTAGAGCTATACAAGGGTATAGAGTGTAAAAGAGACCCAAACCTGTTCCAGCATGACAATGCTCCTGTGTGCAAAGTGAGCTCCATGAAGATATAGCCTAAGTTTCCTGCTATTGCTATGAGCTCTGACATCATCACCTTTGAGATAAACTGGAACTCTGACTCCTATATCAGTTTACATCAGTCCTGACTTCACAAACTGAACATCTTCCCAGACGAGTAGAAGTATTTCTAACAATAGTTGTGGACTATATGTGAAATGGGATGTCTACAAAGCACATACAAATCTTATGGTCCACAATATATGTTTTATATGACATTTTAGAAAAAGAGAATCAGGTTTACATTTCTAATTGCTAAAGGATAGAAGTAATGAGAGTAATGCACTTTCTCGATTATTAAATCTGGGTTTTCTTACGTTTTGTAGTTCAGCACTGTAACCAGTTTACAGACCCTCAGTTTGTTTTAACACCATCACTTACATACCACTGAGAGTCATTTTTCACTCTTTAAACCTCCATATCTCTAACAGGAGCATTGCAATGCTATAACCTGCCACTAGTCTGCATTGAAGGTGGCCTTGAGCTGGGGTGCCATCTTTTAGGGCCTCTCTTAGTAAGAGCATTCTAATCCTGGCGCTTTTTTTTTTCAAAAGCAAATGCTCTCCTCTTTTACTCTGGCGTATGATATCATCTGTTCTTATTTTACCTTTGTATCAGGGCTGCACCCAGAAAATATGATCCTCAGCACAGAGTTATTTGCAGAGCTGGATTCTGTGTTATTTTATTTCGTTGCAGAGACATAACATGCTGGGTCTCCCCTTTCACGCAGGTGGTCCTCCCTGCCGCAGTCAAAGCCAGGCGGCACGCACACCCACGGCTGAGTGAAGACACAGACAGATGCATGCGATTTTAGGTATTGGTGTAGCGTTTCAAGAGCCTGCTTGGCTTGGCTGTCTTGCGTACAGATAGCGTTAATTAATATGTTTGCTTTGCCTTAAGCTCTTAAAAAATAAAACGTTCCATCTCTCGCCAGCCACCAGTTGTTGAAGAACATTGTCTAAAACCAACATTTGTAATACAAATTAGTTTCATATGCTAGGGGAGAGGATGGATTGTGCCATGTGACCCCCCAAAGTTCTTTCCCAGATAGGCTGTGCAATAGACAGTACATTTCTTCAGCATACTCAAACTTTTTGCTTTCACTTGGGAATTGCGTTTAGACGATTTTGGTTGTTTTTTTTATTTCTTAACATTCAATTTAAACTTTGCTCTACTTCCCACCTTGTCTAATAAAATCCAACGGACTAGACCCGGCTCTGTGATCAGGTTCTCTCTGACCAATTTCCCTTCTGTTATCACCGAGCAGCCAACCTGAACTGATTCAAAATATCAGATCTGAAATCAGAACAAGGAAATCAATTAGATCTCCGCAAAATCGTTCCCTCTGGGTGGTGGCTAAGAGACACGGTTGTGTAAATAACTATGGCAGGAAGTTAACATATGTAATTGGGTCGTTTTGTATCTGGACACTGGCTATGTAAATTGTCTTTGCGTGATCATGAGACAGACTCTGTCTGAGCAACAGTGTTATTTTTTCTCCAACACAGACCGGAGATTTAGCCTCAAACAGATGTTAAAAGCCCTTTGTAGGGCCTTGGCATTGAGCCAGACTCTACCTATCTTCACAACTATTTACATGGCAATCCAGCTGGTCACCCCCCCTCTCTCTCTCTCTCTCTCTCTCTCTCTCTCTTTCTCTCTCTCTCTTGCAGAGTCATTCTGTTCTTAGAAGTAAAAAAAAAAAAAAACCATTGTAGATGTACAAAGGAAATATTTCACCTTTTTTGATCCACAAACTTCTAAAATAATGACCAGTTACAGCAGTCACATGGGCCTTAAGGTGTCATCAACATTCCTGCTTGAAACTGTAATTTATAGTGTTCGTTCGGCTTACACACTTCTGAAGATGCTCCTTTTTAATAATATAAAGGACTGTTTAGTTAGACTAAAGCAACTCTATCCATTCAATTAAAATAATTTTTGGGTCAGTTTTTATACAATAAGATTTTATGATAAGAATGAGTTGATTTGGTATAAATCTAAAGATTTATATCACTTCCAAGGCTTTGGAACAGCATTCTATATCTGCATAACAACCCAATTTCCTGACCACTAGAGGGTGCAAAGTAGCTCTCGTTTAAACGGAAAGCAATCTAAGCTCTCCGTTGGCTTTGAAACCATGAAATGTCAGGGTATGATGAATAGATACACGTTAGTTAATTATGGAGGAAAAAGTTGAGGGTGATGTAATCCTTTTTTTTTTTTACAGTCTCTTCAAAGGAATGCAGTGGTAGCGCTGAGACACAGCCTGATCACACCTTTACAGCTTTGCTCAGATTATTTTTCTCTCAGCATCTTTAATCACCTGCCCCTTTACAGTCTAAGGATTTTTCCTATGATGGCCCATCAAAAAATGTTTTTATAGGTTTTTCCCAGGTGGAATCCTGACTTCTGTATGAGATTTTGTTGGTTCTCCATGTGTCCTCCAGATCCACCACATCACCATGTTTGGTCATGATGGATATATTACATTACACGAACACATGAACTGATATGACAGTTTTAATGATAGAGCTAATTTATTTGAAGTACTTAACAAGCTTTTAAATGTGGTTGGTTTGCCTTATAAGGAGCATGCAGTGGTCTCAGATCCTGAACTTATCTGCTATCTAATATCTGGCAGCGAAGCTACTAAAAAGATTCATATGATTGTATCTTCTGCAGCACATCAAAATGGGACCTTCAGTAAAATGTGAATTATCAGTTTCTAATTTATTATACAGTAAAAAAAAAAAACAGTTTAAAATAATAATTATTCATTATACTATTGCGAAATCTACTTTAAGCTAGTATACACGATTTACAATGAACACGTAGATACAGATTTTTTTTTTTTGAGCATCCCATTCCACATTTAGTCTTTATTTGCTGCTCTAATAACCTCTACTTTTTCACAAGATTTTGGAGTGTGGTTGTGTCCCAGGCCTCAATAAAATCAAGTGTTCCAATAAGTTTTTCCGTATAGTTAACTTTTACTCCAATAAATGTCTCCAGCAAGTTCAGATAAAAAAACAAAAGCATTAATTCATCTTCAGTGACTGCTTTCTTCTGATCAGTGTCCATAGTTTCACTGGGCAAATTTGAGTGGACAAGTCGCCTTTCAGCATGTTTATTTAGAGGAAAATGTATAACCAATAATACATGCATAACTTTAAACCAGAAATGCTGGAGCTGTAAAGCAACAACAATGCAAAAGTCATGCAAGAAACAGAAAATTACAATACAATAAACACAATATTGGACAAAGCATATTTCTAACTGATTCTAAAGTGTTTATCACTTTAAATAAAAATAGCTTTCAAAGATATATTTTGTAAAATTAACATACCTAAAGCAAACCAAGTAGCCAGAAACTCCTTTGTTGCCATTGACCAAATATAATGTTACCATAGATAGACATCAAATTAAAGTTAAAAAATAACATAAGGCATAATAATTGTCATTAAAAAGACTGGAATAGGTACATAGTTGCTAGAAATATAACTGATAAGAATAATGCTTTCCTGCAGAATGCCATTTATAGAGTATAAAGAAACAGTATACACTACATGGACAAAAACTATTAGGACACCTGACTTTTCCAGCCAAATGTAGACCTTCTCCAAACTGTTACCACAAAGTTTTAAACACAATTGTAAAGGTTGTCTAGGAAATCCAAACCTGGAACCTAGAACATCTTATTTATTTTTATAATGATAATGTGGTAAGATAATATGGTAAGAAAAAATAAATAAGATGTTCTTTATAAGTGTAAGTTTGTCCCTTATCAGCAAGTCGGCGGCAACTGTGGCAAGAAAAAATTCCCTGAGATGGCATAAGGAAGAAACCTTGAGAGAAACCACACTCAAGAGGGAACCCGTCCTCATCTGGGTGGCACTGAATGTCTATTTATTACAGTTAAACATTGTTGAGGTGTGCAGTGATGATCAAATGCAAACTTTAAACATGAGTCAGTGTAGAAGACTATTGAGATTAAGGACAGTCTAAATCCATCCTCAAAGCTCCTGTGTTACGCTGCAATTTCATAAAGCTGCACAGAGTGGCTTCTGATCGAAGAGGAAACCATCCAGAGGCAGGACGGGACAAAGCGGGAAGATCAGAGTAAAGGAGAGGGACAGGAACAGTGGTTTAACTCGACTGAGAGAAAAAAAGGGAGAAAGAGAGAGAGAGAGAGAGAGAGAGAGAGGTGACAGGGAGAAAAAGATATGGATTATTAAGTATCCATATTGTTGTAAAAAAGTAAAGCACACTGTGCAGTTGAGGACTCCAGCAGGACTCGGTATGACAGCATAACTAAAAGGGAGAACCAGAAGGTAAAACAAACATGAGGGATCTCTGGGATGAGGGACAGCCCACCACACCACCATCAACGAACCTGAGTGAACACGTCGGGGCGAGGGGAGGACAGCATACAAATATTGCAGTTTACTGAACACTCTTTATCCATGATCCCTCCAGATCTGCTCCTTTACCTAAGAAAAAATCTACTGATCAAAAGCTTAACTAAATAAATTATAATAATTGGGTATTATACTGGTACAGAAGTTTACTCAGATACTGCGGTTCAAGACTGTTAAGTGCTTTATACGTCAGTAGTTGTATTTTATAATCAATGTGAGATTTAATTGGGAGCAGTGTAGACTGATTAAAACAGGGGTGAGGTGCTCATATTTTCTAAATCTAGTGAGGAATCTTGCTGCTGCATTCTGAACTAACTGAAGCTTATTTATGCACTTATTTGAGCAGCCAGACAGTAAAGCGTTACAGTAGTCTAATCTAGAAGTAACAAATCATGAACTAGTTTTTCTGCATCCTGTAACGACATCATATTTCTAATTTAAGCAATATTTATAAGGTGAAAGAAGGCGAACCTAGTAATATTGTTCATGTGAGATTTAAAGGAAAGACTAGAGTCAATAATCACACCAAGGTCTTTAACTGCTGCACACACCGAGGCGAAAAAACCATCGGAGAGTTTACTTCCAGCTGCATGTGGTCCTAGTAAACTTACTTCCGTCTTATCCAAGTTAAACAGAAGGAAGTTATCAAGTGTCCACTGTCTAATGTCCTTTTACACACTCCTCAACATTGTTAAGCCGATCTCTCTCATCTGGCTTTGCTGAAACCTACAACTGTGTATCATCAGCAATGTAATGCCATGTTTATGTATAATTTCCACCAGAGGCAGCATATATAAAGAGAAAAGCAGTGGGCCGTAGACAGATCCTTGCGGAACACCAAACTTTACCTCAGAGATTGTGAAGAACTTACCATTTACATCAACAAACTGATAACGATCAGTACAAATAAGACCTAAGCCAGGAGAGAGCTGTTCCCTTGATTCCAACAACATTCTCTAGTTTGGCAAAGAGGATATTATGATCAATAGTGCAAAACAAAGAAGGAGACACAACCCTGTACAAAGTCCAATAACAGGTAATTTACCACATTGACCAGCACGTTCTCTGTGCTATGACAAGGCCTAAATCCTGACCCATAAATGTTATTCCTTAGTAGATGTGAGCATAACTGCTGTGCTACAGTCTTCTATAGAATCTTGGAGATAAAGATGTTTGATATTGGACTATAGTTGGACATCTGACAAGGATTAAGGTCAGGTTTCCTAATCAGGGGGTTGATAAATGCCAATGTTATGTAACTGATAATGACCCTGTGCACAAAGTGAGGTCCAAGTTAACAAGGTTTACATTGGTTGAGGTCAAAGATCTTAAGTGGCCTGCAACAGAACTCTGACCCCAACCCTAACAGCTTTGAGATACTTTGGAATGCACAGGCTTATAACCCTCTATCAGTACCTAACACCCTTGGCGCAAACCTCCACAAACACACACAAATCGAATTGAACATCTTTCAGAGAAGAGTGTATGTTTTTAAAACATCAAGTGGGGAATAAATGTGGAGTTTCAGAAAGAAAAGTGCCACCGCCACAGCAGTAAGCTGTTGTTTTTTCTTTTCTTTTTTTATAAGCAGGTTACACCATCAGCATTTTTGACAGAAAGGTGACTGCATACAAAGAAAATCACCTGGTGATCACTGACACATTTGTGACTCTTATAAACCTCAATGGCCTCATGAATTCCACTAAGTACTTTACTATGATATTTTACCTCATAACTGTTTAACCTGTTTTGCCAAGAGGTTAGGACTTGATCATACATGGATCAATCAACAAGTTTATGACATATTGATAGTTACAGAAATTATCGTATTTAAACACGCAGCCTCTGAGCTCAGGGTATTGCGTAAAAGTTTTTTTTAATGAGGCTGTGTTCATGTTGGTTTCCTCTGGGTTTGCTGGTTTCCTCCACCACAAACCATGGCAGTAAATAAATTGAAGGCCTCTAAACTGTTGCATGCTGTGAATGTGTGTTGTGAAGTCCAGGTTGTATTTTTGTCTCTTGCCCAGTATTAAGATGAATACTTAACATCAATAATAAAATTAGTTTTTTTTAATATTAATTTAGCTTGTTTTAATCAAGGGTACCGATAATTCACATTTTGATTGTAAGTATGAGAAAGTATTCGTTCCAGTATTATAGTTCTGATGCCACAGATGGTTTAGAAAATCATTTATAGTCTTTCCACATTTTGTGCCACATTGTTTCCAATCAACAGCTATTGAGGAGGAGTGCTGACATATTGCTTTTTATGATTATTCTTAACAAGCGTCAAGGTGGGGAAATTTCAGCAGCTTGAGCGCAGATTCTTAATTTAGAGACACAAACACTTGTAGCAGGTGTCCTGTGGTCCCTTGGCGTATGAAAAAGAAATAAAAAGCCAGTTGAACATGCTGTTCTGCACCAAGTAATCATTCTGCTAAACAGATGTAGAAAGGTGCCATAAACAGCTGAATGCCCAGGCTAAATGTGAATTGCCAAATTTCCAAAATGCCATGAATCTTTCAAAGACTGTAAAGTGAGGATGGACTACCGGAGAGCACATGTGCCACTTTTACCCAATTCATAAACTACTCTGAAAGTTAGAGATTAGTATTAGGATTATTACAATTAGTTATTGGGATTTCAGTGATACTTCATGCTCTTATACAGTATAACAAATCACACATGTTCAGTATGCATGACTGATACCACTTTAAACCGTATTAAAAACGCTCTCTGGATCCCAGAAAGGAAAACCACATGGACCACAGACTAAAGTGTCTAGCAATAAAAGTGACTGAACAACTTAAACCTCAACCTCAAGTCTGTTTCGGCTAAAGTGTTACACCAACATTTGCAGTCAGAATGCATTTTTACTATTGCTATTTTAGATCTTGCACATTATGATCTTTGTAGATTGTGACCCATTTTACTGATGCTATACTAAAAAAACATGTTTTAAAAACAATTTCAAGAATACACAATGTCACAAAGCAGCCACATATACAGTACCCAGGGCTACATGGCTGCTTGAAATGTAATGCATGTAGCCGATATAATATTGCAGTCGTGTGATCATTCGTTTAACATAGAAAATATGTTCAAAACATATAACAAATATTTTTATGAGTATATATTCTCTACATAGATAGACAGTACTTTCCCTCTAAGATGTCCTCACTCCAGCTTTAATATTTTTCACTGCTCAAGAAGATCAAGAAAGCTGATTTGAGAGATCATGGTGAAAAAAATGAGATTAGATTAATCTAATAGATCAGTGTCTCCAAAGCCACACTTGCTTTTCATGACTCTTTATCTGACTAGGCCTCAAAGTTGTGATATAATTGTAGATGTTGAGTCTGTGCAGCCGAATCCAGTTCCTTACTCTTCTTTTTTCCCCCCAAAAAACAGAAAAACCTGTCAGCCAGATGTTTTTGCTGTAATGAACAAAGTGTAGGGGTGAAGTAAGCGTTTTGATGAGAAAATTCTCAAAGAGAAATTAATCGAGGACATGACTTTCCATGACCAAACCTATTGTTTTATATGCCAAATAATTGATGTCTTTGTTGATATACACGCCATCTATTCTGTACAGCTGGGATGGTACTCTATTAATAAAATTCCTTGATGTCTTTTTTTTTGGTTTGATTTGCGGTTAAGATTGCGCACCTCCTATTCAAAGGCAGTGCATGTATAATGCCTAGTTTTCAGACAACAGTACTTAGTAAAACCACAATAAGCACATATCAAAAAGAATTCACCCCTTAAACACAACATTAACAATAATGTCAAACATTGTAATGCCTGGTGCCAAACGTTTCGAATTAACTCCATGGTCTCGTGCCATAATTATGAAAGGATTCTCACATTAAAATACTCTGCAGAACTACAAAAGTGTTTAGCAGTATTTCTGATCTCAGCGAGCGTGGAACATATGGTTAGCATTTTGGAAAGGCGCTCATTTTACCAGGCAGAGCCGGACTGATTCCTCGGGCTGTGCTGTGTTACGACAGGTTGCCTAAACAGGATGAGATTTTTATGCCTGATAAATGAAGGACTCTGTGTCCAAATCTAAAAGAGCTGATACTGTATCTCCCGTAGAGTCATGCCAAGGTATGGAGTAAACAGCTTTTTTTTCTGGCAAAGCAAAGATCTCCTTGTTGGCACCAAAATGGCCCCCTGACTTTCTTTTCCAGGGTTTTGCTGTATTCTGTCATGTCGTATGAAGGCTTTCCCAGGGTTTCTATCCAAATAATTGGGTTTGATCACAGCGGGCATCTACATATTGGATGCCTCGCCTTGCTGTGTTCAGCTCAAAACCCATCCATCATGAGTGTCATGAGCGTCATTCAACACAGCATAATGTATAGGTAACAAAGCAAAGTTAGATCATCTGTACAAGTTGGCTGATTCTGTGAAAAAGGAAAACTCAAGAAATGTCTGATCGTAGATTGCAACACCTGTTAGAAGTTTTGGTTTAAAATATTCAAGGTCACAACTTGGGTGAAACTGATTCTGTAAATACCCACTGAGAGCTTGTAAGCTTTCTGAGCTTTAAAAACTCCTGGCTTGTGCAGTAAAGCTAATCCAAACTGAGTTTGGTTTTTCGTAGATGTAGTCTAATTAGATGTGGAAAAAGTGGAACTGAAATGGAAGCTTTGCGTCTCTCGCCGTCTTTAGTGGGGCTTTATAAAGGGTTTCTGCCTCATGCATGGTTCACTGTTCGCACCATAAAAGGTTCCCTTAGGAGTCTCCAGTGCCAGAGTTGAAAATGCCACAGCCATTTGTCACAGACGAAGGTTCACTTTACAGGCAAACTGACTGCGAGCATCTTGGCTGGATGGGGCTTCAGACTGAGACAACAGACCAGACGCAGTTCAGTCAGCTCAGGTCCCTCCTGCTCATGCCTGATCCTCTCTTTTCTGAGGTCATTTCTTTCTGTAAACGCTCATCAGTTTAATATTGGTCAGTGTCCATGTACAATATGATTCATCTTTCACGCAAACCACCATATGTACATGTGAGGAAGATTTCTCATTACTCTAGATGAATACAATTGTAAAAAGGGGGAAAATGTGTTTTAGCTAAAATGAATGAACAACCTGAAATGACTTGCATGTGTATAAATTACTAGCTTGCTAGTAGCCAGAAGGGTAGATTAAATGTTGCAGTACCTGATGTACTGCTAACATGGATCACTATGTGCTTTTTAAAAGTGCAAAAATGCAAACCTGCATCTGAAAAGAATTTAGAAGGAACTTTCAGGTGCTGCAAATTTACCCAAATGTGTTTCTGCAAAAGCTGAGAGCATTTTTTTTATCATGTACTTTAGAAAATCAGAACACCATTCCAAGGAATAGCCTACAGCCTACTTGCACTTCCTGATAGATAATAGGGCTTTTTTTTTTAACACTGGGTTCATGAATGTTTTATTTCTTTAAAATACTTTAAAAAGTGCATGCAAGTCCAAACATTAAAAACTAAACATTAAAACTTGAATAATCAGTAGGGAAGAAATGCATCTTATTACAAAGCGAAATAAAAGAGACATTTAAAATAAAAAAAACATTAAAGCACGATCTACTCATTTTTTGCAAAGAAACGATTTGAAATTTCAGTGAATGAATGGCAAAAAACTTGCATGTCCTATCTTAGGGACGTAATTGTATTTTTGTACTTCATGTGTGTTTTGGTTTTCATTCTTTGGTCAAAAAAGATGGATGTAGGCCTGAAATGAATGACTTCCTCAGAGTAGAGTGATGAAGGTGGTGGGGAAGATGGTTCCGTCAAAGTGCTCAGAGTTGGGTGGTCCATCCTTCAGCAGCCAGACTTGGATGAAGGGGGAGGCCTGAGAAACACAGGCCACCTCATATCACTTTCAAAGAGTGAAACCCAAACTCCCCCCAGAGCCTCTCACTCGTCCCTCAAGTCTGACAAAGACACCTGTTGTTTGATTTTGAAGGAGTGCTGAATTGAGTGGCCTGTTCAGAGAAAAATATAATATTTAGTAACTCTGTTTAAAATACAAACATACCTCCTTGATAAGACGCCTTCCAGGTAAATCTGTGGATTGGGCATAGTGGCTGCTTTTTCACTTTAAAAAAAAGGTTTTAGCATAATGCTGGAGTCACCGTAATATTTTAATATGCAATTTGTGTATTTGTGTAATGGTTATGATTATTTCATTTTGCTGTCGTTACAATTTTCTTATATTCATTTTAACCAACAGTGGCAGCTTGGTGGTCCTGGGGCTTGAATTAGCAAACCCATATAAATTTACATTATGTTGAATTTACATAAATTACCCAAATGTATTTACATTTACAAATATTTACATGAAGGCATTGCTAGCATATTACCACTGCTAATGCTTGTGTCATGGAGTTGACTAGGTACTCCCGGACAGACAGTGACCTTAATGAGTTCTAGGAATGGATTGTGGAATAATATAATGATGAGCTAACAGTTTGAGTCAGGGTAAAAGAATGACATGAGTAGCCTGCATAAATGTAGGCGTATGATCTGTACTTCCATTCGGGAAGCAACGGTTAATTCCCAGCAGCACTGATGTATTTTCCACTCTCTATGGAAGGGAACCTCAAACAGAATGACCCAATGGAAAGGAAGATCAGAGAGCACAGATATGATGGAAACCTCCATTATGAGGGAATAGAGACAAGGAAACAGGTAGTGATGGGCTAGTGATGAAAAACAAAGCTATTCATGATGGAACAAAGGCCACTAGCTTCAGACACTTCAGCACATGCCTACCTTAGTCTATTATATGGTTTACTGTTTGAAAGTCAGATTGAGCTCAGAATGTGGTGGATAAGGTATATTTATTTATCACAAAAACAGAGTCTTCTGAAAATTAGTAGTATGTATGTCAGTACTAAATGACCCTTGAAAGTGATGATCCTATACATTGTATTTGATTGAAAAAGATCAACTGCCATATGTGACTGCCATCCTCTGTCAATCACAGTGACACTAGCCAATCGTCTGTGACATCTGGCATCTGAGTACATTTATACTTACAGGGTAGATAGTATTTTTCTCCAGGTTACACTGCCTTGTGACCCAGTATGTGGTTGGCTGTTTTCAAGTGTTTTAGTGGATATCTGTGTGCACCTTCACCCGGGAGCTGGTCAGCAGTTGTTGGGTAATAAAAAGCTACCTGGTGGGTGGGAATTGGCTATGATAAAACTGACTATGATATGAAGAAATTAAAAAGACAGAAGTTTGTAAATAATCTCCTAGTTATTTTCTCAAGTCTGTCCCACCATTAGGGTGCAGCATTTGGTTACATAATACTCAAACAATTTGCACAATTAAGAGGCGCTGAAGCCGTGCAAAAAAAGAAATTATTGACTTTCAGATAAGCCTTCCTCGTAGAATAGAGGAAGATATGAATATATACGAGGAGTAGCAGTTGCTGCTGGGAAATGGAAATTTTGTCTTTCAAAATTTGAAGAATGATGTGCTTGCTTCATTTTTCGCAGATGTCCCGTTACAATTTCTTTTTATTATCTGTCATGGTTGGGTTTCAGTCATTTTATCCATTATTAGACTTGTTTTTAAGTGTTATGCTTTTGCCTCATACCATACTGGTAACGGAATTAAATGTATCTTGTTCATCTCAGAACTCCTGCCTATGAGAATCAATTGAAAAAAAATCCCAAACTGGAATAGCTTTATAATTTGGTTGAATTTGTTGATATCATTTATCATGTGTAAAAATAGTAAACCCAGCAATTATTGTGTACTGTAGTCTCACAGCAATAGTCTTTTATGTATGTCCAATAGCTTCATATGATGTGTGTTGATCTTTCACATCTTTTCATTCCCTTTTTTGGGGGTGTTCATCATTTTCCACCTGTTACCAGTGATGTGGCAAACATCTGGGCTGCTGTACTGTTTGGAAAAAATTCACAACACTGGCCAGTTAGGATACTAATATTTGCTCAGTATTGACTTTGCATATGTTTTCCCGAGAAATTAATTTCAGAGAACTCTGACAGAAAGTGAACTAGTCAGTATGTGAATTTCCCTCAGTGGGCCACAAGTTCAAGTTGGGGCTTAATGAGCTTCCAGTTAGTCTGCATATTTCATTTCCATTCGTTTTTCTGAAAGACAGACATGTTCTCAAAAGCTGTATGAAATGAGATACAACTTTATGTGACCTTCTGATTACCTGTTTAATCCTCTCTGGGTTTTCTGCCAGAGACTGAAGGGCAACAGTTCAAGGTTTGTCACAAAGATGACTGTCTGGCTCATGTCTGCTCGCAGAAACGTTTGTGTTGGTACACGTGGCCCAGCCCAAAATACCATATGGGAAACAGTGGCACAAGTGAGCAATACACATCATGGGATACTGCAGATTGTCTTCTGTTTTGTGAATTATTCGGTTTTGTCAGTGTCCCGCTAAATCATCTGCTCTCCACACTCATAGCTGTGGCTTCACAGCTGTTTCAGAGAGACACAGTAAATTCATCAGCTCTTGTGAGGTGAAGGCTGCCAACCATGATAAATGAAAAAAAGGAATGTTTACAATGGCACAGGGGCTGTTTGGACAAGTAGCATGTTCTTGTCAGCTCGTGTGCTGCATGTGAATGTAAAAATTATTAATAATTCCCATATATTTATAAAAAAAGTTCAAGATTTATATCTGAACACTGCTGAAAATACCAGAGGGAAGAACTCACCTGTTACCCAGATCCTGCTACTTTATCATGGCTGATGCCTTGACTGAAATCAAATTCATTGCTAAAATATACAATAACACTTTAATAGGTATTGCTTACATTGCTTACAATGGTATTGCTTACTAATCGTTATTAGGTTTTATTTCTTACACATATAATTATTAGATGTTAAACAATGTTGTAGGGTCGAAAGGAAAATACAGAGAATAGTATGACAAATTGAGACTGGGGCTGATTTATTACTAACCCAAACTGTTAAAAGTGTGTGAGAGAGAGAGAGAGAGAGAGAGAGAGAGAGAGAGAGAGAGAGAGAGAGAGAGAGAGAGAGTGAGTGTAATAGTGAGTGGAAGTGAGTAATGAAAGTGAGTGAGTGATTAAGTAAAAGAGAAAGTGAGTAAATGAGTGAGTTAGTAATTGAGTGAGTGAGTGAAAGTGAGTGAGTAGGTGAATAGGTGAGTGAGTAATTGTGTGAATAAGTGAATAAGTGAGTAAGTGATTGAAAATAAATAAGTTAGTGAAAGTGAGTGAGTGAGTAAAAGTGAGTGAGTTAGTGAGTGAATGAGTGAAAGTGAGTAAGTGAGTGAGTGAAAGTGATTGGAAGTGAAAATGAGTGAAAGTAAATGAGTTGGTGAAAGTGAGCGAGAGTGAAAGTGCGTAAAATAGTGAGTAAAAGTGAGTGAGTGAAAGTGAGTGAGTGAGTGAAAGTGAGTGAGTGAGTGAGTAAAAGTAAATAAGCGATTGAGTGAGAGAGTGAGTGAATAAGTGGGCATGTAAATAATTGAATAAGTAAATGAGTAAATAAGTAAATAAGTGAGTGAGTGAGTGAGTAAAATAGTCATTGAGTTAGTGAAAGTAAATGAGTGAGAAAAAGTGAGTAAATTAGTTAAAGTGAGTGAGTGAGTGAGTGAGTGAAAATAAATGTTTAAAATAGTGCGTGAAAGTGAGTGAGTGAGTGAGTAAACGTAAGTGAAAGTGAGTGAGTGAGAGAGTGAGTGAGTAAGTAAGTGAGTGAGTGAGTGAAAGTGAGTGAAAGTGAGTGAGTGAGTGAGTGAGTGAGTGAGTGAGTGAGTGAGTGAGTGAGTGAGTGAGTGAGTGAGTGAGTGAAAGTGAGTGAGTGAGTGAGTGAGTGAGTGAGTGAGTGAGTGAAAGTAAGTGAGTGAGTGACTAAGTGAGTAAAAGTAAGTGAAAGTGAGTGAGTGAGTGAGTGAGTGGGTGAAAGTGAGTGAGTGAGTGAGTGAGTGAGTGAGTGAGTGAGTGAGTGAAAGTGAGTGAGTGAGTGAGTGAGTGAGTAAGTGAGTAAAAGTAAGTGAAAGTGAGTGAGTGAGTGAGTGAGTGAGTGAGTGAGTGAGTGAAAGTGAGTGAGTGAGTGAGTGAGTGAGTGAGTGAGTGAGTGAGTGAGTGAAAGTGAGTGAGTGAGTGAGTGAGTGAGTGAGTGGGTGAGTGAGTGAGTACAAGTAAGTGAGTGAGTGAGTGAGTGAGTGAGTGAGTGAGTGAGTGAGTGAGTGGGTGAGTGGGTGAGTGAGTGAGTACAAGTAAGTGAGTGAGTGAGTGAGTGAGTGAGTGAGTGAGTGAGTGAGTGAGTAAAAGTGAGCATAATAGTAAGTGGAAGTAAGTGAAATGGTGAGTTAATGAGTAAAAGTAGGTGAAAGTGAGTGAATAAGTGAGTGAGTGAGTGAGTGAGTGAGTGAAAGTAAGTGAGTGAAATAGTGAGTTAAAATGAGTGAGTGAGTGAGTGAGTGAGTGAGTGAGTGAGAGTGTAAGTGAATAAATGCAGACTAACAATGGCATCAAACAAACAAGAAGAGAAACCAATTGTAAGACATCTGCTCGCTTGAAGCTGCTTGTTTTCCGAAACATGCAAATGCTATAAAAGAAAAATGCCATTAACTTAACTTTGTTCTCGATAAGGAATGTTTGTACTCATTATCATCTCATTGTCTTCCTGTTCTCTGTAGAAAAGGAGAGCTGATTGAAATTGTCAGGTATGTCCAGGCCACAGAGCCAGCATCTGTATAGGTGAGGTTATCTCTGGGTCAGTGTTTACTTTGAAGGGCTCTCTTAAAATAATCTGGAATACTTCAGCTGCATGATGTCACATTCATGAAAATAGTTTGAACAAAAACAACATTGTGTGGTTAATGGCCAACATTAGTTACCTTTCCGTGCCTTAAGCTCGTTTCTCTACTCCCTCGGCCTGGGCTGTTTTTTTGGACTTGATTTCAGTTGTTCCTTCACTTCCTCTTTTCTCAGGCTTTGGAATTTGGACTGGGTTTTGGAATGTGGATCGTTTCATACTAAGGCTCGTCCACTCTTCTAATCTAGGGAATGAATCATTTTGACTTTATTTCTCATTTTTGTTTAAAATGTATTAATTATCTGATTGGATTGAACCTGTTGCTTGAAAGAATTAAACACAGTAGCTCACTGCCAATTAAACTGCCTTACAAGGGTGTTACTCCAGAAAAGAATGTGTCTAGCATTTAGCTCAACCCATATTAGTTGTGAACATGCTGGATAAATAATTCAAAACTTAAAAAAAAAAAAAATCATATTGTAAATGAAAACCAATTTACTTGTCTGTTTTCAATAGCACAGCGATCCACAGAAACCACGAGGATGTGTAATCACCAAATCTATCACATTTCCAGCAATATGCCATCATGTTGGAGTTTTTCAAAATGCATAAGCCAAATAAAAAACATGTCAGACTGACATGAGGTCAAAGATATAAAGTTTCACAATCTGGTGATTCCTCCAGAAGAACCAGACAAGTCTGTGCTTTGAACATGACCTCCATTCCTCCTGTGGAAAATGATGGTTCAGACTAAAAGGAATGTGTTTATGTAGAACTGTCAATCAGAGAGGTTCAGATATTAGCCCCACCTCTTACCACCTTGGAGTTTGTGGTGAAGTCTGCTGCACTCTGCTCTATTACAGCCAACAAAGGATGAGAAACCTGGCGAACATACCAGACCAACAGCTTTGTTTCTGAGCTTCAACAGTACGCACCAGTACTTTGTTCTATGTTCATGTTGTATATTTGTGAAAAAAATCAAACAAGTTGTAAAGGGAGTCAGAAAATGTACATTTAAAAAAAAAATATATATATATATATTTCCAATGTTCTTCAGGAAGAAATATAGGGATGTAAATCTACCAACAAGAACATTGATCATGTTGTGAGACAGTAGGAGATAGATGGCTATTATTCTGCTTTATGTAGTAGAGAAGTCCAGGGAGGCCAAGCAGCTGTTGTAAGCTATTCACTGTAACTGCTGAATTGTTCTCATGGCAGCCCATCAGTTCAAGGCGCAGTTTTTGTGCAGACGGTTTGGGCCTCGCGTGAGCTTTCCCTCTGTGTTTCCCCAAAGTTTGTAGTTGCTCATGCCAAAATGTGCTAAAAGTGGCCTGTAGCTGATGATGTCCAGTACAGATAGGGGTATCCACTTTCATTAATACAACACTATTAGCTAAGGGTGTGAACTTAATGTTTGTTTTTGAGCCCGAACCCCGAATTGAAGGTTATCTATAACTTGCTAATTTGATCCAGCAGACCGTGGGACTATTTCTCCTGCTGATTTTTGACTTTTGTCTGCCCCAGTCACTGGAAACAGATGTCTAAGCGCTTTCAGCATTTCTGGATCAAATTGGCTTTTGGTAGATTGTAAGGCTGATGACATTTTGTTTGCCTGTAAACATATCCTTTATTGGATTTATTGAGTGTCTCTATTTTCAAAACACCTGCTGCATTTGAAATGAATGTCCAGATCATGGGAAGAGCTTGGGGCTTTCAACTTTTTTTTTGGTATAATGCTTAGAGGGTGTAGGATTGTCTTGAACGTAAGTAAGGACACATGAAAGGGAGGTTACCCTGAACCTAGGTGGATAATTTTAAAAAACAAACACCCTCAACACTGAGAACAAGGTATCTCATAGCACTGCTTGAACTTAATTTAAGCCATACTTTTCAAGTCAGTACATGAGGTTAACCTTATAATGGATAGAAATTAGATTTACTTAAAGGGAAATTGTCTTACATTCTCACAGTTTGGTCACCTGCCAGTTTTACCATTTACAAGCCAACCTTATCTGCCTTCATCTTCATATATGAGTTCACAGATGCCCACAATTAAAGTCAATGAAGTTTTAAATAGGTGGAAGATAATGGTATTGCATAAGTCAAATGGCATATGGAAAGAACCAGTTGATTAATAAGATTAGAAAGCAAAAAAAAAACCAACAAAACAGCATTTTAGTGCAAGTAATTCTGTGAGGATTTTTGTAAACAACACCCAACTAAACAAGAAGATTTTAATTAGTTACATACAGCTTATAATAGTACTAAATGTACAAACATTTATGTATTCAAGATGCTATATGAGAGATGAGCATTTGCAGTTACATGGAAGCGTCAGTCTGATGAGGGAAGAAAGGTTTGTATCAGTTAGAATAGAATAGAATAGAATAGAATGGCCTTTATTTCTCACATATACCTTACAGCACAGTGAAATTCTTTCTTCGAATATCCCAGTTTGCTTGGAAGCTGGGGTCAGAGCACAGGATCAGCCATGATAAGATGAGATAAGTCAAGATAGGATAAGATATACCTTTATTCGATACAGTGCCCCTGGAGCACAGATGGTTAAGGGCCTTGCTCAAGAGCCCAAGAGTTGCAGCTTGGCAACACCGGAGTATGAATCCTGGTTAATGGCTGCTGTAGAGGATCTATATTGTATAAGAAAATAAGTCTTCATTTAGCCGGCACAGTATGTGTTGTGATGCTACGGAGGTGAGAGGTCAGATGGAAACAAGGCATAAGGCACTACCAAAAAAATGACATCTTAACAAATGAAAATACACTATACAGCTAAATGTTTGTGGAGACCTGAACAGGCATATCCCACATATGCGGTTCTTTCACAAACTATTCTCACACTTAGAGAATAACTTTGTATGATGCAGCATTGCAATTTCCCTACACTAGAACTAAAAGGCCAACACATGGAAAAATCGCTATAGCTACACTTCATAGTCTAAGAAAAAGTATTTTTTGTAGAGTGAAGATTAATATAACAGCAAAAGAAAGAATGAATCAGGAATGGGATGTTAAAAGAGCACATATGAGTGTGATAGTCATGTGTCCACAAATCAGCTGTCTACTGTTTGGCCCACATGTGTCAGGGTAAGTGCATAGCCAGTGAGATGCATCATCTTCTAAGGATGGGTCGAGAGAGCACTTGGCTTTTATTTGGAATGAATAATTTGAATAAATTTCAACCTATCAGTCTCATACCTGTAATGATGAAGTGTTTGAAAAAGCAGGTCATGTCATTGATTAAGGAGAAAGTTTGCCCTCCAACCCAGAGAACATGGCCAATTTTGCTCTTTGGCTCAAATGATTGAGACATTTTTGCAAATTAAATTTACTATCTTTTGAGAATGGTGTAAATGGTTTATTTTTTTGTACCATCCACGAACCTCGAAATATTCTATTAAATACACTTAGTCATATACATATACATCTTAAAAACAGGCTCATAGGCACAAGACAAATAGCTATACAGTACTTAAACTAACCAAGCTTTCAACAGGGGAACACAGGACTGAACCATCATATTCCCAACAAGAGCCTTTCTGACAGTATGTCTGACCAATTTGTTAGGACATGTTTCTACCTTTCTTACGCAAATCTACACCTAAGACAGTGATACACTCTCAGTCTGTGAACAAGTCTGATAAAAAAAAAGGAATGCTAAAAAAAAAAAGAAAGTGAGAAAGCATCCAGAAATGCTCTATAAAAATTCATGGGGTGACATTATATTTCTCTGTGCACATTATAAATACTGAGGCATGTCACACTTCTCATTTTATTCTCAGCCATCTTATTTTCTTTGGACAGCTCTTTCCCTTGCATGGTCTTCCCAAGACAAAGCAATCATTTTAACAGAGCAAATGACTTGAAACTGGAGCACTTTTCTATTGAATTTACCTCGGCACATCTCAAAAACTGCAACGCTTTCATAATGCACAGGTCAAACTCAGCACATTATGTCCCTCTGATAGTAATATAAGCAATATGTACCTCTTAAATACCTCACATTAACACTAAGTAATGCATTAGACATATACAAGAACATGGTCATTGGTGCATATGGTTTTGTACCAACAGCAGTGAAATAATGGTATAAATGTTGGTGTGGGAACTGAAATGGATTTGTTTCCTATCCTCTCCCATTGTTCCAAGATAGGCTCTGATTTCCCCGTAACCAGGATAAGGCAGCTACTGTGGTTGAAAAATGTCTGAATAAATGAATGAATGAGATTCCATACGTTATGCAACACCAGTCTCATGGGAATCAGTTTGAATATTGAAGTTTTCTTTGTTCCAATCAACTGTAATTAAACACAGTTTTAGTCATAAAACAGGTGTCAAGGCCAGATATTCTCATTCTAAGATCTGGTCTTAAAAGAAAGCAGGGAGATATAAGTGTTTTGCTCTTCATGTTGTCGTTTAGATAGTAACCTTTTGAGCTACAGTCAGCCATGAAGCACTCTGGCCCTCCATTAAATGTGTGCTGAGAGATCACAGCAGAGCAAACCCCTTCCTTTCAACCAGAGCTTGTATTTTAGTTAGCTTGCTACTTAGTGTTTTGTATGTGGTTGGGGCAGAGCTTTAAATGTGTATTGACTTGCCACTGACAGCTGTCAGGTTAATCCGTGTTGTGGAGACGGGCACAGCAGAATATAACGTTTTCTTTTACAAGTAGCTTGAAATAGCAGTTATAACACAGAGGAAGAAATTTTCCAATTCATAAAGCCAACATTGTCGGTTATTTCATCCCACTGTAACGACTGATGATGATCCTGGTCTACGATTTTACAAACAGCATATTGTGTTGAAACCAGCTGTAGGTTTTCAATAGAACCGCATTATCTTTTTGACACAACAGTTGCTACAGGTAATAAAACATATAATAAAAATAACGTATAATACAGTATGTATCAAAGTATGTAAACAAATGTTATGAACCCATTAGGATTTCTCCTTTATTTACACCACACATTAATAAAAGGACTCCTCTTCTCCTATTGAACATATGCAAACCATCTGTATGTGCTTGATCAGAATACATTCTCATAAATATCTTCGTCCATGCTTCATATGTAAAAATCTGCTACATATCATAGCATACATATAATCTGCAGATTGTCAACTAAAAGAAGACAGATTCCTTTTAGGGTCTGGTTCCTCTCAGGTTTCTTCACCATGTCATCTCAGGGAGTTTTTCCTTGCTACTGTCATCTCTGGCTTGCTCGTTAGGGATCTCATTCTATATCCAGATATCTGTAAAGCTTTTTTGAAACAATGTCCATTGTTTAAAACGCTATATAAAAAAATTGAAATTGAATATGTCACTGGTTTAACACCACTGTTAAATCACATCATGATGAATGATAAGATGGAGTTTTCCTGGCAAAGTTTTAAGGTAATGATAGTTTTTTGATGTACAATCCAGTAATTCCATCAGGGATTGATTTTAGTGGATTTTGATGGCAAAAATATCCACCTTGAACATACAGAACACTCAATTTGGAAAGAAGCTGAAGATTGGAAGAATGCTATTTTTTAAACTGTTGATATAAAAGGATTTTATGATGTAACAGTCAGGGTTGTTAGGAATATATAATACAATACATAGACTGATAATTGGGAAAGTAGGCAGTGTTACTGTTAGGTTGCCATGGGAATGTGCTGGTATTTATATAAAGTATATCTGACTTAAAAGTTAACTTTGAACTTGTCAAATAAAAAAGGAACTTATGTTTGAAATTTCAGCCCATTCCCAAAGGCCCTAAATCATTCAAAGAAAACAGAGCAGACAGAACAAATTAAACATGAATTTTCTGCAATGCTCACGTGAGTATTAGTAGCACAGCCAGGAGAAAGCCATTACAATCCTTTTTTTTTTTTTTTCACTAGGCTGTTAAACACCATAAAATGTATGTGCTTGTTTTTACCTGTCAATTACTGCCACTTGAGTGTTAGAAATATCAAAAAGTTGTATTGTTGTGTAAAGGTAAATTATTATTTGTTATAAAAATTAAAGATGATTTCTAATTAGAGGGGTGTATCAGGACTAATGAGGCTTAAAATAAATGTAGTTGTTAGCATGATGTTTCACTCTAAAATGCCATCAAATGTTGTTCTTTAAATAAACAAATTTAAAATCTAATCAAAATAGTGTAATTATTATGATTTCATTTTCTAGTCAAAGCTACATCACCCAGCAACATGCACTCCATATCTAATTGCTAAAAACACAATGTCCTACTGACTAGTCCCACAGCTTCTTTTCGGGTGTCTAAGTATTGTCCTTGTCCTCCTGTGGCTAGCGGATGGTCTGAAATGTTGAAGCTGTGATACACACGGTGAGTAAATGAGGAATACCCAGTCCTTTCAGAAGTGCGAGTAACGTCATGCTACCCGTCAGACTGTATGACATGCGATCAGTAAAGGAGACATGGAAAACTATGCACCAGATTGGGCTCAGACAGATGAGAGCAATCTATCCATCAGCTCTCCATTCACAACTGCTGTTCCTTCTGGAAGCTTCCAGATCAGATCTGACTGTTGCTACGTGGCCAAGCAAACAATGCAGATGGATGGGGAAAGATCAGACTGATATAGCAGGGGTGGACAGCAGTTGTCTAGAAGGGCCAAAAAATATAATTATAAGCCATATTTGATTTGGCTGATACACATAAAACTTGTGCTATTACTATATATGACTGTATCAGGGCACTTAGGAATGGCCTTGAAAAGCAAACAGTATAACAAAAACTTCAAATTAAATCTGGTGGAACATTTGCCCCCATAGGGTACTACAGTCCAGGCTCTAATGGGCATTTTGGGATATTTTGGTAATAATTTGTTCAACACAAGAACAGGCCAAGATTGGCTTCTCAAAATGTTCCTATAGGTGTGAATGTGAAGAGTGTAAAATTGTGATTGTGTGTGAAATGCATTGTGTGTTATGATGGCATTTCATTTGGGGTATATTCCTGACTAGGTTCTATATCCATTGTGATCCTGATATAACACTGAAAAAGTGCTTACTGAACATGAATAAAAGTTAAGGACGCTCAAGATGTTTTTTACACACATCTAGCTCAAAGTTTAATCATAGAATGATAGCATTTCCTCACAAAAAAGATGTATATGTAATACCATTAATGTTTTTTTTTATATATATAGCTAGCGATTGTCCTGCTTTATGAGTACATTTTACTCAATGTTTAGTTAAATGAACTACATTGTTCTAAAGTACATCAAAAATATTACACAGAATCGTTGCTACATATTGGTCACTAACACCTTTAGCAATTAACTAGTACTAGTAAATACACTAATATCAGGTTTCATAAAGAATGACCCCATGAAGTTATTTTATACAACTATCTGAGACTAAACATCCCAGAGATTTTGAGCCTTAAAGCTGACCTGTATAATTTAGTATACAATTAATTCAAGTAAATATCCCATCTATCTTGGTAGTTTTGTAAAACAATAATCAATTCTATTTAGTTCAAGTAAAATAATACACGTTAAATTTGAACCATGTGTCAACATGAAATAAATTACTATATAAAGCATTTTCTTTATTTATTTCAACTCGAAAGGAAAATCAAACTCTAAAGCAGCCAAATGTAGAATAAAGCAATGAGAATAATAAGATTACATTCTAGGATTACAATATACTTAAGAGTAAACATGCTGTATTCACAAAGCTAAGATGGACAAACGAAAATGATGTGCTTCTGAAATATTGGTGCCCATACCGAATCATTAGGCTTTGTTTTTTTTGGTAGTATAATTCAAAACAATTTTTGGTTATTTAGGTATAAAATGTTGGAATGGGTGGTCTACAAAATATAGTGAGTGGGTGGCCTCTACTCTACACTGTAAACTTGGCTCAAGTGCACAAAACGTGCTATAGGAACCGAGGGAATTTACCAGTTGACAAGAAACGACATAAAACAGACAGAAAATCTGACGCACAAAATTCATTCAGCCGGCACAAATGCATGAAAATGATTGAGGACGTAGCATGCAAACTGAGCTCTCCTGCTTCCTCTAGGACATACTGTATGTCCCTGCTTCTTTGCTTACCCCAATGTTTGCTGTTTCCTTAGCTTTCTATGTGTCCTGCCTATGCAGAAGTGTTTTCTTAATCCCTTTGTCTAAACTGACAGGTGATGGCTGTGAGGGAGGCAAAATATTTCTCTCAGTTACCATGAGACACTTGTGATGTCAGTCTCATGAAGAGGATGCACTTCAAGAGTGACATGACTTTAAAACTTAAACCAATAATCTCTATGTACTCCAAACTATCATGTGGGTGTTGATATCCTGCTTCGCTGACAGCAGCAGGGAACGGAAGACTATTAACTGACATCTTTGCTATGGAAATGTTCCAATACGAGTAAAGAAAAAAGCACTTCTCAAGCAGAGGGGTCTCTAATACATTTGAGATTTTAAGACCATACACATTGGCTGTGGTCTCCTAGGACTGTAATAAGGATAACAGCTTAACTTTGTTTTTTTTGCTCGTACTTGGACGGATGCTATTGTCTCATCACACACACCTGCACTGCGTGTTACCAAGTTTGCACTCTTAGACCAGCGCTCTTGGTGAAAGCAGTTGGATTTTCCAGTCCGAGAGAGAGAGAGAGAGAGAGAGAGAGAGAGAGAGAGAGAGAGAGAGAGAGAGAGAGAGAGAAAGAGAGCACATGGTAACACACTCATGCTTATATGTGTTTTTAACTAGCTAAGTAGTGATCTCTCCTGAAAATCTCCTTTGATGAAGATGATTATTCTATTTTATAACCTTAACTCTACTATGACATAAAAGAAGAAAACAAAACATCTTTATTAATTTTTAGTGGTCTGCTAATAATAGAAGTGTCACCGCCAAAAATTTCAAAGCACAATATTCATCTTCAATTGCTGTGAATTAAGAGTTACAGCTGAAATTCTGTGAAATTAACTCTTGGCCTCAGAGACAGAATAAGTTTGGGAAGAGACACATCCGAATTTAGAGATGTCGGTAACAGTTGGAATGCTTTGATTATGTTGAATGTAATTGGTTCTTAAGGCATGACAGCAGTTTTTTTCCCCAGTTTTGTGTAAATTATAAAGAGCAACAGGGTGAAGCAATACAGCATAACATGATCTCATGCTTGGTGCAGACGAAACAAAATTGTCTTGATCTTTTGTCCTTCCATCATAATGTCTTTTTTGTCTTCGTTTCTCCAAACGATCAAGATTCTGCCATTCCCATCACATCTGCTGATCCCATTCTGTGCTTCTCTGTCTCCTACCTATTTATGAAAAAGTCATGACTGTTCGCGCTTCTTAATCCCCCAGGCTTTTATTGTTCCTGGGAAGAGCACTGTCACCATAGAAATCACCAAAGAGAAACAGAAAAACAAAACAAGAAAAGCATAATAATAATGAAGAGGGAGGGCAGGAAAAAAGTGGATGGAAAAGAAAGAAAAGAAAGAATAAAAAGAAGGGGAAAGGAACAATTGGGGGAAAAAATCTCCAAAGGTCAAGGCACTTGAAAAGAAAGTGCCGGCCTGGAGCATGTGACGCATTGGCGGAGAGGACGTTGCATGCTAAAGCGAATTGGTCTCACGGGGTCTTTATATCTGACGCTCGACTACAATTTGGAGCACAAACACAGTGATCGCACACGTCGAACCTGTGCCAGGACTGACAGGCTGGTTGAGGAACGACATAGAAGTGGATTGAAGGTCACCATCCACCCAAACAAACTCTAATAATGCTTGATGTCTTTGTAAACCTTGCAGGGGGCCCCCTGGAGCTAGGTTTAATTGCTGTAATGCTTTCTTTTCCACTTCTTTTCTTTCACATATCTGAACCAAACCCACCTGTGGTAGTGATATACACATACATTTGCCAGTTTTCGCAGTGAATTGTGGCTCTAGAATCTACAAATCCCGAAAAATGCTAAATTTATTTTTTGTAAATTTAGATTGAAGATTTAAGTTGAGGTTGAAGTTTTTATGATGATAAAAATGCTAATGAAGAGGAGCAAGTAGGAGAATAAAGTGTATGCTTTTATGAAAAGTAGAATCCAGTGAAGCTATAAATCCCAAGCCTACATTTGCTGATCTATTCTTTGGTAGCCAAACACACCGCTAAATCAGACATGCAGTATAAAAAGGATTTAGTTGCTTTAAACTCTCAAACTCCCATAAATGTTCTATGTAGAACACTACAACAATATTTCCTGATCAAAATGTTCATTATTTAAATAAATCGTAAATAAGCTCCTTTTCTACAGGTGTAGACATTTTACAGATGAACATTACTCGGTCTCGAGCAGTTCCCTTAATTAAGATTGCAAAACAGAACACATTGTTCAATTACAGGATGATGGTGCAAATGGTATTTTTGCCTTACAGGTTTTCTAGTTTGAGCCCTGAGCTCAAATTACTGTCTGTGTCTAGTTTCTGTGCATGTTCTCTCCATGTCCACTTGGGTTTCCTCCAGTTTCTTCCAAACTCCCATAAACATGCCAGTTGGGGGATTGGCTATGCTAAAGTACCTGTAGGTATCAATATGTTTGCAGGTTGGCTTGGCATCAATGTGTGTGCAGAAGTACTGGCATCCCATACAGGGTGTATTCTAGCTGGGCCTGGATCAGGCACAACACTGTAATGAAAATAAAGAATTTACTGAATAAATAACAAAGTAGTTATATGGACAAAAGTTTGGAGACCCAAACCTGTTTCAGCATTACAATGCCCATGTGCACAATGTGACCTCAATAAAGATATGATTTGCATGGGCTGGAGTGGAAGATCTTGAGTGGCCTGCTCTGACCTTAACTCTATTGAACAGCTTAGGGATGAACTGGCTGTACCCCAGGCCTCCTCAGCCTGCATCAGTACCTAAATAACACCCTTGTGGCTAAATGAGCACAAATCTCCACAAGCACACTTAAAGATTTTGTGGAAGTTTATTCCCAAAAGAGTGGAGGTCATTATACATGCACATAGAGACTAAATGAGAAATGTTAAAAACATGAATTTTATGACCAGTTTTCTACAAATGTTTGTCCATATAGTAGATAGCTGATACAATTGTATTTAGTTTTAGATCACACTTTTTAAATGTGCACATTGCGTTTCTTTCGATCTGTTATAAAAAAATCCCCCCAATTTTACCCAGAGTGAGAGAACATAATTTACAAGCCTATTGCTTTTTCTCCCTTCGAGTATTAAAACATAGATGGGATTGATGTATGTAGTTAATCATAACATATAGTCATGTACATTAAATACTACAGCCAGCGAATCCCTGTAGTGTACATTTGTAATAAAAACCACAGCAATAACTCTTCAAATGGTGAAATGTTGGTTGGTTACTGGACCGGTGTTAAAAGCATGGTTGCACTTTATTGCAAGTAAGCTTTCAAAAAGGATTAGCTAGCGGTTAGGCTTGTGGTGAACACAAAAACCACAAGCATAACAACACTATATCATTTTTTTTTCTTCCTAAAACCATCAGTGGAAATATTGCTCCTTCATTCCTTAAAGAGGTTTCAGGGGAGAAAAAACGATAATACCTCTGGCAAGCATGGAAAACAGGTGTGTGTATTTGCAACCTGGTCTATTGTAAGCTGAAGGCTTGACTGTTGATCAGAGTAGTCTAGCACATTCTGTTGTCTGTAGTCTCTGTGGGAAACAAAGCTGAAACAAGTGGAATTCGAATGAATTCATTTGCACTCTCTCCTTTGCCTCTTGTACAAAATATAGATTTATAGAAAGCTGTGCTATAATGGAGCAGTTGGGGATTGCTGTAAATTTTAAGGAAAGGCCCTGCCTTTTATTTTTGCTGTAGTTTTATATAGCATTGTGATTACAAGAGTACCCAGAACATGTAGGACATTGTAACAGAGAGGGCAAGATGAACAAAATCATAGTTAAAGACTACAGCTTTTCAGACTGTAGGCTTCCCAAAGAAACAAGGATTTTAGAGAAATATTAGATTTTAGAGTGTTTCTTGAGCTTATTAAAGTTTCTAAATTAAAAGGCAGGGCAAGTACAATTCTAACACTACTAATAATACAAAAACTAACAATACTGCTAATAATATCTAAACATGCATAAAGGTAAATCACAAAGCTGACCACTAAACTGAAGGTCTGGCGTCACTCATAGAAAATAGTAAGGCTTGCTTCTGAACTGCAAACACTAAAGAAATGCATTAATCATTACAGCAGTGCCCTCATCTTTATGGTCTGTTTTAGTACATGACTCTAATGCATGAATGAGGCAATGCATGTACTTAAGAAGCAGGAATCTAATTTGGCTTTGAAGTGTACACATATGCACTGGATTTTACTGCCTGCCAGCTTCTTGTGCATGTGCACTGATCAGTAAAAAAAAAAAAAATCTTACTTTTAAGTAGTCAAGACTAAAATATATGAATATCAATAAGGATCAAAATTATCAATGATCATTCTATTTTTTTCTCTAATATGTAATTTTTACCTTCCGTCCTTTGTAGGTCTTTCTTTAGTTGATATTTAAATAAAATCTTGTATTGGAATATAGTTCCCTTGGCTTACAATTAAAAATAATACTTTTTAAGGAAAGGTAAAAGACACAATTCAGACACAGACATAAATTATTATCACAGTATGTCTTTTTACTCTGATGTTCATTTTGCAATAAAAAAAAAAAATAGAAGTGCCTACTGCGATAAAAATAGGCTCTCTGAACTCATTTGCAGTCCTGGGTTTCTCCACATACAGTACATAAGGGGATGTGTGGGCGTGTGTGTGTGTGTGTGTGTGTGTGTGTGTGTGTGTGTGTGTGTGGCTCTCTATCCATACACAATGCTAACCCCCAAAAGTATGGAATGGATCTTGCAGGAGTCAGGCCTTTATACTGCCTAGCACTCCATTACTAGCAGAGAGTCTTCTCAATCCAAAAAACAGCTGTGCTGCAGGCCTCGTGAAAAAAAAAACAACCTTGAATGTCCCTTTAGAAATGCTTTCCTGCTTTTCTCTTCCATTTTTATCAGAAATATAGAAAAACCCACCCAGTTCTGTCATGTGTGATTGGTTCTTTTCCAAGTATGACATGCTACAACTCATCTGGTTCTAGTTAGGGTGGAGCACCCTGTGGAGATGAAATGAACACAAATGTCATTACAGAATCGATAAAGCCATTTAGCCTGTTTAGACATACATGGGAGACAGAAACTGGTACTTGTTATTGAAATTTAGCTCCAGAAATTGGCATGCAGCAAGTGCAATATCATAAAAACAATTCTACCCAGCATTTACTGTTACAAAACATTCACTCCAATCTTCCACATGTTTCACCACCATGGTTCTAGCTGTGTGAAGGACTAATTGATTTAATGCAAGGGCTACAACATCTTTCCCACTGGGACATTTAAGCAGGCTACTGCTGGAAATGAATGCTCTTAGCCTGTCCGTGAACAAGAATTGGATTATAATTAAAAAATATGTTTTGGTTGAAGGATTTACTAATACTTGTGATGCTGCATTGACCATTATTTTTCAAAGCTCTGTAAAAATGAAAACAGATTTGTGTGTATGTAAGAATGATGTAAGAATGAATATTAAATCAGGTAGAAAGTTGAACAACTTTCTTTTCCATTCTTTAGCAATGGTGGTTTCATTCAAAACTATAGTTTGCTTAATTGTGAATTGTCTATGATTCCAAGTGACGCTTGTTTTCTTGCTAATACCATCTTTTGAGGAATTCAGGAGGAGATATTATTATTTAAGATGGTATCGATGTGGATGCTTTAGATTTAGAATAATTAATCTATGCTAATAATGTTCTATCTGTCTTATTTGTTGATATCTCTCTCAGTCTTTTGAATTTATGTTATCTATATTGTTGAGTTGACCCAATTATGTTGAACAGGGGAAATAATCATAGTCTAAACTGCTTGCTACCAGAACTGGCAGCTCATGATTCAACCTATGGAAAGTGAAAAGCAGAATTAAATCAGGAGCACTGATTGCAGCAAGCTGGCTTGCAAAAATTTGGATCCTCTACACAACATGGCTGGTCTAGTCCATTTCATGTGCTGATTTCATTGGTGAGCTTTTATACTGATTGGTTCCTTGATGAGCAAGTTGGTTCCCTGCTAAGCAGCCGGGACATCTGTGGCAAGCAAAAGCTCAGTTAGATGGTATGTGGAAGAAACACTGAGAGGAACCAGACTCAAAAGGGGAACCCATCCTCATTTGGGTGATCCCAAGAGTGTGATTATAAATCTTAAAAACAATACAGAACATCAGAGATAGAACTACTTTAAGCACTGGAGTGTGTGATTATGAGTAATGTCCTTTCTACAGTCTTATACAGTCAGTTGACATTTTGGAACTAGGAGCTTCTGAGCAACTCATAAAATAGCTCATCTGACATCATCATAGACACAACACCAACTCCGCCATGCCAGAGCCTTTAAACGTTTAAAGAAGTTCAATGTCCAAACTCTACATGATCCAAATGTCACTGGTATGTCTGTAGATGTTTCCAGGGTCGGCATCTACTTTTTGATGGTCCATAATCTTCATTATGTGGGACACAACTGGAGCTGGCGCAACCTCAGGTTGCTTTGAGATGGGTAGAGAAAGAGAAGCAGTGAAGAGAAATTAGTCTAGCTGCTGTTCATAATATTAACAAGCATCAGTTGATAATGTGTTTGATCAGATGTACTCGGGCACAATGTTATGATATGTGATGTGTGTTATGTGTAGGATTTACTAAAAAGATACATCTTTAATTTGTGCTTAAACTGGGAGAGTGTGTCTGAGCCCCAAACATTGTCAGGAAAGCTATTCCAAAGTCTAGGAGCTAAATGTGAGAATGCTCTACTGCCTTTAGTGGACTCATAGAAGTACAGAGTTTTGAGATCTCAAAGAGCATGGTGGATTGTTAGAAGACTGGATAGATACATGGGAGCTAAACTATTTATGACTTTGTAAGGAAGTATATATATATATATATATATATATATATATATAATGAGAAAATATGACCATATAACCCCAATCTTATCATCCCTACACTGGCTACCTGATAACTTTTGAATCGACTACAAAATATTTTCATATATTATTACGTTATATAATATCCAACCCCAGCCACTGTAAGTAATTAAATATATATATATTTACTTACAATATACTTGCAATACCTTGGTGTGATTATTGACTCTAGTCTTTCCTTTGAGGCTCACGTGAGTAATATTACCAGGATAGCCTCCTTTCACATTAGAAATATTGCTAAAATGTCGTTACAAGATGCAGAAAAACTAGTCATGCTTTTGTTACATCTAGATTAGACTACTGTAACGCTTTACTGTCTGGCTGCTCGAGTAAGTGCATAAATAAGCTTCAGTTAGTTCAGAATGCAGCAGCAAGAGTCCTCACTAGATCTAGAAAATATAAGCACATCACCCCTGTTTTAATGAGTCTACACTGCTCCCAATTAAATCTCACATTGATTATAAAATACTACTACTGAAGTATAAAGCGCTTAACGGTCTCGTGCCGCAGTATCTGAGTAAACTTCTGTACCATTATTATTCCCACACCTACTTAGATAAAAAGGTGCATGCTATTAGTTGGTACCTCAAATAATAAAGACTAGAGCAGGGGGCAGATCTTTCTCTTATAAAGCCCCACAGTTATGGAACAGCCTTCCAATCAGTGTTTGAGACTCAGACACAGTCTCAGTGACCACTGTTCCTGTCCATCTCCCCTTCTTGGATCTTCCGTAGTCCTGTCCTGCCTCTGGATAGTGTTCTCTTCAATTGGAGGCCACTCTGTAAAACTGGGGATGGTTTCTCATCAACGCCCTGAGGCTACATGAAATTACGAAGTAAGAACAGGAACTCTGAGGATTTGGATTTGGACTGTAGTTAATGTCAACAGTCAGCTACACTGACTCAGGACTACAGTTTGCCTCTGATCACCATCACTGCACCCTGCAACATTGTTTATCTGTAATAAATGGACATTTGATGCCACCCAGATGAGAATGGGTTCCCTCTTGAGTTTGGTTCCTCTCAAGGTTTCTCCCTTTTGCCAAATTAGGGAGTTTTTCCTTGCCACAGTCATGACCAGGATTTTTATCACCACATTATCTGTGTAATGGTGCTTTAAGACAATGTTTATTGTTAAAAGCGCCATACAAATAAATATGAATTAAATTGAATTGAATGTTTCTTAGCTTAGTAAAATTTCTAAGGTGAAGGAAGGCTGTTTTGTAATATGGGTGATATGATTTTCAAAAGACAAGTTGCTATCTAAAATAAATCCCAGGTATTTTACTGTTGACCTAGAAGTTACAGTACATCCTTCTAAATGCAAGTTAAAATGGGCTGATGAGCAATATTTCTTTCAGAATTTAATAATAGAAAGTCATTCAATCTTTTAATTTTTTAACACACTCAGTTGACCTGGTCAACTGAGATGTTTTATCTGGTTTTGATGAAATATATAGCCGGGTATCATTAGCATAACAGTGGAATCCCATGCCTTCTAAAAATATTTTCCAAAGGAAGCATGTATATTGTAAAAATCAGGGGTCCTAGAACTGAACCTTGTGGCACCTCATTACTTACTTATATTAGCCTGGATAGATCTCCATTTAAATATACAAAATAGTGACAATCAGAAAGGTAGGATTTAAACCAACCTGTCCCTGAATGCTGAAGTAATTTTGTAAGCGATCTAGGAGAAAGTAATGATCTATAGTGCTTAAATGCAGCATTAAGATCTAGTAGAACTAACAGAGATATGTAGCTTCAGTCCAAAGCTAAAAACAGGTCATTTGTAATTTTTACTTTTGCAGTTTCTGTGCTATGATTGGGCCTGAAACCTGACTGAAACTCTTCAAAGATACTGATTTCTTGTAAGAAGGAGCATAACTGGGCAGACACAATCTTTTCTAAAATCTTAGACATAAACAGGTCAAGGTTTGAAATGGGTCTGTAATTTGATAGTTCATTTGAATTCAAATTAGGTTTCTTAATAAGGTTAAACTTGGGAGGCTTAGGTACGTGACCTAAAGATAGCGAGGAGTTGATAATATTGAGAAGAGACTCCCCAGGTGTATGTAACACTTGTTTCAGTAATTTAGTTGGAATGGGATCTAACAAACATGTTGTTCATTTGACTTTGGTGGAAAAATCATTTAGCTCTTCCTGTCTTTTACTTGTAAATCATTGTAATTATAATTGTGGAGTTCTAGGTGAGACTGGATCACAAGATGCTGTCAGAGGTTGGACCTAAATGATTGTGTTTTTTTCAGTGAAGAAATTCATAAAGTTCTTACTACTAAACTGTGATGGAATACTCTTCTCAGATATCTGATTTGTTGTTAATCTAGCCACTGTATTAAATAGGAACCTAAGATCGTTTTGGTTGGTTTCTAAGAGTTTGCTTAGGTGCTCGGCCCTAGCAGCGTTTAGCGGCTGTCTAAAACTGAGCATACTCTCTTTGTTAGCAATTTTAAAAACCTGTTATTTAGTTTTTTCTCCATTCTCTCTCCAGATTACGTGCTGCTCTCTTGAGGGCATGAGTATGACTATTAAAACAATATTTTTCGGACATAGCCATTTCGTCAAGATCATTAGCATTAAGGGGGTTAAAACTGCAGCACATACAAAAAAATATAAAAGAGATAATTTTTTAAACACATGAAATACTTGAGTGTATGTTATATGAATATTACAGTGGGACACTTGCCATTGGTACTTAAGCAAAAAAAAAAATAAACAGTTCACAGAAAGTGCCCAGAGGGCCCATCACTTTAACCCATGTGAGTCAGTGCAAACAGGGTGCCATAAATCACTGTGGCTGTTAATGCAGATGAGGTGACAAGCATTGTTGGCTTAATGACATTGTTAGATGTCACACACTGTATTAGATGCTATTGGTACCTGGATATGTCTTTACTGCACAGATCCAGGAAATGTTAAACTATCACTTTCCTTAATCAAAAATGAGAGCAAAACAGTTGATGCACCAAATTGCCCTCAGGTGCCTGTCTGCAATGGCACATTATTCCCATGGAGTTGCAGCAGTGGATGAAAAGGACTATGTGGAAAGCTGTGGGGACTACTGTCATAGCCCTCCAGAACACAAAAAAGGTTTTGTACCAAGTCTGGTCAAGCCTCCTACACCCCTTACACAACTTGTCAGTTCTAAAATCAGATGGCTGACAGTGGTTCTGTCCTTAGCCACCAGAGCATTGAAACTTGATAAGTACAGACCTGTGCCTACTGAGGACTTGTCTACAAAGTATTGTTTTACAGATACCGCAACACTTTCTGTACCTATCCATCCAATAGAAGGTGGTTTAGTTCATCAGGAATACCTACAGCATTGCAGTGGTAATAGTGAATGTATTCACACAGAAGCTGCCCAGTGTGATTCACAGTGAAGGCTTTTGGGCCAGATTGGCTAGAACAAACAGCTCTGCCATCTGTTAAACTTACTCGACTTCCTTGGCCATTACCTACTAAACCAGCATACTGTGTTTTTTTTTAAAAGGTTGTACAATTTTTTTATTTTATGAAGGCAAGCAGATAGGTTTTTCACAAATGCAAAAACTTTGTCTTAAACCATAAATAATGGTTTACATTGTTTCTTACTCTTTTACTCTCACAAAAACAGTGATCCTATAGAGTACTTTTGAATCGCTACTAAAAAGCTTCTGCAACCTGCTCTGTAAACCAATAGAAAATGTCTTTAGATGAAGCAAAAATAGAAATATTTGGCAATAGTTCAGCTCACTATGTTTGGAGAAAGATGTGTTGCACGTATGATCTCTGAGTATGAAAGTGGAATAGTATGAAAGTACAGTGCAACTTAGATACTCTCGGAGGTTACGTCCTATGACCCCTCACGAGTAACAAAACATTTCAAGGTTTTGACTCGCTCCTTTTGATGGTTCCTTTTTCCTGTGGAATTGAACATGTACTGTACTGTAAACTCAACAATAATTGTGAACTAATTGTCATAAATGTCTTATTTACTAATTAAAATGAATAATACAATAAAAAAATTGTTTTTCAAACATTTTAGTCATTTATTAGTACAAACTCTGTTTTGAAATGTTACTTCGCACTTTCGAGCCACTAGCAGCTCAGATCAGATTATCAGATTTTTACGAGTTACTCTTAGTCCGTTTCCAAATAAAAAGTCACAAACTATCAAGGTTGCGAGTATCCAGGTTCCACTGTATATTTGGTTGTAGTCAGTGCTCGAATTTAGTCAAGTCTTATGATCCCCAGTTGTGTAATTCATATATTCTTTTACTAAAATAATCTTGTGGACCCATCAAAGTCTATTTTTTACTTGTCATAGTCTCTAATGCCTTATGGGGTGGTCCCGAATCCCCCCCCCCTCAATTCGAGCACTGGTTGTAGTATCTCTGAATTTGGTACTTGCCATTAGAGAAAAAAATTATTTTAATTTTAATCAGACAACACCCCCAACAATAACTCTAATTAATTTAAGTAAGCCTTTCATGGCAGCGTCAATACAAATGTTCTTTGTTTTTGCCATCAGACGTTTAGTACCATTAAATAAATGTTAATAAACAGTTTTGTAACTAGAAGTTAAACAAACAAAACCATACTGCCTTTACACTATACAGTTGCTAACTTGAGTTAAATCGTAAATGTTGATTTTAACAACACTTTCTACCAACAAAGACTACAGTACCTTTAATAGTCGCTCGGAACAAGTGTACTTTTGCAGAAACAAAATGTATTGCAACCAGATATGCATTACTATTGACCTTAACACTTTGCATATCTGATAATCTGATATATTAAGTAGGATGCTGTTTTGTTTTGTCACACTATGTACACAATGTTTTGGCAGATACATTTTCCATTTCCGTTTGGGCTTATGTTATCTGTTTTAATGGGATCATGCTCTGACCTTTATTACCGGCCTGGTATCTATGCACACATTTTTACATACTAGCACCTTCTTTCATTAAATCGTTTGAAGATCAAACTTCCTTGTTGTGATTAGTAGCGATAAATTTTTATCCATGTTCTCACTTGAACAAGCTGATGTTAAAACATTGCTTAAATAGTTAACATTTTCCTTGAATCCCTTTTGATTACATATGAAGGAGGTAATAAGGCATCAAACGTGTTTTTCGGTCCTTCCAAGTATGCAAGTTTTAATGCTAGATTCTTTCCCATTCTCTGAGTCAGCCTTTGATGCCAGCAGTGAACGATCATTCTAATTGTCCGTGACAATGCTGATGAAAACGTTTCAGAAGAGGCCGAAAAACATGAATAGGAAAATTGAATCAATATCATTAATCACCCATGGAACTCTCATGATAATTAGTTCTGCTTTATATTACGAGCCAGAAGAACAAGTGCATGAGGCCGTAGCTTTCCACAAACTAAGTTCAGCAGAAGAAGACCTCTTCTGCTTCTTACCACACAATCAGTCTGCATATTCAATAATACAATTTACTAAGCAGTGAGAACTGGTGTATAAATTGTAAATACCTAAAGAACTCAGTTCACCCTTTAGTGAGAAGCATGAGAGAAAGTAATATTTAGCTTTGCTCATGGGTGTGCTCCTTGAATGACAGTCTTTCCTGCTCCACTTTTGTTACAAACATGACATAACATTGACTTTGGAAAGCTAATGATATGGAGTTTTATCAGATCCCGAACAGGCGTAGTCATCCTTCCTTTTGGACTTTCAGTCTTTTTCAGTAGACTTAGTCTTTTGGACTGTCATGGATTAGGGTGTCTCTAACTTTTTGTTTTTCTAGTGGTTTGGATGAAATATAATTTCATCTTTGAATTTCATTTGGGTCACAGTTATTGACCCCAAGTCTGTTAATTATATTGCATCATTACAAATCACAAACATCTTTCACACAGAAGCATTTCAGCTCCATTCTCTCATCATGCCAACACTTACCCTGAAACATTGAGGGGTGAAGCTAGCTATTATAATAGCAGTGGAGAAGAGAAAAACATTTTTTAACATGACAAATCTGGAGCAAACACAAACCGAAACTAAACATAAAAGGCCTTTAACAAGCAGCATGCGATTTTACGAGTGAACGAGTGCGCCTAGCCCAAAGTGACAAGGCAGCCAGGCGAACTTGTGCCCATCTGAATTCATCTCTGAACACAGTGCCAGACACAAGGGTGACTGGCGAGTCATTCGGTGAGACAATAGCGAGAAATTGTGGTCGTGATCATTGGCACTTTTATCAGGCCCTAGCCACCTTGTTTTTTTCTCTTTAATAATTCTGTCTGGAAACTTTAAAGGACCTTGTAAAATGGGAGAGGCTGAGAAATTTGAAAGAAACTACCTCAACTGGAAAGTTCTTATGCAAATGCAGCACGAGCAGCTGTACAGAGCCCAGAGTCTGCGCTGTCTGCTTTGGCTTAGGGTGTTTGCACAGGATCACACCATGCCCTGCCATCTTTGAAGTGGAGCTGCTTATGCACTATTTTTCTTGGCTATGACTTCCCTGTGGAAAATACAGTGCAACAATGTTCTTGTCATTGCCGAAGCTTGTGCTTCCACTTCTATTTGTATTTAAAGCACACTATTTAAACATGCCACAGGCACAATAATTCCCTCTAATCCCCAGCTCAATACCAGCATTTAGCATTAGGTTGAAAGGATCCATTAACTTATGCTCAAGTAGAGATGTCACTGTGCGAATGCAATCTTTCACCTTTACCTGCAGGTATAAACAATATTTGGTCTGCCCTTTATCAGAGGATTGAACTAATCCAAGAACTAATCCCACCTCTGTTGTCATAGTGAAAGCCACATCACTATCAAAATAATCTATATTTTCCTAACGTTGCTTGTGTGTCATCATCACATAAGTAAAACGATCTAATACGTCAAACAAAACCTGAAATGTCATTTCTGGTTGTTACACAAAATTTTACATTTTCAATTAATAATCTCTATTTCAAACTCAATAAGTCAAAATCTTCAGAACTGCAAACATGAATATAATAAATACTTACTGATATATCCTGGGAAAAAATAACCTTTTTTTCATTGACCAAAAACTTATAATATAATCTAGAATTGAATTAAATAATAGATTCCATAATGTATATGTTTACAGTGTCATCCTACTTAAAAATTGTACTTGTTACATCCACAACCATACACAGTATAACATGCAGTGAAATTTACAGAAGAATAAAATAGAATAAAATAATCTAATAGAATATTACAGAATTTACATTTGGATCTGTGTTTACATTCCAGAAAGCAGAAACAGTTTGGCATATTGACAGTATTCCTAATAAATTTCAATTGTGCAAGATATGCAATCATTTGTGCAATATATGCATGTGTGCAAAAGACAGGTTGAGATAATAAAGCTATTGTCGGGTATTTTGTGGTGTGACCTCAGGACCTGAAAACCCTAATGCAGTAGATCATGAGTTTTAATGTCAATTAAATTGGTGTGATAGTCATTTCTGCAAAACCGTGTCCAGGGGATTGAGCTGGACCAGGTCCAAATCCAAAACCCCCAAATCATGAGATGCTCTACAACCTGGAACAGCACACTTTTTACATCTAGCCAGAAAACACAATTAGCTATCCCCAATTAGCTAGCTTGTATGTGCAGAAAACTGTAGAGTGTTACTTTTCTGCCAGCGGCTTTCATACAAAGCAGAATAAAAAGAAAATGGTGGAATGTGCTGGAGTTTAGCCTCTCTGGTTTATAGCTGGCATATGCTAGAGAAAATATAAAAAATCTGTTAGAAATGGCAACTAACTAAACAGAGAAATCTTGAAAAAAAAACAACAACAAAAAAATAAATAAATAAATAAACATCTTTATTTGTTATTTGAGCTTATAGCTAACCATGCTATGTTCATTATGGGTAGTAAAGAGCTGGAATCTGTTCTGAAATAGGGATTTACATTGGCCAGTAGTAAGGCTTACATCCAGCTATACAGACTCTCACATGATTCTGTAATTAGCCTTTGCACTGTTGTCATTAATCAGCTAATGAGATACAAACACTTGGAGAACAGATGTTGTGTGATACTGTGTACTATCCCAAATCTTACGCTGAAAGATTAGTGTGTCTGAAATGGTAGTGTGTAGTAACTGGATGCCATACTACATCATGTTGAAATCACAGTATGTAAACATTGCACACTGTTCTAACCTATAATTAGAGCAAATGAAAGGGGCTCTGGCTTTTGAGATGATGTATGACCTTTGAGAAGATAGAGGGACCTTTAAATAAGGCATCAAAAACTGGCATAATGTGATCCTGTGAACAAACTGCTGTCCAGGTATTCTCTGTCTGTATTCACTGTCTGCTATTGCTCCAGGATATGTTTTTATGACTTACAAAATGTTCATCAGCAAAAGCTCAATGAAGTCATGTGGTGGGCTAAGGAGTTTTATTTCCAGTAATTAAAGTAAATATAAAGACAATGGGAAGAGACTGTCTCGCATTGCTGCACACACACTCATTCATACTTTTTAAAGTCACCAATTAACCTAATGGATGTTTTTAGCCAGAGCATGCACACACCACACAAACTAACCTGAACTTGGGATCAAACCCAGGACCCTGGAGCTTTGAGGTAGCAATGTTAACAAGATGGTAAAATTGTTCTAGTAAAAGTGACCAAAATATACAACCACAAATGTACATTAGATAGAATCATTAACAATATTTTGTAAGGTTTTTGCCTGACATTCCTGAGGCAGAGAAGGAAATAGTATTTTCCATTTTAATGGCACACTTTAAAGAACTTGGTTTGCTTGTATGTGTATTGAGTGTTGGGACCATTACACCCTCTTTGAAGGAGTGTGTGAGGTCAGCCATTGAATGCTTTAACTATGATCCGGCATTACCGTGGCTACTACTGCATCTGTCAAATTCCACAGAAAGCTAAACACCACAGAATGGTCCATTTATTTTGATAACCTAGCACATGAAAATACATTAACAGTCTAGGAAAGTAGCTTAGATGCCGAGGCAATCGTTTTTCGTGTGGTTTACAACTCTTTAGTGTGGCCACCTTTGGCTGGCTTTTCCCCTCACAGCTTGCTAGTTGGTGAGACCTGGATTGCAGAACGTTGCCTGCTTTTTGTGTTTTAAAATGCTCCTCCCATTCCCACTCTTTGCCATGCTTGATGTGCATGATGCCAATAGGAACTAATATGTTGCTTCTACTTCTAAACACATTCAAAAGTTCATATAACTGAACAAGTTGCTACAGACCTGATATTAAAAACAAATCTTTCTGTTGGCTGATAACAGAAATCTTTTTGTTGGCTGATTTGAAACTACATCACTGGATAACCTATGTTACCTATGCCCCAGTGTTTTGGGCTGCATTTATGAACAGGTAATTTTTTAGGGCATAAACTTGTGCTGGGTTCAAAAAGGGAGCAGCCATAAATTGGTGTAAGCTGTACTCACATTTGACACATTCGACCATTCTTGCCCAGACTCTCTGAACGCTACATTAGCGTGAGCTCAGTCTTTCTCCAGGATTGACTCAGTCTCTCTTTCCTCAAAACTGTTCCTCCGACAGACTGGAGAACAATATTGTGGTTTATAATTGAGACACTTTCTGTGTGACTCCTGGTTCACACACCACAAAGCATTTCCCAAACACAGCCTGAGACTGATTTCTGTTGAGTTATTCATTGAGGTCTGTGTACCATGTCCCTAATCCAGCAGCCTGGTAGAACATTCAGGAAACCTTTATATATTATTACCCAAGACCCTCTATATATCGTGATGCTCCTTTTTCTGTGCTGTTGTCATTCTTAGCAATGTTTTACCCAGAACACATAATAAATCCACCTTTATAGTTGAATATGCCAAACACTGATCATTAATCAGCAAGCAGACCTGATGCACTTAAACAAAAATGCACCAGTCATAGGCCTGGCTTGGGAAGCAACTGCCCCTGGTGACCAGAATCCAATCCTTCTTAAACAAGGCCTTATCATTGCATCACCTTAGTTGGATTATCAAGTACTAATGAGGTTTGTTACACTCTACTTCGCAATTCCCTACTGGAACTATGACAAATAACAGGCTCCAAGAATCAGGAGAGTAGATGCCTTGACCTATCTGTAATATTTAATATACTTTGCTACTTCTGTATGTTGTGTATTTCTGTAATGCCAGATTATGGTAAAAAAAAAAAAAACAAAAAAAAAATAACACGCCATCTGGGTGTCCATGTCTATAGACCCTCTCTGTACAGCAATATGTTGGAATGTGCTGTACCTTGGGAATAAGGGTGTGGACAAGTGTCAGTGATTCAGATGATCAGATGAGGCCCAGATGTGGTTTCGTGGTTTGGGACTCCAGCCCGAGACATGGAGGGTTGCTGATTCAAGGGCCAGGTGTGTCACAGATGGTGTTCAAAATCCCCTCAGATGACTGCAGGTGTCAGAACTGCTGGCCTTCTGCTCTGCAATCCCACCCTCTACAAGGCAGTGTATAAGGAAAAAGTCAAAAAAAGGGCAAATGTGCAAATGTTCAGATGTTCAAAGAATAGAACAAAAGCAACAGGCAATGGATTGTCTATACACTACGGTAGTTTAATAGTGTATCAAAATATCCATGAAAGTTTTTTGAGCCTTCTAAAAAAGTTTCTCATAACAGAATCCATTTACTACTAAGTGTGTCATGTCCTTATCCACATCCATTCCACACCACTTGCTGAGTGATGGTGCTCAAGTCGCCTTGGAAACATCAACATTGTGGAAAAGAAATGGTAAGGAAAGGAAAAAAAGAAGCTGGTAAAGCACACTGGTGAGTCCAGAGATCAGCAGACAATGAAGTGCAAACAGTGTGTAAACCGCCAGCATGATGGGACTTCCAGCTGCCTTTCCACTAATTTTCAAGACATGACTCCACAATCTTCAAACCAGCTAGGTTGAGCTATAGCTACCATTGTTGCCTTACTTCCTTGTCATTCAACAGAGTGACATGTATTAGTGCTACCGACCATATTTGTGGAAACCTGATCAGTAAGCGATGAAATCGCTGTAAAGGAGCAGATTCCTCTTTTGTTCCTGCCGTTTTCTGGCAAACAAAAGAGCTTATTTTTAGGTTATATTTTCCAGTTGGTGTTTTGGATTCCACTGATAAAGCACTAGTTTTAGAGGTGTAATCAAAGTTTCCATCTTTGAGAAAGATCTCAGTACCGTGTGAATGATGTTATTTGATCGTTGTAGTGGTCCTACAAACATAAGCAGAAGAAAAAAATATTCAAGGTGACTGAAGCTTGTATATTAACAACACTGATTTAGTACCACTGTTTACTGCTTGTGTACTGTGAATGGACATTTTAAACTTTCAATATGAAGCATTCTTTTCTGTGATTATAAAAAAAAAAAAATGGTTACACCACTTAACGTTAAATTTCAACCCTAACCAATTCAGAGAAGCTTGTTCCAAAATGCGTTATTCAGTGAATTATTTAATAAACAGGCTCGCCAGATTCCAGGACCAGATATAGAGTTCCATGATCTAGGTAGACAGTAAAAGTGTTTACTATACTCAGCAGCATTTCCAGTAATCCTACAAATACCAGCGCACAAACGTAACCCCTGACTTACACAGCACTAATTTACTGCCTTTATTATCATGGGCATTGCCTTATTTTGTGGCATGGGCGTTAAAAAAAATTCCATGATTGTTGAAGACACACTAACTCCACCCACAGTGTGGATTTGTTTTCACACATGTTGGATGTCTTTAATTCCTCCCCACCCGGCCATTGTTTATTCTGCTTGTAAGAATGAATATAAGCAGAGACGGGGTATAAAGAGAGAGCTCACCTCAAACCATATGATCTTCACCTTACCATGAACATCTTTTGCACCACGCTTTGTGCAGATTCGTTCTTATGTTGATCACCACACGAAACTGATTACACTTGTTTTACATTTTTTTTAATAGATATATGCTTACAGATATGTTCACTATTTAAATAGGCATTTAATTTGTTATCCACTTTGAAAAATAAATCAATTGTAAGTTAAATCTCCAAAGGGACCAACATTTTAAACTAATTTTGAAAAATATTGCAAAATTCCTAATTGTTATAGAACAAAAAATATTGTTAGGAATTATTCTACATGGGTTTCTGTCATTCATTACTTTACTGACTAAACAATGTTCATCTAATTTACGTGGTCATTATATAGTTATGTCACAACTTTAGAGTTTTTGTGTTCTTTCCAGATTGTCTGAGTTGGCTTTAATCAGCCAAACAGAAATGAACACATTTAGTCAAATCCCCCTTCACAGAGAGAATTTGACAAGAATAACCACAAACATAGACAAGTAATTTCTTAATCACCTGCACAGATCGGTGACTAAGGGCCTTAGTGAATACAAATTTTCCAATATGTCTTCCACCTTTACTTGAAAAAGTGGCACAGATGATGAATTCTCCATCCAGACATTTGAGCACGCAGGGAATGAAATGGGAATGCTATTACACTCTATTCAGTGTGATTCAAAAAACACTAGTCATAGACATAAACTGTTGCCAAGGCACCACGACAAGAGAGCCACTCAATGGAGACAGCTTGGAATCTGGGAATGTAATTAAAAATAGGCACATGTTCACTTATCCCTTTCTCATACACACAAACACTTACTGATTCATTCGTATACATCAACCAGACTAATTTGCACCCTCATATGTTGTGTATCATAGGCAATATGTCTCTCCACAGAATCACAGAAACAGATGGAGGTTTCATCCTCCACCAAGAGATACATTAACAACAGAATAATGCTTGTGCATCATGAAGGATGGATTAAGAATGTGAGAAAATCTGTACTGCACAGATAACTCAGTGTAGTTTCAAAACCTGTCCCTCTCAACGTTTTCTCCACCGAATGCAGGACTCCTCCTTAATGCTGGATGTGGCTTTCTTTCAAAAATACATGATATGATCAATTTGAGTCAAAGATTTGCCCAGGCCTGCCTTCATGATCTGTTTGAAAAAATGTTTTGACCAAGCGTTAGTTACTATTATGATAGAAACAGGTGCTTTATAGTAATTCAAGTGCTGACAGTTCATTTATGGACAAGTCTTCTTCTCTACAACAGAAAAAACATGAAATACCAAACAGTTAGGTAACAGTGCTAACAACAATATGGATGATGGTAACTAACTTGGTCTAATGTTAATATTTATAATTCCTAGTCCTGGAACTTTGCATCCTAAAGCAATCATAGATACCAATTTTTAGACTGAGTATAGGTTTCTGGTACTTGTTGATAACCAATACCAATATGGATAAAGAAAGGATGAGAAAAATGACTTATGAGCCACATTAAGATCATCTGTTCATTAGGATGATAAATTACATGAGGCTTAGGTCACATAAGATCACATGGTATTGGAAATTGTTATCTGCCTGATATTTTGGCATGTTTCATAATTATTATAAATATACATGGTATCAGACCGATACGTGATTCCTGTGTCTATACTGTTGCATCCTTACTTGAGACACAGTATGTTATTTTTACCTTTAGGAATACCTCCTCAGCATGACACCCCATGTTCTAACCATGACAACCATTATATGTATAGGTTCACTTCTGCCATGATTCGTCCCTTTCCTGTTGTCAGGCAGCAAATATAATTACAGGCCTTTCGCAGATTCTCTATTCTGGGTGCTAATGTTAACTTAGACTATCTAAGGTTTATAAAGCTGTGCAAAAAGTGCAAGTCTGAGTTAATCATGCTAACTGGTTGGCCAGAATTGAGTATTCATGATTCATCAATCTTTTAATATTACCTTTGGGGGGCAAGGTGGGGGATTCTGGTCTTCTCTAGCCCTAGCTGCTAGCAGAATCCATGCATCACTTTTGCATCAAAGCACCACCCTTGGTTGCTATGGACTTGTTTTCAGTTGAAGTGACCTTAAATGCTAGCCTCTTTATTGTTCACTGAGACTACTTTTGCTCATTGCCATTAGGACACAGTGGATGTCAACTTCACAGTTTGTCCAGACAAACATGGGAGCATCTTTCTGATATAATTATATAATCTTGCAGGAGAACTTTCCAGAGATTTTTTGTATGCCATATACAGTATATATCATGTGACATGAGTACAATACAATTACAATTACCACATTCTTACTTCTTTTTCCAGTATAGCTCTAGAGACATGTTGGCTCTGTGCCCAGATGTTTTAATGCAGTACTTGAGGTTTTTGGTGGAAACTTGCTAGATGTTGGTTTTTTCCATAGGTGCACAGGTAGGAGATAGGAACACCCTAAGCTTTGGTGGAAGAATTGTGTGTATATCTTATTTTATGGGAAATTTCTGGTGTGACAGGGTGCTGAGATGGGGGATTGATGACATTTTATTTTGAACTATCAGGAGTTTATGGGAGTATTTAAAAGTGATGCTCCCTTTAAAGAAAATTTAGTAATCCTTAAAAAATGCACGAAGGAGGGAGTCAGCAGCAAACAAAGTAAAGACAACCAAGCTCTGAAGACAAACAAGTCTTGTGTCTTGTGGCAAAGCCTTTGACAAAGCCTGTAGTACGCTAGTGAGCTGCTATAGTGATATTTTCTCTACACTCTACACTGGCACAGGTGTTGGAACGCTTTGTGGGTCTTTAGTGGTGGGCGACTTGCTTGACAGATATTTGCCAACAGAGGGGAGAAGCTGCTTCTTTTTTTATGACCTCAGATATTTCAGTTAGACAGATTTTAAAAGTTGAAAAACGTATACTGGCATTTATACTGTTTATGCAACCTATTAGTAAAAAAGGAACTAGGAAACATCCAGAATATTACAAGACTTGTCATTTGGTTTATTTCAAATTTTGCAGAGGTTGCACATTAGCAACCTTTCAATAAATAAAGGCATGCTCTAGCCTTTTAGGTGGCCTAAGTAAAATTGAATTGGGGTCCTCCTGATCAAAATGATAATTTTGTCTCAGCATTCTCCTGAGGTGGATTGAGATGATGGCAGAACTGTCATGCTTGTTAGGCTCCTTCAGGTTAGGGTTTTTATGATGGGAACTTCAACACTTTATTGTCTTTCAGCCATTTTGTTAAAATCACTGGAGAACCAGTTGTGACCAATTTTTACTTTTTAACTTGTACTTTTGGCTAATGTTTTGAGATGTTGCTTAAATAGGAGTGGGCGTGGGAGTGGGTCGGTGGTTAAAACATTGCACTTTTGTTTGGAAGGTCGTGAGTTCAAATCCTAGCATCACCACTGCTAGGGCCTTTAAGCAAGACCCTTAGACCACAACTGCTCAGCTCTGTTGCTCTGGTAAGGGTGTCTGCCAAATGCCACAAATACAATAGCTGTATATAATATTTGATACTTTCATTGCCATCTGTTTTCTGAAGTGTAGGAGTATCCTTTCAAGCCAAACAACACCTCCATCCTTTACCCTATAATATCCATACTTTGCACTGGTCATTTTAGCCATACAATTACAGTTTTGGTTCATATGACCAGAGAACATTTCTCCAAAAGGCTAGTCATCTGGCTTAGAGTAAAGACTTCTTCATTAAATGAAAGCCTTTAAATCCACAGTGATGTAGGACTTTCTTAATGGTAGATGTAGATATTTTGATACCTGATACCTGCGACTCTTTCACCAGGTCCTTTGCCATTGTCTTTTGGTTAAACAAAAAGCTCAATCATACTTGGAATTTAATCTGAGCATCTTACTAAATGATGCAGTGCCGGTGTGGTCTATATTTTTTTTTTACATTTTCAGTTGCCAGTTGGTGGTTCAAATGCTTTTGTTCGGAAATCGCTTGAATAAAGGAATTAGACTTGTAGATACTAAATATTTTTTCCTGAGTTCTTGACTGGGTTGTTTGAATTTTAATTAGGAAGTGCATTCCTATCTAATGCCAGTTTATAACGATTGGTAAATCAGCATCAATTTCTAAAATCTTCCAGACTATTAAATAAAGCTGCCTCTGATTGATTTTTAAAATTCACCTAGAATAAAAATGAATCAATTCAACCAAAAAGTGAATGAAACATGAAATTAGTGGAAAAACCTTTAGTCTAGGTGTATATTAACTGTTGATGAAACAATTCAGAATATATACAGTAAAAACAAATGCTCTCTTGTTGTCTTGCTGCTTTTACATAGAAATAATTAAAAACGCTATGACATTTGATCAAATTTACAAAAAAAAAGTGCTACATAAAAACAAAGACAGAAAAATAAATGACTTTTGGCTTTTGCAGTACTTAGTAGTTTGGTTTGCTTTCTGTTTATAGATATTGGTAAATCTATAGTTATTATTGTAGTTCATACATTTTTAGCTATTGGTTGTGTGAGAATAGTTTTTTAAGTAGATTAGTAGACGTGTAGTGACACCTATAGGTGAAAATGTGTAAATCATCACTGATTGGTCAAAACAATGCTTTCTTTAAGGGTATTTTAATATTCATTTTATTCTCAATTTTGTAACAAAAACTCTATAGACAAAAGTCTATATAATCCATGATTCAAAGTTTTGTGAACATATAATTGAATATGTGTTTAAACACGTTTAAACTTGATATATGAAGCATGTCAATATCTATCTGAAAAAGGTATCAGACCTCTTTGAGTTAATGATGATAGTAAAGATGTAATAATAAAAACAGAAAATAATAATGTTGGAGGTAAATGACACTGTAGTATAATCACAATTGCTACATATATATAAATATAGTTATTGTATTCTGTATTATATTGAAGCTCAAGAGAATTAGGAGGCACCTGATTTAATGTTCACATGTTGTTGCAAACGGTCTGAATACTTATATGCATGTGATAGTTCAGATTTTTTTATTTTTTTTTAAAATACATTTAAAGAATTCAGCTAACAGTGTGCTTTATTATTAGCATAGACATACAGACTTACCCAGACATGCAAGTGCAATGTTGACTAATAACCTACCCGCTTACCATAACAACGAACAAGTTTGACGATTATAATCATAAAAATTGTGTGACCAGGTTTTTCTGACTTTTCCGATAAGGAAGTAATTGTACAATAGGAACCAGACATTTCGATAAATCTTTCCCGCTGTCCTCTACATCTGCCTCTTTCAAACCAACTACCTGCATGTCTTCTCTCACCACATCCATAAACCTCTTTCTTGACCTCCATCTTTTCCCCTTTCCTGATGATCCTCAGCATTCTCCTACAGATATACCCCATGTCCCTCCTCTGCACATGTCCAAACCATCTCAATCGGGCCTACCTTACTTTGTCTCCCTACATGCGATGTCCCTCTAATAAACTTTTCCACTTTTCTCATTTCCATCCTCGTCACTACCAATGAAAATCTCAACATCTACAGCTCTGCTACCTCCAGCTCTACCTCCTGTCTAATATAAAATCACATTGACACATCAAGGTGAGCTCAGTAGAGCTGTTTGGGTCCTACGGTGCCACAGATCGCTACTACAGTTACAATGCTAATGACGATCAGATGTGCCATTGTGCGTACAGTAAAGACGAAAGAGAACGATGCACAAACAGATGAAATTTTCAGTCAGTGAAAAACAAAAGAAGGAAAGTTGATGCTGAAAACCGAGTTTTTCAAACTACACATTTATTCTTCCTGCATCAAGCTGTACTAGGCCTGTGAGTCTGTTGCAGTTGTCAAAAGCTGAAACATTAAACGCCATTCTGAAACTAAAAGTAGACACTAAGAACACAAAGTAAGGGTACAAAAAATAAATGATCTCAAAGCCCAGTACAAGCGATCTACACGGGTTCTCTCACGCACTCCCTCACAGCCTAACAATGAACAAATGAGTGTTCACTCAGAATCAGAATTATAAAGAGCTTTATTGCCAAGTATGTTTGCACTTACAAGGCTTAGTTTTAGTGCCAGAAGCTTTCAGTTGCACACAGAAATAAAAAAAAGCTAAATAAATAAAAAAGACTAAAGGTATAAAGTTATTGCAGAATATACAGTAAATTTTAGGAAAATATAACAAGCCCTTTACATTTTTTATTTGAGGTATTTACATTTTTTGTGTTTCTGAATAATATTGCTGATGATATGTTACCAATGCAACTTAAAGCATACAGTAGAAGAGAACAATGTTAAACATTAAATACATTTATTTAGGTAGAGACAATAATTGTGAAGTTAAAATGTGATATAAGTTTTTTTAACCAGTGAGGTTTGCGTTCATTACTTATAATCTGTAATCTCAGTTCAGCAGAAACAAAATCACTACCTTTTTTCCCCTTTTATTTATTTATTCATTTATAATGTGTCCAATAAAATGTTGTTTACACTCATTTCTTTAGTCTGGATTCATTTACTGGACCTCAAGCAATTTAAATTAAAGACCACTAGAGTATTTGTTTACTTCAGTCTCAATCAACAGAGCGCAGAGCTACTTCCGGTTTCATGGGCGAGGCTTAGCAGTAGATGCCAGAGAACATGATCGTCGTATTGCTTTGATTATGGCTTTGTCGAGAGGACTGAGATGCTGTCAGAGAATATTTTCCTGGATACCTGTTGTCATTATTTCTGCCGTGGTCCTGTGGTCTTATTATGCCTACGTGTTTGAACTGTGTTTCTGTAAGTGTTGTTTTTTTTTTTCCTCTTTAAATTCTGCGAGCTAACCTCAGCTAGCTTGAGACCGTCCTCGGTCGACTGTAAGTGTTGACATTCAGAGCAAGGAAGTGATTGTCCATTTCGGTTTAAACATTTATGGTGACCAGACTGATAAATAATGAAAAATAGAATGAACATTTCTCTTTTCCAATGTTATGTACAACTGTATTGGTTTGTGGAGTTAAACGATATGAATGAGCTTGAGTATATGACTGAACAGCAGGCACACTAAACATCTCACTCTCACCCAATGTTAAACCTTGGCTTCTTTATTTGTATTGCAGTTACACTCCATAACACATTTGAGAAGGGTAAGTCATCGTTCATTCTTTCAGTGCATGTCTCATCTTGACTTTGATGGAAGTTTAGAAATGACCACAGTGGTTTAGTCTGTATAATGATCAATACTTGCCTGCTGTCATTGTAATAATGCAACATGATCTGGGTTCCTGTGCAGCGGCTTACCTTCTGGTCTTCCACGCATGCTTTGCGATGTTCTGTTGGACCTACTGGAAGGCTATCTTCACTCCAGTCGCCACGCCGTCTAAAAAGGTTGGCACTGATTGCCGTGTGTTTTGATTTACTTGCCTTATTAAACTGGCCTTGTGACTTGTTCAACATTGGTGTATTCTTCTTTCAGTTCCACCTCTCCTACAGGGACAAAGAGAGGTACGAGATGGAGGAGAGGCCGGATGTTCAGAAGCAGATCTTGATTGAAATCGCGAATAAGCTGCCCATCTCCACACGGGCTCAATCAGGAGGTAAAATTGTGGAGACCCTGAAGAGTTTGCAGCATGAAATGTGCGGCTCGCTTATTAAATACTAGATAAGATAAAGGGGTCTTTCATAGCTGTCCCTTTTATTTCTGTTGTTACTACATTGCATGTAAACATAATGGTCTGTTTGTGTGAGTTACAGCAGTATAGTCCATCTATTGATGCGTTTGCTATATAGAAAGGCAGTAAATGCATTTATCCGATTCAAACACTGGCAGTTTGTTCTATATTTGTGTGGGTTTAGCTATCAGATTCTGCGATCACTGTCAGCTACTAAAGCCAGATCGCTGCCACCACTGCTCAGTTTGTGAAACGTAAGTTTCCCTTTCTGCCTTGTGCCATCTTAGGTGGCGTTTGCTTATCAAAGCATATCTCTTTTGTTTCCTTTTACATGTACAGCATTTGACACATGATTATTTCCTTATTGTAGGTGTGTCCTGAAAATGGATCATCATTGTCCATGGTGAGTTAACGCATATAGGAATAGTAGGTACATTATGTCAATCAATTCTGTCTTTCTTTGTCAGTTCACCATATTGTTATTATGCAGTCACTGTGGGAGAATAAGAAAGCACATTCTCTTTTGCTTGTGTGCTTTTAGTTATAAGGGCCTGCATAACAATTACATTTTCATCGACAAACGAAAATGAGAAAATGGAGCAGATTTCAATATGTACCCTTTTTTTTTTTTTTTTTTTTTTTTTTTTAAAAAAAACAACATTCAGAAATCAGGTTGGACAAAATAAGTGCATTCTAGAATTCAGTTACATAACAAACCACCTTTAGCAACAATAACAGAGAAAATGTTTCAGTCTCTCAGATGATTTTGGAGAAATGTAGTGATTTTGCAATATTTACCAAACATGGTAATGTACATGATGACCAAACATGTTACTTCGATCTCATCAGACCTAAGGATACGTTTTTTTCGAATATTTCTAAGTTACAGTGTCTACCAAAATTGAGTACACCATTCACATTTCACCAACCATTTTATTATATTTCTTCAAGGGACAATACTATAGAAATGAAACAAATATGTACTCTAAAATATATTTAATAAGTTTTATTTCTATAGTATTGTCCCTTGAGAAGATACTAAAATAGTTGGTGAAATGTGAGGGGTGTACTTACTTTTGTGAGATACTGTGTGTGTGAGTGTGTGTCATTAGTTATTTACATTAAACGGTCTTGATCCATAATTGCAATTCCCATCCATAAAATCACAATATTTTCTGTTGAACTGTTGCACTGTAAAATTGCAACATGAAAACTTTTTTTTTTTCTTTTTTTTTTTCTTTTTTTTTATTATTGATTGTCACCTGACGCAGGTTCCCCTTTAAATGACTGTGTGATAATGGGCAAAAATGTCCCTGTATTAAAAAAAACAGTTGCCAGATGATTTCTGAGTTCACTACACAATTTATTTTAACACATATTTCTGTAGAAAGCTGTTTGTACATTAAAAAATATCTTTGTAAATTAAGCTCTAAATAAATATCCTCAGTGCTCTTTAATGATTGATTACAATGGTTAAAGGACTTGAGTAATTGAGTATTAATTTAATAAAGTTTGTTTTAATGGCATTTCTACCGGAAAGCCCATGGGCTTTGTCTGATTAAATTTTTTTTTCACTCAGGGTGAACAACTGCGTCGGTTTCTCAAACTACAAGTTCTTCCTTCTCTTTCTGTCTTACTCCATGCTCTACTGTGTCTTCATCGCATCAACTGTGTTCCAGTATTTCCTCAAGTTCTGGGTGGTGAGTGTCGTCATAAAGTGTGTCTTCTTAAACAAACAGACCTTTGTCTGGACACATTCGCTTGGTGCCAAGTCAAACATGAAACACTGCACTGTTGAGGTCTTAGATCTGATTAGTCACGAATCTGTTGCCTAATTTTCTGACGGCAATGCCTGTAATTCAGATCACAGGGTTATTTTAAAAGGCTCATTTCGAATTATGAAAACAAGGAGTTAAAAAAAGGGTGTCATTGTTTAAACGAGTGTATATTTAACATTTGCATATAAAGCTAAAGTACTTCAAACCATATTTTTGTCCATGAAGTCATTTTTGTATTTTTGCTTTTCAGGGCGAGCTTCCAAACGGCCATGCTAAGTTCCATGTCTTGTTCCTTCTGTTTGTGGCCGTTATGTTCTTTGTGAGCCTCATGTTCCTCTTCGGCTATCACTGCTGGTTGGTGGCTAAGAACAGATCCACACTGGGTATGATGTCACTGGTTTTTTTTTGTTTTTTGTTTTTTTGTTATATTATTTGTAGAGTAAATATGCACACACAGCACTTTTGTCAGCTGAAACGGTCATAAAGATAATATGCACAAGTAATGAGTTATTAACAAGTAATGAGTTATTAACTGTCATATTATTATGCATTATTGTAAATAAAAGAATCATAATTTTAGCAGGAAATGTGAAAAGTTTGAATTTATTTATTGAAATAATTGTAAAAGGTTTATTTTATGTAGTACTATTGTATGTGCTATTTTAGTGTAGGCAGATAGAAAACTCTGCTCTTAATGTAAACACATCATCATCTTTTCTTTGTTTTACACTCTCACTGTTTTCCAGAGGCTTTCTCAGCCCCTGTGTTTCAAAACGGTCCTGACAGGAACGGCTTTAACATTGGTTTCCGCAAGAACCTTCAGCATGTCTTTGGGGAAAACAAAAAGCTCTGGTTTATCCCAGTCTTCACCAGGTTAGCAAACTGCAGTACTTTGCACGTTATAGATCATAAACTATTCACCGTATCCTGCCTTTCGGATTTCCTTGGTATATGTAACCATTGATCCTTGTGTTTAGCCAAGGCGACGGCCACTCGTTCCCTCTACGGACTCTAAACGAATGTCGAAACCCTTTACTAGCCAGCGAAAGGCGATGGGGGCAAGATGGATCAGACGGGGAAAGCACAGGTAAGGATGTGATCATGTAACTGAAAGAACGACCTCTGCTCCATTCCAGATCATTTAAGAGGCAGTGTGATTGTTTAACCAATTTCTTTTGAAAAGAGCCCTTGAATGAGGCAATTGTGACTCTTTATTAAAAGGAACAAGCGTCAAGGATAAATAAATGGGGTTTTATGCTTTAGTAAGATAAAAGACAATTAGTTCTAGAGGTTGATGATGACAAATGAATAATGGCAGCCTATTATATCTCAGGCAGAGCTGGCTTTTGAGGGCCCTGAGCAAGAACTTGATTCTTGCTTAATTTTATATGCAAGAAGGGGATATGTGGGTTTTTTTTGTAGCTACCCTTCTATGAAAGCCATACTAGTTCAGACATTTCTGATTGTTTTTTCAGGAACCTAACATTTAACGTGAGGTCAAATGATGTAGCGCAGTTTTTTCTTTAATGTATATGTGCATTAAACGGTGTGATCCTGGACCAAAATCGCTGGGACGCTGGCGTCTGAAACTGCCTCGGAGGCTCTCCATTTGTAAACAGTTTTTTTTTTTATGGTGGAATGATCTATTTCACATTGTTTGGAGTAAAACATAAATTTCCATCGATAGCTTTTTGAACATCGCTTTGAGCCCTGAGCAATAACTTGATTCTCTCTTTCTTTTATATGCTAAAATGCACGAAATGAATACATCATTATCATGAAGTATTTATTGTTTGTTCAACAGTAAACACAACGGAACGAGAAATAAGTACACAATGAATTAGCTCTAAACAAGTCAATACATTCAAATTAGTAATTTATCGTAAATCAAATAATAATAAAATATAGTATTAAAATAAGAACTTTGCAAAAAGTTTCTATAGTTATACAGCAAATAGAATTAATATAAAAAAATGCAGTAATATATTTTTATGCAAACCGTATCTAACACAATTTAGACCTGGTAGATATGGTTGAGGAAAAGAATTCAAACTTGTATCTTAGGATTCAGCTGGTCTTAAAGTGCTTCTCATGTCACCTGCTTTCATAATAACTCCCAGAATATCGCACCCCAACCAGAAACCTGTGTAGAACTTCCATCTCCCAGCAGCACAACCCACCATATGACCAGCTACATGACCCACTTCCCCAGTCATGTTCCCCCAATTACTCATGTGGCACCAACTGCTGTTCATCTCACATTTAATAAAAATTTTTTTGATGCATTTATTGGAAAGTCACCAGATGTTCTTAGATGGATCTTGCAGTTTCTCTTTTGGCCTGTTAGTTCAGCCTGTTTTCAGACTTTTTGCATATATTCGGATTTGCACTTCGTTTGCATCCGGCACTTGTCTCGTGTGTTAGATTTCTTAGCATGGTGAAGATTTTGAAATTATGAAAATATGTCTGTGAAGGAGTTGCTATAGTCTAAGTGGTAAAAAAAAAACACTGACTAAGCAGTTTGAATGTTCTTCAGGCAACAGTTCTTGCTGCAATGAGCCAATAAATTGGTCTATTTTAATTTATATCAAGTGGAAGCAAATATAAAAGCAGCTAATTGGATTAAAATTAAGCAATTTATATGATATTATTTGATAATGTCATTAATAAAATGAATACATTTCTATTTAAATTTTTTTTTTAACTATGTACATGCTCCAGGTTGCTTCTCTGTGAACTTCAAATGTTATTATGGTAGTAATCCTGGTTTAGAGTAACAGTAAAGCATACCTTGGGGTGGTCCGGGGGCCCCAAAGCAACAATCCTGATCTTAAATGTCACAAGCCGAGATCACAATAAAAAAGTATTAAATGTTCCGATTATTCCATAATTTGTTGATAATCACGGCTTATTTTGTTACTGATTACTATTTATTTTATTTACAGATGATGAAGTGGAGTATGACTCTTCAGTCAGAGTGACTATTGAGAAATAATTGGTGGAGCTACACTCCTTGGTAAGTAAAGACTCCAGGTTGTCTCATTAATTCGATGCTGATTGAGGGAATACATTTGCACTGGCTCGTGTTTTTTACATTTTTATTCTGTTTACCAGAGATGCACTGTAGAAGCGACTTAACACCAAATCTTGGATGAAGAGAGAGCATTCCAAATACTGGAGTCTTCCAGAAAAGCCTGTCCTCAGACAGTAAAATCGCTAAAGGAAGTGGCTTTGTCCTTCTTCTTTTTGTTCCATCATCACAAGCATCCTCCGTCCTCTTAGAGAATCACCAAGGACAATCACAGACCGTTCCTAAGGGCTTTGTCTAGCGTGTGAAAGATAACGATGAGCGTAACGACCTTCCATCTCGTATTCCGTTCCAGTTCAGCTCACAGCTTCATCTTAATGTGTTGGTTCCGTTAACGGTGGCAGCTGGAGTCATAGCGGTGACGAAAGCTGCACGAAAGCACGTATCTGCCCTGCTTCTTTTTTTTTTTTTTTTCCTGTGGTCACTTTATCCGAGTTCAGCTGCAAGCGTGATGTCTCTCCAAGCCTTAAATATTCATGGAAAACTCTAAAGACTCCTGTAAAAATCACTGTGGTGCAGTGAGTAGTACTTTTTATTAGAAAATATTTAAATTGCCCTTTTTTTTTTTATGATGTATTATAATTTTTTTCATTTTGTGTATTTCTTTAAATGCAGCTCGATGCAGTAAAAACATGGTGTGTAACGAATGAACTGTATTTTTTGTGGCAAAGTCTAATTTACCTCATTGTTCCCCAATCCCAGTGCACATATTTAGCTAAATCGCACCCGAATCAGCTCATCAGACTTCCAGGGTCATGATCTGGATCCGGTGAGAGCAAGAAACAAGCAGCACAGCCGCATTGCAGACAAATGCAGAAATATTTACAAATGTGCTGCAACTGACCTGCCTTGTCTCTTCATTTCTCAAATCATTAGTGCCACTGTTAACAAAATAACCGACTGTATTCCATCTCGACATTCTGTCCTTCTTTTGTGCCTAAAACCTTCTCTTGGTATTATGGGAAAACATTTTTTACACTGTCATGATGTGTAACTGTATTAGTCATGTGGTCCTTTATGTCATTATGTTGATGTAATATTTTGTGACCTTCTGCTTTTTGAAGCCTTTATTTTCCAATTGTACATTTCGCCTCGAATGCATAATATGTAAAAAAATATTCAAAATGCTGCATAGAATTCACCTTGAAACTGATTTCAGACCATTTTTCATTTCATGTCAATGAATAAATGTGGTGTTTGAATCTTCTGTGGCATTTTTTTTTTTTAAAGTTTGGTGGCGATATTTTCAAAGACAAAAAGGACTGGACTGTTGCTCAGTGGGTCAAAGTCGTCTTTTCAGATGAAAAGAAAGAACATGTTGCATTTCATTTGGAGATCAAGGCCTAAGAGTCTGAAAGAAGAAAGGAGAGGCACAGAACCCCAGTTGCTTAAGGTCCAGTGTAAAGTTTGTATAGTCAGTGGTGGTTTGGGGAGTCATGTCATCTGCTGGTGTTGGTCCACTGCGTTTTATCAAGCACAGCCTTCTACCAGGAAGTTCCTCCGCTGACCAGCTTTATGGAGATGCTGATTTAATTTTCCAGTAGGATTTGGCACCTGCCCAACCAAAGGTTTGTTAAATGACCATGGTGTTGGTGTGCTTGACTGGCCAGCAAACTCACAAGACCTGAACCAAGAGGTTGTCAAGAAAAAAATGAGAAACAAGAGACCAAAAAATGAAACTGAGCTGAAGGCTTTCACCACCTCACAGAGCCACAGACCGATCACCTCCATGCTACGCTGAATCGAGGCAGTAATTAAAGCAAATTAGGCCCCTACCGAGTTTTGAGTACATATACTGTAAATAAACATACTTTCCAGAAGGCCAACAATTCACTAAAAATGTTTTTTTGATTGGTCTTATAAAGTATTCACATTTTTTGAGAGAGAATGAGTGTTTTTGTTAGATGTGAGCCAAAATTATAAAAATTAAAATAAATTAACAGTTGTGTGATGAATCTTTATAACGAGTTTCACTTTTTGTATTGAATTACTTAAATAAATCAACTATTTTAATGATATTTTAATTTATTGAGATGCACCTGTATGAACATAAAACATCTCTGTAAGCTATTTAAATGTGTTTAATAATATTTGGGAGATTTATTGGAGCTCTTTATTCCTGACCTTTAAATAAGCAGAATACATTAGATCCTGAGATAGCAGTGTTTGGATGAAACCCATACTTAAATATCCAATTAAAATGGTTTAATAACTATAACAAAAAAATGAAAATAATACACTATGATGATGGTGAATGTTACCTACCACCGTGTAAATAAAAAAAAAAAAAAAAATTCTAGCTCTTCTCAATAATTACCTTGATCCTTTATTTCTATCCTGATCATACTCTGTCCTCGTCCACAGGGCATCACCATAAAAATCTCCTTATGTGGAGGAAATAAACACTTTTTAGCAAAATGTCTTTCAAAAGGTTGTATACATTACAACAAATACAGAATTGGGATCGACAGAGTGAGTCCTTGTAGAAAGTAGGCAGGAGTACAAGAAGATGCGGCAGCAGGTAAAGAGGGATGTGGTGAAAGCCAAGGAAAAGGCATATTCAATTAATTTGTATTTGTCTAGCACTTTTAACAATGAACATTGTCTCAATACAGCTTTACACAGATAATGTGGGGATAAAAATGAATAAGGTGTTCTTTATAAGTTTGTTCCTGATGAGCAAGCCATATTAGGAGCTGTATGAGAAGTTGGACACTAATTAGTAAGGAGGAAGTGAGAGCAGCGATTAAGAGGATGAAAAGTGGAAAGTCGGTAGGACCCGATGACATACCAGTAGAAGCATGGAGATGTTTAGGAGAGATGGCAGTGAAGTTTTTAACAAGATTGTTTAACAAGTTTTGGAAGGTGAGAAGATGCCTGAAGAATGGAGAAGGAGTGTGCTGGTACCGATCTTTAAGTATAAGGGAGATGTGCAGACCTGCAGTAACTACAGGGGAATTAAGTTGATCAGTCACACCATGAAGTTATGGGAAAGAGTAGTGGAAGCCAGGCTGAGAGAAGAGGTGACCATCTGTGAGCAACAGTATGGTTTCATGCCGAGGAAGAGCACCACAGACACGTTATTTGCTTTGAAAATGTTGTTGGAGAAGTATAGAGAAGGTCAGAAGGAATTGCATTGTGTGTTTGTGGATTTAGAGAAAGCGTACAACAGGGTGCCAAGAGAGGAGTTGTGGTATTGTATGAGGAAGTCAGGGGTGTCAGAGAAGTATGTGAGGGTGGTGCAGGACATGTATAAGGACAGTGTGACAGCAGTGAAGTGTGCAGTGGGAACAACAGACTGGTTCAAAGTGGAGGTTGGACTGCATCAAAGATCAGCTCTGAGCCCTTTCCTGTTTGCAGTGGTGATAGACGAGGTCAGACAGGAATCTCCAAGGACTATGATGTTTGCAGATGATATTGCTATTTGTGGTGAGAGTAGGGAGCAGGTTGAGAGGAGCCTGGAGAGGTGGAGGTACATGCTGGAGAGGAATGAAAGTCAGTAGAAGTAAGACAGAGTACATGTGTATGAATGAGAGGGAGGGCAGTGGAGTGGTGCGAATGCAGGGAGAAGGGCTGGAGAAGGTGGAGTAGTTCAGGTACCTGGGGTCAACAGTGCAAATTAATGGAGTGTGTGTTAGGGAAGTTAAGAAAAAGAGTGCAGGCAGGGTGGAGTGGGTGGAGAAGAGTGGCAGGAGTGATTTGTGATGGTAGGGTATCTGCAAGAATGAAAGGGAAAGTTTATAGGACTGTGGTGAGACCTGCGATGTTGTATGGATTAGAGACAGTGGCACTGAGTAAAAGACAGGAGGCGGAGCTGGAGGTAGCAGAGCTGAAGATGTTGAGTGACGAGAATGGACAGGATTAGAAATGATCTTATTAGAGGGACCACGCATGTAGGACGCTTTGGAGACAAGGTGAGGAGATATATACAGTGGGTACAGAAAGTATTTAGACCCCTTTAAATTTTCACTCTTTGTTATATTGCAACCATTTGCTAAAATAATTTAAGTTCATTTCTTTTACTCATTAATGTACCCATAGCACCCCATGTTGACGAAAAAACACCGAATTGTTGACATTTTTGCAGATTTATTAAAATAGAAAAACTGAAATGTGTGTACATTAATGAGGGAAAAAAAATAACTTATAGTGCAGCCATATAGTGCTAGAATCATTTAAAAAAGAGTGAAAAATTTAAGGTCTGAATACTTTCTGTACCCACTGTGTGTGTGTGTGTGTGTGTGTGTATATATATATATATATATATATAAATATAACACACACACACACACACACACACACACACACACACACACTGTGTATATAAATACATTTTCAGACAGACTTTAAGAATTACAAAAAAAAAAAAAAAAAAACCGCGGCGAACATCATGCTTGCCAAATTTATTAACAAATATAAACTGAAACGTGGACGTCCATAAACGTCCACTGATGAAGACACACCTTATGTTATTGCATACATAATTCCTTATGAATGGAGATCTTTTGACAACTTGCAGTTTGATTCAAAAACAAAAATATTTCAATTGAATGCAATTGCAGGAATCGCCAAATACCAGTAATGTAATGCAGTAAAGAATGTCAGCTGACTGAACCTAGTAATAATGTATAAAATGCTGTATATAATAAAGTACTGAATTGTGCAATTAGCTGGCTACAGTTAAATGTAAATCAGCTCAGCTTCTGTTACAGATCCTCTGCTACGTATCCAATCACATGCACTTAGGTAAATTATTTATTTGATGCCAGTTCATCAGGCCAGAGGCTAGCTACTAGAGAGAAAATTCAAAAAAGATATTTTCACATATTTGTGACAATTATAGGTATCCTACTGTATAAACAAGGGAACAATATTTAAAAAAATTAAAGGTTTGCTTGCAATCACTGGCACTTCATTACATTTTTTAATACAGTGAATAAAAGCTATTAAAGCTCAACCCATTCAGTACAAATGAACAGTCAAACTTTAATAGCTTTGGTGGACTGTGCTTTCCACTGCTTCAACTACATAAATAAAAATCACAGGCCCCCTGCTACACTTTACAAACCCCACTTTGAGAAACCCTGCATTCATTAACCCTGCACTGCATTTCTAATATACTATACAAAGGCACTTCAAACAATTATAACGCAAACCATCTTTAAACAGAAAAAAACTATTTATAGGTTCTGGGGAAAAAAAATAATAATAATTCAATCGGTCCCAAAGTATTTCTGTCCAAAGTGAGTTGGAGCTACAGTATGAAACTCAGTGGTCAGGATGGTAATTTCTGGAAACTCTTGAACTATGGACTTAACCCCTAAATGAACAAAATAAGACACAGTCAAAATCCTTTATAAGCATTTGCTTGTTGTTCAAAAGCTTTGTGCTTTTTTTAAAAAAAAACTATTTTACCATGAGGAGTGGAGAAAAGGCTCAGGAGAATGATATGCGAAGTCTGGACACCGTGATCCATCAGCACTCGGACTGCTTCTATGACAGCATTTCCACTACCTACGGGGCAGAATTGTTGGTCATATTTCACATTCACGTCAAATACACTAATATTTAAAAACTCCAATTCAAGATTACAATAAAAAAAATTGTCCCCAAAAAGATCTTCACCGTTACTTCATTTAATCAGAAACAAAGAGATGTGAAAAATAATTTGAGATTGTATATTATTACTGGTTTGTTAATAATATGCACATTTAATTCAATGTTTTTATATGTAAAATAACAACTGAGAAGACAAGAGTCCGTCAGTCACGTGATTCAGGATACATTTTAGTCCCATCTTCTTCACAACGTTGTCTCTGTATTGATGTTAGATAGCATTCTTTTAGAAAAAAAAACTTCTCACTGGGTTCAGGTTGACTTTCCAGCACCTTGTTTCTTGTTAAGCCATTCTAAATTTGATTTGTCTGAATCAGTTTCTGGTATAAAATAGAGTTTAATATTTTCTCAATTACTAAACATTTCCTGTTGCTGAAAACAAGCCCAAATCATCCTCACACCACCATGCCTGGCAGGTGACAGGTGTTTGTGGTGATAAACTATGCTGTAGGTGCTGTGTTTTATGACTATAAGTCCAAAAGGTTTTGTTCTTTTATTATTCAATGATGAATTGCACGTTGTTTGGAAATGGCCTTATAACCTCACCAATTTCTTCTCTGGGGTTATGGCTGATGTACTTTCTTCTTGGTATGATGTACACAAATATCCGAGTGCTCCGGAACACCGAATGTGTTTATTTATAGAGATATTCACACTTCTTGGTGATTAATACAGTTCTTGTGCATTTCATTAATAATCTTGTCCATTTTATAAATAACACCTGGCAACCAATTACTTTAAAACGGTTGTAAAAATAGGAAGTGTGTACGGATTCTTTTTTTTTTTTTTTTTTTTACTTTTTTAGGAAAATGACTGCAAATTGAGTTGATGCAAAACAAACTGTATTATTTGTTAGTTTACAGAATTTGTGGAAAACCACAAAATTGCTACTGACAAATTAAAACAAGTTTCAAGGAACCTGCACTTTCCTTCCCCTTTGACTGTACTGCTGTGACTGCTTGCTCCTTCACGTTGAAAAGGTCGACATTTTCCACTATATGAAGTTCGGAAAAACTTCCAACAGTTTGCAAAATAAAACTATTTATGTTGTTTGTGTGGCATGAAATCAACAACTTGATTAAAGTGTAATGTTCACGGGGTGAGGAAAGTCATACTTTTCCAGCAGGCTTATACTTCACACGTTTAGCAGACTAACTATGTGTACTAGCTCAATTTTGAACTAAAGTGATCTCTGCAGAAATCATAGTCTAGTTGAGATAGAAACCAAAAACATTTCTTCGTTGTTTTCAGTGAGATATACAGTATTTAAAAGTGGTGCCTGACTGACTAAGAGCTTGCGTTACAATCAGAAGGTCCTGTATTAAAAATTTAGTGGCGTTAGGGCCTTTAGCAAAACCCTTCACCCTCCATCAGTTGAATGGTGTCTCAGTTGTAAATTACTTTGGGTAAAAGCTTCAGGCAACTCAGCCAACGTTTCTTTGTGCGAAGCTCCTTAATAAAGCAAGTTGAGAAGATTCAAAGAATGCAAAGCTTCACCAGATATTCAGTAAAATATGGCATGTTTATTTATCTATTTGTCTAACAGCTTCTTGATTTTGTATCTTCTTCTGTGGTGACTTTTGAAATATTACCTGCTAAATGTATAATGTTAATCGAAGTGAATTGAATAACACAGTAGTGTCTAAACAATTTGTGTTTCTCGCTCCAAAACTCTCCACATTAATCTGATGACATCAACAGCAGGACAATGAGTACATGGTAAATATATGTTCCAACCATCCCAGGAAATGAATGACGAGCACCGATGAAGACATTATTCATTGTGGCATTTGACTTTGAGCAGCGCACAATGGTTAAGTGTATTAACGTCCGACATAAACCACCCATTACGCTGCTATTTCTAGGGCCCGTCCTTGTGCTATTCAGCACTTTGCGCCTAATTGGCAGTGCCTGTATAATTTACTTGTGAGACCCATAATTATCCTGGGTGGCTGAACAAGCTGGAAACGTGGTACAAGATGCAAAGGTCAGCTCAAACAAAGTGGATAGTGCTCTGGGATTTTAACTGTATAGTCGTGGAAAATGCAGGTGTTTGTATGCACATGATGGACAAAATATCTGTGGAAACCTGGGAAAACCCTACTGGATATCTCGGGTCACTGTACTCTGGAAACATGGACAAATTGCTAGAACATTAAGGAAAACCGCAGTGTATACGGTCAATAATATATTCTTTGTAAAGTTTTTTGTTCAAAATTATGACAGTATGTAAACTTGGCCATTAAATTTTGTATATCCAATTTCACATTAAATCCCCATTTGCTGTTAAAATAACCTCCACTCTTCTGGGAAGATGTTCCCATAAAAGCTGATTTTGGATTGGGAATATATCAGGGTTTGTCCTCATTCATCCACAAGTTCGTTAGTAAAGTTGTAGGTAGTAGGTGTGGGTTAGTAGACCTGGGGTGCAGTCTGCCATCGAATTAATCCCAAAGATATTCATTATGGTTGAAATCAGAGCTCTATAGCAAGCCACTTAAGCTCTTCCACTCCAACCCATAGAAACTACATGCTCATGGAGATCACTTTGTGCACATGTGCATTGTCATGTTGGAACAGGATTGGATCTCCTAGTTCAAGTGAAGAAAAAAAAATGATTCCGCATCCAAAGACACCCTATACAATTGTGTCCAACTTTGTGGTAACACTTTGGAGAAGAACCACACATGGCTGGAAATCAGGTGTCCCAACTTTTGTCTCTCACATTTTTTAACACACCAGTAATATACTTTGATGGGTTTTTTGTCTACAATCAATATGGATTCTTTTAGCACTTACTCAGGATAGGATACATAAGCAGGATTCTGCGTCTGTAAATATCTGGTGGGAATTTTGCATAGTATACTTTAGCCTTCAGCGTCTCCTCATCACTCTGTATAAGAATCTTGCCGATGCGGATCGATCGGCAGCAGTCCCTTAGTCCTTGCTCCATTGCTTCACCTGTTCAGGGCCAACAAATGCATGCATTTTCACAATGAAATCTGCAATACAGGTTTGCTTTTAAATATAAAGATACTATTATGAAAAAGTCAAATGAAACAGACCACTTCTCATTATACTGACGCCACAATTGCCTCTTTTAAATCTGACACCTTCATACTTCTGTCCTGAAATGAGTATAGAAATGAATTACTCATACAATCTTACATAGCAATGAATATTTACACTAGTCCACAATCACAAAATAACAAACCAATAAAAGAGAAAATTTAAGGTCAACAAATTTAACAAAAAAAACCATTGTAAACACAAGAGAAAAGACACGGGAACAGATCATAAACACAACAGCAAAATCAAAACTACAACAACAAATGAAAAACAAGATCAAATTGAATACACGACAAATGTCTTCTTCTTCTTCTTCTTTCGGCTGCTCCCATTAGGGGTCACCAAAGCAGATCATCCGTCTCCATACCACCCTGTCCTCTACATCTGCCTCTTTTAAACCAACTACCTGCATGTCTTCCCTCCCCACATCCATGAACATCCTCCTTTTCCTCCTTCCTGGTGGCTCCAGCCTCAGCATTCTTCTACCAATATACTTCATGTCCCTCCTCTGCACATATCCAAACCATCTCAATCTCGCCTCGCTCACCTTGTCACCAAAACGTCCTACATGGGCTGTCCCTCTAATAAACTCATTTCTAATCCTGTCCATCCTCATCACTCCCAAAGAAAACCTCAACATCTTCAGTTCTGCTACCTTTAGCTCCGCCTCCTGCCTTTTACTCAATTCCACTGTCTCTATCCATACAACATCGCAGGCCTCACCACAGTCCTATAAAATTTCCCTTTCACTCTTGCAGATACTCTTCTATCACAAATCAATTCTGCCACTCTTCTCCACCCACTCCACCCTGCCTACACTCTCCATTACTTTGCACTGTTGACCCCAGGTACCTGAACTCCTCCATCATCATAGTCCAGGGAGACTCCTTGTCTGACCTCGTCTGTCAACCTGTCCATCACCACTGCAAACAGTAAAGGGCTCAGGGCCGATCCTTGATGCAGTCCAACCTTCACCTTGAACCAGTCTGTCATTCCTACCACACACTTCACTGCTGTCACACTGTCCTCATACATGTTCTGCACCACCCTCACATACTTCTCTGACACACCTGACTTCCTCATAAAATACCAGAATACACGACAAATGTAAAAATACATAATCAGAAACATCAACATAAACTCAAGCAAGGTCTTATCAAATCCCTGCTGCCGACTGGGTATAGTTTGTGTCAGAGTAACTGGCAACCCGAGGTCAAGCTGGAGCACATTTGCAGTTAAAGGAAACCGGAGTCTAAAGGAAGTTTTCATATAAGGAATATACCATTGTTTTTGCTGAGCAGAATAAATAACAGAATGGAAAAGTGTGCTTCAGCTTCCTGTGTGTCATATAGTCATATGGTGTGCCGAATCAGCAACATGCAAGTTCTCTTTTGAGGTCATGATGATATGATTTTGTTGTTGTGCATGTGTAGACAGACAGACAGATACTAAACATAAATTAACATTATAAATGAAAGAAAGAGTGCAGTAGGGTTTTAAACTTTCCTGACCCAAGAGCAGACTTAAAGTAAATGAAGTGGCAGTGAAGTGGAAACATGTTAAGTGAAAAAAATAAAATAAAATAAAAAACAGCAGCACATATGGCTATGAATAGTAGATATTTAATTTCACATATGGTTCAATCAGCTTATAAGACTCAGAGCAGTGTAGTGAACAGTGACAGGGAAACTTTTAGTACAAATGACCTTCTGTACCTTCCTTCCTACAGTCGAGCTGAATGAGTTATTATTACGATTGTTAATTCCTTTGGCACTAAAAGGCTATTCCAGTATGACCACAGGAAAGAAAAGATGGAATTATTGTATATTATTATTGGAATGAATAGACTTAAGCTGTCTAATTAGGAAATGAAAATGAATGCACTTACCTGTGGGTGTTGTCACTGTGCACTCAGTATAAGGCAATTGATTTAGTCCCTCTTCAACTACAAGCCTAATCTAAGAAAAAGAGTAAACATGTATGTCTTAGTGCAATGGCAAATCACAACACCAGATCTTTTAAGCCCTTCATTTAAATCACTATTTTAGGTGTAGTAAACTTTTATGTAAAGAAAAATCAGTGTGATTTAACAAAAATTTTAATTCTACATTGTTCCAAATTATGTCTTTTTTTCTTCCATTTTCTACTGGTTTGATCGTACAGGTTGACAGACAAGGTCAGACAGGAGTCACCGTGGACTATGATGTTTGCGGATGATATTGTTATTTGTGCTGAGAGTAGGGAGCAGGTTGAGAAGAGCCTGGAGAGGTGGAGGTATGCACGGTAGCGGGAAGAAGAGGTGGTGAGGGTGAAAGTAATAGAGTGTGTTAGAGAAGTGAAGAGTGCAGGCAGAGTGGAGTGGGTGGAGAAGAGTGATAACAGGAGTGATTTGTGATAGAAGAGTATCTGCAAAAGTGAAAGGGAAAGTTCATAGGACTGTGGTGAGACCTGCGATGTTGTATGGATTAGAGACAGTGGCATTAAGTAAAAGACAGGAGGCGGAGCTGGAGGTAGAAGAGCTGAAGATGTTGAGGTTTTCATTGGGAGTGACGACGATGGACAGGATTAGAAATGAGTTTATTAGAGAGACAGTGCATGTAGGACGTTTTTGGGGACAAAGTGAGAGAGGCCTGATTAAGATGGTTTGGACATGTGCAGAGGAGGAACATGGGGTATATCGGTAGAAGAATGCTGAGGATGGAGCCGCCAGGAAGGAGGAAAAGAGGAAGGCCAAAGAGGAGGTTCGTGGATGTCGTGAGGGAAGACATGCGGGTAGTTGGTTTAAAAGAGGCAGATGTAGAGGACAGGGTGGTAAGGAGATGAATGATCCCCTGTGGCGACCCCTAATGGGAGAAGCTGAAAGAAGTAGTCGTCGAAGTCTAAATGTTGATGACTTTTTTAGGATAAAAAAGATGACTACTTGTTTGCTTTTAAATGTTATGTGAGTTATACATTTTGTTTATAAGTTAGTAAAGACCACTAAACTGTTATTTAAATAAAATGAATGAAGGAGGGTGTAATGGGGTATACTGGGCTAGTGGTGAGATATAAAAGGAATAAAGCACATAACTAAAAATAATCAAAATTCCAATTGGTTGTGGATCATTTTCCCTTAACAGCAATAAAATATTTCTGTGTAACAAATCTTCTTCTTCTTCTTTTGGCTGCTCCCATTAGTGGTCGCCACAGCGGATCATGTCTCCATTCCACCCTGTCCTCTACATCTGCCTCTTTCACACCAACTACCTGCATGTCTTCCCTCACCACATCCATGAACCTCCTCCTTGGTCTTCCTCTTTTCCTCCTACCTGGTGGCTTCATCCTCAGCATTCTTCTACCAATATACTTCATGTCCCTCCTCTGCACATGTCCAAACCATCTCAACCTCGACTCGCTCACCTTGTCACCAAAACATCCTACATGCGCTGTCCCTCTAATAAACTCATTTCTAATCTTGTCCATCCTCGTCACTCCCAACGAAAATCTCAACATCTTCAGCTCTGCTACCTCCAGCTCCACCTCCTGTCTTTTACTCAATGCCACTGTCTCTAATCCGTACAACATCGCAGGTCTCACCACAGTCATATAAACTTCTGTGTAACAAATATAAAGGCTTTTTTTTAACGCTGATTTTGCATGTGAACTGTAAACATACTAACAGATGATGTTTTTATCCAAAATGACAAGTATGTTAAGCATTTTTACAGAAATACTGGAATAAAATGTGGTAACTGGTGTATAAATTCCTACATTTTCATTATAAATAGTTTGAAAGCGAAACACAAAATAATGGGAATAACATACACTACCCTGCAATTTGTTTACCTAAATGATATGACTGCTGAATTATCAGGCAGTTAAAAAAAAACACACAAAACAAACCAATACAACTTGTTAGAAAAAAGAAATCCACAATGAATTTTTTTGGACATTAGAAAAGACACAAGTGTGAAGTCAAAGTCTCTTGAGAGTTGCAGATTCTTCTCCAAGATGCTCAGTAAACCTTAAAAACCAATTTCCTTTTTTTAAAAAAAGGAATAAATCAATGTTTATAGACCGTTGTGTTATTGTTTACCCTTACATGTACCTTTTGCCCTTTGGACTGTACTACATGCAAATAGACACAGTATATGTACAATCTGAGCTACTGCTTTGCTTGTGCTTAAACATGACCATTTCAGCACTTATGGGAACTTTCATGGGGATGAGTTATTGTGGTATTGGGTGAGATTTTGTACATGCTTGATTTTGAGCCTTACCAGTCTGTCAGCACAGAACACAAAGTCTCCTCTGCTTGTGGTTCTATGGGAAAGACATTGAAATGTTAAAGTTGTACACGTGTTAGTTTTAGGTCATATATGATACAGGACACGGTTCAAGCTCACTTGTCCCTGATTATGGTCTGTAGTTCACGGATTTGGTCAGTGAGGGGTAGAAGCTTCAGCTGGATCAGGGGGTCGCTGTTTACTGCAGCTTCACCATTTTTCTCCAACGCCTCGCTGTCAGAACTCTCGCCATTGGCAAAACGCACCTGCTTCATTGTGTTCTGTTCACAGTTACTACCACGTGCACCCTCTTGATTATGGCAAGGCATGCTGTGTCACGCAGTGTCTAAAAATAAGCTGCATATGAAACGTGCAATATTTAATAGGATCATATGAGACTCATATTAGAGAAGAAATCTAACCAGAAAATGCACGAAGAGACAACGTGTCTTCTCACACAGCGGCAACACGTGACCGCGCGAGCTGCCCTACCCGATGTGTTTTGGTCAAACCGAAACGTCACATCCTTACCAGTTGAGCGCTAAAGTTGCGTTGTAATTTTGCATTTTCTGAATGTATTGAATAGTTTGAAATGAAGTGTCTTGTTACACCAATTTTCCCCGCATATCGTTATTTATATATGTCTAAAAATCTGCCCGTATGATATTTTTTTTACTGTTAAGACATACATTCATTTAGCGTGTTTATTACCACGGGGTTATGCGCAGACGTGTGCGATAGTTGACTTTCTTCAACGCACCGTTTATTCTCGTGACTTGATAACATTAAAATCATTAAACAAGATTGTAACAAATTGTAAAACAACAAACAAACAAACAAAAACGCATAGTGATATAGTTAGAATATATGCATTTAATGCTTTCCTGTGGTGCTTTTTACCTTTTAATCATTTTTCTGTGTTTCATAAAATGTATTTTTCTGGTACCCAGGAAAGGCAGTATATTCAAAGTGGTGCTTAATGTGGGATTAGAATAAACACACAGCAATGAGCACAACATATCTTGTTTTTGAGGGCTGATTGTTCAATAATAATACATGTGCCAAAACAACATATAGCCAAGAGTTGAATAGGGTCATGAAGCAGCCATAAGTAAATTACATTCTTTTTTTTTTTTTTTTTTAAGAAAAAAATAATAAATCAGTTCTCCCATCATTATAAGATTGTAACAAATTGTAAAACAACAAACAAACAAAAAAACGCATAGTGATATAGTTAGAATATAAATGCTTTCCTGTGGTGCTTTTTACCTTTTAATCATTTTTCTGTGTTTCATAAAATGTATTTTTCTGGTACCCAGGAAAGGCAGTATATTCAAAGTGGTGCTTAATGTGGGATTAGAATAAACACACAGCAATGAGCACAACATATCTTGTTTTTGAGGGCTGATTGTTCAATAATAATACATGTGCCAAAACAACAGATAGCCAAGAGTTGAATAGGGTCATGAAGCAGCCATAAGTAAATTACATTCTACTTTTTAAAGAAAATAATAATGAATCAGTTCTGCCATCATTATGAAAAGTACCTGACTCTTTCAGGAAAATGGTGATGCATAAAGAAATGTTTGAAAAGTCATTTTAAAAAAAAAAAAAACCTTCTTAGACACCACAACCATGGATCATGAACTTAGTTTAATTCTTTTACTTGGTATTTTAACTTTGTTGTTGGATTTGTTACTTTTGATAATGATTAGGCCACAACATTCCCATCAAGGTCCTGTTAAAGGTGCTTGTTACTTGTCACATGTACATTACCGCACAGTGAAATGTTTTCTTTGCATATCCCAGCAATGTTACTAACTTGGATCCTAGGGTTAGCCATGATATAGCACCTCTGGAGCACAGCCAGTTAAGGGCCTTGCTCAAGGGCCCAATAGTGGCCTCTTATAGGGACTTGAAGCCCTGACCTTCCTATCAGTAACCCAGAACCTCAGTCGCTGAGCTACCTCCCTGTTAAACCCATAAACCCAGTAATACACACCAGCTCAAGTCTAAAGCATGGTTTCAATTCATGTTATTTTTTATAGCATGTTTAACAAAGGACATTGTCTCAAAGCAGCTTTACAGAGATAATAGGTTATAAAGTAGTAAAAAGAATGAATACGTTTACTGGCTGTAAGTTTGTTCCTTATAAATTTGAGTTTAATCCTAATTAACGAGTCAGTGATGACTGGTGAGGAAAACTTTGAAGGAAACCTTGAGAGGAACCAGACTCAAAAGGGAACCACATATGGGTTACACCGAATGTCCATTCATTATAGTTTTATCACTATTGAGGTGCACTCTTCAGTAATACGTGCTTAAATGTTTCTTATAACCGTAACCTGAAATGAGAACAGTGAAAAACTGCACTTTAAACTAGTAGGAGTGTGTTATATCTGTTCTTTTAGTGTAATTTCCAAAAAAAAGTAATAAAAATGGGAATATCGCACCGACATGCGCAACCGGTGTGCGCAAACTTTGAGGTGACTTCCGCGCGATCACGTGACCACAGTCACCATCATGGCGCCGCTCTTGGTCCCGGTATGGTGCGGCTTTCACATGCAGAGAAGAAACTTAGCTCTTCTGCTTCAGCGGTCGAGCTCCTATCACGTTTGGAGCTCTAATAACAAAAACGGTGCTGGAGAACTCCGAAAGAAACCGAGGAGCGCTTATGAGGTACATTTAAAATGAAGTGTCAGACTTGTGTGTCAACCTAATGGAGCTAGCGGCTAACTAAGTAACAACAAGGACGCACGAGCTAACTAGGCTAACATCGCTACTTATCTGTAGCTACAGTTCTAATGGGTTGTATAAACTTATATATTCAAATAAGCATTCAGTTGTTGTTTGTGAGAGGGAAATAAAAACTACTTCACTTACGCTTGAAAGTGACTACGACCTATGACCATGTGTGTTATTGTGAGAAATAACACTGATATATGTGAGTACAGTATTAATACATCCTACACAAAGTTTAATTAAAGATTTCAATGTAAACAAATTGTCTACTGGGGACATTTCTCCAAACATCTTCCTACTCCTTATGCAAATGTGGAGTAATTTCTCTGTATATAAAATAATATACAGACATATAGTCTACTATAAACTTAATATGGAGTCGTTCAGGCTTCTGGTTTTTGTTAGTATCATGTTAGGGCTGTAGCTTTCGATCATTTTAGTAATGGAGTACTCTAACAATTATTCCAACGATTGTTATTGTTATTAAAGAGAAATGCTAAATATACAATAGAAAATAAGACAGGTCTCTTAAAATGAACATGTTACATGTTTCCGTTGAAATAAAATAAACATTTAATTGCAGAAATTTTATACAAAAATATCTGAAAACTAAACCCATTCAGTGTACACGCTGTACAGAGTTTTCTTTGTTTTAGTTTGAAATGATCGCAAACTTTGGAAACTGTTCAACTTTGGAAACTGTCTTTTTCTTTGGCCTATGGAAGCTTGTTTTCACCACCACCACCACAATTACGCCCTTTTTCTCGCGATTCTCGCGACTTTTTTTCTTAATTCTGACTTTTTTTTCTTCTCTCATTTCTGCCTTATTTTTTCTTCTCTCATTTCCGCGCTATTTTTTCTTCTCTCAATTCTGACATTTTTCCTCTCAATTCTGCCTTTTTTTTCCCCAATTCTGACATTTTTTTCTTCTCTTAATTCTGACTTTTTTTTTACTCTTAAATCTGACTTTTTTTTTTTACTCTTGATTCTGACTTTTCTTTCTCATTTCTGACTTAATTTTTTTCCCCTCAATTCGTACTTTTTTCTCTTAATTCAGAGGTTTTTTTTCTCAATTTTGACTCCAACCCCCCACCCAAACTCAATTCTGACTTTTTTTTTCTTTTCTCAATTCTGACTTTATTTCTCATGAACATCCAACATCCAACATCTGTGGTGCATCCACTGGTAACCATGTTGTCAGCCTAATGTTTGAAGCTGTTGGTGTATGTCTACTTCATCTGCATTGTTCCGTCTCCTCCAGAGCTGATTGTTAGAGTTCTCTCCAGGGATTAGAGGTGTAGTTTGATACCATGCGAATCTATTGATTGTAGCCCATTTAATTTTCAATGTGTAAAGCTTTCTGGCACTACAGAGGCGGTAACGTTGCCCGTTTGGATAAAAAAAAAGTCAGAATTGCAAGGAAAATTTTTTTTTTTTTAATGTGGTGGAAACGGACTTCGATATAATTCTTCTCCTCAGCCCTTGCTGTTTTCTCCCTGCTCCTCTATTTTTTATTTATTTTTTTTATTCTGCAGGGTCTTCAGTGTTTACCTGTCTAGAGAGCTCCAGAGTTTAGAGGGTGGTGTGTCAGTAATAACGGTCCCCTGGGCACACAGTGCTCCGTGTTTTGTTAAATGGACTATACGTACTATATCGTTTCAGCCCCATACAATATAAAAATAAAAAAACAAAAAACCCTGAAAACAGTACAAAACAGAATGTAGTTTATCACAAGAAAGTGATGTTTTCTTTTAGTTTTAAGAATGAAAGACACCTTTGGTCATAGCAGCAAAAACTATTTCTTAATTCATACAATGCTGTAATTTCTGTCAAGAGCACATAAAAAATACAGCACAGTGGTGGCGAGTGATTGTTAAGTGGGGAAAATCGGTGAAGTGTGATTGGTTGTTGGGCAACAGGGGTGGTCAGGGTTGGTCAATGGGAAATAGTAGTGATCAGTGGTTGGTCAATAGGAAACAGTTTTCTTCAATGATTAGTCGATGTGAAACAGTTGTGCTTTATGATTAGCCAATTGGAAACAGTGATGGTCAGTGAATAGTCAATGGAAAATAGGGGGAGGAATGATTGGTTTTTGGGAAACTGTGGTGGCTGGTGAATGGTCACTGGGGGTTGGTGGGACAGAGTGGTACTTCATGAGTGATTCTTGGTTTACTGTAGCATCGAGTGATCGTTGGGTACAAAGTCTTGTGCAAGAGCAGCTCTGTCACTCTTTACACACTGATTGGCCAAACCTGCTCTTTTAACCTCTTTTTATTTTTTATTTTATTTTTTTTTGTAAAGTAAAAGTCAAAGGGGTTTAAAAAGCCAAATATTTCCTTATTAAAATATCATGATGGATTATTATATAGGTTATATCAATATTGACTAAATGTGAGGAAATAATTACATTAATCAAACAAATAAACACATTAAAACTCTATTGATAATAAAAGAATGGCTGAAAGATCCCAACTCAACTTTTTTTTTTTTTAGGCACAACAAAATAAGTTTAAACCCCAAATTTTGTAGATAATTTCAGGTGATCTACGATGTATAGACAACACTTAATTTCTTCCCTAGAAAGTATGTCAGACTCACTGTGGTATAGAAAAATAGCTCATATGAATACACACACATTGTCCACTGCTCTGTTCATGCAGCTTAGGTGATTATTTCATGTCGAACATTGTCATCAGGTCACATGCTGGTCATCACCCTGTCAGCTAAACTTACTACTTAGTGTGCTATATATTATATAGGGAGTCATTTAGGATTCAACCATGAAACCAGATTTCAGAGTTCACCTCACATATGTAGCTTATTCAAAACTCTCAGTCACCAAATTTAACCTTGTTGAGTTCCAACGATAACTTGAAGTAATCAGTAATAATTTAAGTAAAGTTAATCAACTAGATAAAATTAGTTTTGATGCCATTTTGCTAATGGATTGTGTGGGTCTGGCATGTAGTATAAAGTGATGTCTGATCATTCCACCCACTGCAGATTAGTGATCATTTCAGAATAACTAATGAAGCAAAAGAATTTTCACATGTGGGTATTTTAAAGTTTCACAGCGCAAAGCTGCTAATTTCTGACACAACACTGTGATCCAATGATACACCTACACTGTGATTTGCTCTACTTGTACACCGTCAATCAGCGTCACTGTTGCTCCAGACTAATAACACACAATACAAACAAAAATTAAGCTTAACTTTTCCAACTTTTATATTCCTCCTAAAGTGCAAGTTTAATTCCAATGTTTTAATCACCTTTCACAAAAATGACACAGCTCATGAAACTTTGACCCTAGAATGGTTACAGGGTTTAAAATGCATTGAAAAGGTAGATCAGCACTTCAAGCATAAATTATGTTGTTGCCATCATGTTCTTTTTTATTAAAGCTACTACTGTTCAGTAGAACCTGGATGAGGTAGTTTAAAAGAAAAACGTCATCAGTTACATTGCTTCCGGAAAGTAATCCGAGCGCTTCACTTTTCTCACATTTTGTTATGTTAGAGCTGTATTCGAAAAATCTTTAAAAATGAAAAAGAATATCACATGTACATAATTATGCAAAAGGCTTTGCCATAACACTTAAATTGAGCTCGGGTGCATCCTGTTACCACTGATCATCCTTGAGATGTTTCTACAACAAGTGTAGTCCACCTGTGGTAAATCCAGTCGATTGGACATAATGTGGAAAGGCAAATACATGTCTATATAAGTTAGTGCGTGTCAGAGCACAAACTAAGCCAAGGAATTGTTTGTAGACCTCCAAAACAGGATTGTATCGAGGCACTGATCTGGGGAATGGTACAGAAACATTTCTGCAGCATTGAAGGTCCCAATGAGCACAGTGACCTCCACCATCTGTAAATCTATGAAATCTAAGAGAACCTTCCAGAAGAACAACCATCTCTGCAGCACTCTACCAATCTGGCCTGTATGGTAGACTGGCCGGACCACAGCCACTCCTCAGTAAAAGCCACATGACATTCTGCCTGGTGTTTGCCAAAAAGCCCTTGAAGGACTCTCAGACCATGAGAAACAAAGAATTAACTATTTGGCCTGAATGTCAAACTGTCTGGAGGAAACCAGGCACCGTTCATCAACTGGCCAATACCATCCATACAGTGAAGCATGGTGGTGGCAGCATCATGCTGTGGGGATGTTTTTCAGCAGCAGGAATTGGGAGACTAGTTAGGATTGAGAGAATGCAGCAATGTGCAGAGACATCCTTGATGAAAACCTGCTCCAGAGCACTCTGGACCTCAGACTGGGGTGAGGGTTCATCTTCCAACAGGACAACAACCTTAAGCACACAACCAAGATAACAAAGGAGTGGCTACGGGCAACTCTATGAATGTTTTGAGTGGCCCAGCTGGAGCCCCGACTTGAACATGTTTGAACATCTGTAGAGAGATCTGAAAATGGCTGTGCAGCGATGCTCCCCATCTTTTGAGAGGCTCTGCAAAGTAGAATGAGAGAAACTTCCCAAAAATAGGTGCCAAGCTTGTAGCATCAAACTCGAAAATACTCGAGGCTGTAATTGGTGCCAATGGTGTTTCAACTAAGCATTGAACAACGGCTTTGAATACTTATGTAAATGTGATTTATGATTTTTTTTTTATATACAAATATACATTTGTAAATATTTCAAACACATTTCTTTCACATTGTCATTATGTCATATAAATTTAATCTATTTTGGAAAATAATGTATAAAAAGTGATTTACTGTGAATACATTTCGCTGTACATTTATATCAAATATAGTAGGATGCATGCTTCATCACTTGTCACTATAAAATGTTTGCATGCTTTGTAGCTGTAGGCAGCAGCACAGTGCAAAAAGTCATGCAGATACAGATCAGGATCTTTAGTACACCTTAAATATATTAATAAAGTAAAAAAAAAAAAAGGGAGGGGATCTTTGTGAATTTGCAGCATGAATAAAACTCACAAGGGTTGGGTCGGGTATTAGAGAAACTGCTGATCACCTGGGATTTTCACACAGAACAGTCTCTATGGTTTACAAAATGGTCCAAAAAAACAATAAGACCATCCTCTAAGTGAAGAGTTTGCAGGCTGAAACACTAATGATCAGAAAGACCATCAGGAGAATGGCCAGACTGATTTAAACTGATAGGAAGTATAGATTAACTCAAACACAAAAGCATCACATCAAACATTAACGTGGATGAAATCCAACAACATTATATCACGTCAGGTATCTCTCATGCCAGCACCAGCTTCAGGAACTCAATATGCTCTTCTGCTGTTGTAATTTATGCAGCTCATGATTCAATGTTTTTTTTTTTTTTTTGCATGCTGAGATGCTTTTCTGCTTACCTCAGCTATAAGAAGTAAATGAGTTATAATATCGTGCCTGGTAGGTCAAACTTGTCAACAAAGCATCAAAACTGTCCCCCAATCAAAGGTATGCTGTATTATTTTTCTCACGGCATTCCAATAAAGATGGCTATGTGAAAACCCCAGAAGATCTGCTGATTCTGAAATACTAAAACCAACCCATCTGGTGTAAACATCCATGCCATGAAAACACAAAATACACAAAGTTTTTTTTTGCAAATTGTGCTGCTGCTGCTACATGATTGGCTGATCTAGATGTCCTAATCATGTGGACAGTGAAGGTTTGATATTGCAGTATAGATTAAATACATTATGCATATAATGGCATATTTTCTGGTAAAAGCGCTTGTTGGAATATTGCATGAAATTACAGACTGGAAAAACTAAAAAATTGGTCCTTTTTATTTATTTATTAATTTTTTTTAAGAGCGACCAGCAGGTGAGGATCCGGGCAATTCTAGAGCTGTTAACAGCAAAGAGGGATCAACCGAGAAGTGACTTCTTGATTATAGCAAAAATGAAAGTGTCTCAGTATTACACTAGTGCCCACACTGAAGTGGCTCTTTAGCATGACTTGCCTTCACAAAGAGGATTTGTCACATTGTCGCACGATGGCAGCTGGCATTCAAAGCAAATGTTTGTTACATATAGTGACTTATGCCAAGCTAAGATAAGGCTGTAAAAAGCATTCCCTCCCTCCACGAATGAGATTAGGTTGCCGCAACACTCGCCCAGCACTTACTGAGTAATGACTGGCTGTGTGTCTGTCGATTATCAGCACTCAGGCTTGCGCAGATGCCTAACACTGTCACTTCTACAGCACTCAGGGAACTCAAATGGCTTTCCTATACTGTTCGAACAGATGCTCATTGATTGGTCTTTGACATTTCGTCTTGATTGATTCCCAATCAGGGCTATTCTCAGTGCTTTATTAGCTCAGTAGGTGAAACTTTCAAAACCATAAAGACTGTGGGTGACAACATAAACACCATATCCCCAAACGTGTGTGGACAGCTGACCATCGTACACCATATACTGGAAGCACAATTGTTTAGAATGTCTCTGCTGCAGCAGTACGGTTTCCCTTCTTTGGAACCAAAGATGGTGTTACACTATGCAATTCCAGTTTTCAGTGGTGGACAAAGTACACAAAGCAGGTACTTGAGTAAAAAGTAGAGATGCAGTAGGTAAATATATTGATATTCATGAGTCAAACACAGATTAATATCAGCAAGTTAGAGTCAGTAGTTTCTCCATTATTTATTCCTCTCAAAATGTTCTCCTTGCTGTTGGACTGATGCTGAACCGTATGTTTGTGCTAAGTAGCTTGAATGACTCCCCGGGTGAACCACGCCATGACCCAACATCTTCCCCATTAATTAGTTTCAACCTTGAAAAGCTCCTCTCTGCTTCAGTTTTGGTCACTGGATGAGTTAGACATATTCTCAGAGCAGTCCACAAATTTGGACACATTTCTGAGAGCTCCATTTCATGTATAAAGATCACCCTAAATGCATTTATTGCGCATTAAATAGAAGTCATTGTGCACTATTTATCAAACTCTTCGAACCAAGAACCATACAAATACTTGACTAATTATATATAAGGTACATATAACATATCCTTATGTCTTTTAAATTAACCTTTTAAGCTGCACTTGAGATTCCCCTTACTAAACTCGTGCAAATTCTTCCCAAAAGGAAAATACTTGAATAAAGAACAGATACGCAAAAAAAAACAAGTGCTGCGAATAGTTACAATTCTCATAGCCATGATCCATAATCTAGAGAAAAGCCATCCCTGAAGAGTGGAGGTTATTGTAACAGCAAAAGGGGCATACTTATGGGGGCATTGCTCAATAAACACACGTGGGTATAGTGTCCGGGTGTCCAAAAACATTTGGTTATGTAGTGTGCATCAACACCTTCTTTTTATGTAAACAAACAAACAAAAAATACAATAGACAATAGTAGACAATGGGGGATTGGGATGTTGATCACATTTGCAAATATTGTAGAACTACAGTTACCACAAACGGTTTTACATTCAAGTCTCCCATTAGTGAGCTGATAACTTATACAATTGTATATAAAAAAAAAAAACACCTAAAGAGCATATGCATTCCCTTTTAAATCCGGTTCCCCTTCAAGGTTTCTTCCTATCATTTCAGAGGGTTTTTCCCTTGGCTGACTTTAATCAGCGGACTCTTTATTGATGCACTTAAATGGATAGATTAATTAAAATTGTATTCTTTATCTATTTCTTATTATTTGGCTGCTTTGTGGCAGTGTCCATTGTGAACAGTATGTGTAAGAGTGTGTGTTTTAGATAATTCCATTGTACACACAATTAGAAAACAACTGAGGATTTGAAATATACCTACTTTATTTTTTGTTTGTTTGTTTGATTTCTCATCAATGATTTAAATTGATTGTTTTATCAGCTGTGTAATTAAACACTCACAAAAACACAAACATTCCTAGCTTTGGTTGAGCCCTTTATCTATTGCCATTGCTTTATAAAGTGTTCTGTGATTGAGGTAGATTTCATGTCAAGTAGAAAAGTAAGTGTTGACTGACTTCTCGACGCTGGGCTCGAATTAGATTACATTAATTATGTCACGGACAAATGTGTCCAACAGCCGAATGCGACTTTAGAATTTGTTCGTGTTTAGGAGATATGATTTTCCCAAAGCAAGGTGGTTGCAGAGTCTAAAGCATGGACAATAGTTTCTGTGCTCTGGCATGTTTGTAAAAGTGTTCCTTAACTAGTGTGGTGTCTAATTAACCTTTTGTCTGAGATTTTTTCTACTAGGTGAGAGTCAGTATTCTACAAATATAGGTTTGTGCTTTTAGAATGTGCAGGTGTAGAGAATAGAGATGCCTGTATCTGCAGTGTAGTCCTTAAAAACTGATTAGATAAATGTGTTTTTTTATGTTTGTGAATATAAAGATAAAATTGTGATGAGATTTAAAGGTTTTCATAGATTAATGGAATTTTATACAATTGTGTGTGTGTATGTATGTGTGCATACATGCTGTCTCTCTCTCTCTCTCTGGTATAGTGCACAGTGGTATAAAAACAACATGCCTCCAGGACTATAGTGCTACACAAAGCAGCACAGAGCTCCAAGACACTAGCTAAGGGTGCATAGACCTCCAAGTAGTACATAGAATGTGTAATAATGTGGACAAATGGCACAAGGCCGTATTCTTTTGTCAAAAAAGACAAGACCTGTACAGATCTAATGTGGAGTAAAGTAAACAAAAATCACAGACTTTTTTTTCACTTTGTAATGTATTTTTTTACTTGTAAACTTGACACGTTCTACCTATTTCATGGTAATATACTCTATGCGTGGATATACATACTGTACATATATGTATGTGTAATCGATAGAATCTCAGCCAGCAACTTTACTTTTGTATAAGGCCTTATCGTGCAGTGTGCTAGCGACAAAAACCTTTGATACCCTCCACTCCAACTGATGTAAACCATATTTTCATTGAGCTCAATTATGTACAAGGACATTGTCTTGCTGGAACAGGTTTGGGTTTTCTATTTCAGGTGAAGAGAAAAGTTTATGCTACTACATTCATAAGTCCTGTAGTCGTGAGCCTCCAAATACGTGTTTAAAGTTTGGGAGAGGAACCACATATGACTGGAAAAGTCAGGTATCCCAATACCTTGGTATGTGTATGTATATATTTACTGTATATATAAAATGTGCATAGGATGATCCACTGTGGCGTCCCCTAATGGGAGAAGTTGAAAGAAGATGATGATTATGTATGTGTATGTGACTGCCTTATGATAAGGTTAACGTTGTTGAAGGTAATCCGGGGAAGCTCTTAAAAACAAGTCTAATTCGTCGTCTTCTCCTGCAACATCATCACAGTTATCACCAATAGTGAAAACATCTGGGGTTGCACCGGATATAATTGAGCTGGCTGAGACAACCAAGGAAACCATAGACTGTATTTGCCTGTAATTGTGCATTCTGTTTTACTATAACTTTAACTTTTTTTTCTAATCAGTTTAGTATGAATAGAGTTCAGTATAAAGCACTTTGAACAGTCAATTCCTTATCAACATTCGCTACCTTTTCTTCTCTCTTTAGTTTAGTTAGTTTTCTAGAAACATGTTTCCACTGTACAATTAGATTCTTTCTTTGCTGTCTACAGTGAATGCCACAAAAATGATATAGACATCTATAGATGGATATATAGATATGTGCAAATTTCGCAATGTGTGTGAAAAGTCCACAATGAGTATGCGAGGCTGCAGTGGGTGTGCACTGTCCACAATGAGTGTTCAAAATCAGTGTTACTAATCAAGTACACATGGTAGACCATGATTATAAGCTGTTTGTGTCTGCTGGCAGTGGGAAAGAAAGAGTTCTTTTGTCTAGAAGTCCTTCATTTTTACATTTCTGTACCTCTGGCCTGAGGGAAGAGGTGTGAAAATTCTGTGCTCAGGGTGGGTGGGGTCATTCAGGATGGAAGCAGTTCTCCTGCGGGACTTTGTGATGGTAAATGCTCTGCAGGGACGGCAGTGGAGCCCTTGTGATCTTCTCAGCAGCCTTCCCCACGCTCTGCAGGCGTTTGTGGTCCTTAACAGTAGTGCTGCACAACACGATGATGCAGTTATTTAAGATGCTTTCAATAGTGCAGTAAGATGGCGAGGACCTTAGGAGACATTCCAAAGGAGGTGCATTTTTACTCACCATGGTGGTACAGAATGATTGTCATTATGGCTGCAACTAACGATTATTTCGATAATCGATAAATCGGACGATGAATTTTTTCGATTAATCGGATACAATTTTTATTCAATGTTTTGCTTATTTTAACTATATAAAACCCAAATTCAGGGTATTCATGTATAAATGTGTACCTTAAAAAAATGCAAATGACAGTGAGTTTAACTATCTTTAATTTAGACATTTTAAAGATTAAAGTAGCTGCTTGTTAAGGGGTGCATGGGGGATTTCTCCTTCTCGAATTGATTCATGCTAGGTTGTTTCTTTCTGTAAAAAAAAAAAAACAAATACACAAAAAAAAAAACTTATTTGAATATGTAAGATGAAGCAATTTGTGTATTTTGTAGATGGCAAGTTGACAACCATGGCAAAAAAATCTATATAAAATATCATTCAACTTAGTTTTACATACTAGAATATATAGGGTTTTGTTTGTATAATAAGAAAATATGTGCTAAATCAAATATACAACATTGATAAGAAGCATTTGAACGTAGTAAAGCCGCAGTTTAAATCAGTAAAGTTTGAAAACAGAAGTTCACTGTTGTAGCAGATAAACGCTATAAAAAGAATGACACGGACAAATGCAGCGAGCAAACAGGATAGATAAAAAGGGGGGTCAGGGGGTGGTTATGTATCAGTGTACAAATGCATAAATACAATCTTTTTTCTGGTTTTCGATTTAGTATTTGTTCGCACCTTTTAATCTAATTCATCACGAGCGAGCGAGCTGATTGCGCAACCTGCTGCTCGCGAGTCATGACAGAACAGGCGACCATCCTGAAGTTAGCAAGTTTAGCAGCTCAACTCATCAATAACTGCATTTGCTGGCAACGCATTGTATTATCGATTATTACCGATTTCACCTTTCTGATGTTTGATGTGGGCACCAATTGAATCCCTTTAGATGTTCCTATTAAAGTGGCCGGTGAGTCAGTAAAGTTATAACACAAGTCTTTTGGCTGTTGGTGCCATTTACTTGTGTGGTACTTGTGTGCTTGAATGTGACCTTTTACACAGCACATTGCTCAAGTTAATGATGAATGGTCTGTTGGTAGAAACGAGGCATCATGTACACTCCACTGAAACAATTGTATTTCTCTGGCTGGGTGCATTCTGGGCCACTGGTGGGCTTTGTACATGAATAAAACATCTCTAAACTAAAACTAATATCTTTTCCACCCACCCAAAATGTAAAGTTTTAAATACTGTATGTGTATATGTTGGTTAATGTAGCAGTACACATGTACAGGCCACTGAGGCAATTGTGTTTCTTTGGCTTGGTGCATTATGGGTCAGCGGTGTAGACCTGACCCTCTTATCCCTGTGTAAATGATTCTCTGAAGACAAATGAAAGACAAGGCGAGAGAAAAGATGAAGGCATGCAAATTAGATGCATTTCTTTTAGGGTCATTCAAGTGTATAAACATGGGTTAGGTGGTGTCTTGTTAAAACTGCAAACTTTTTTTTTTTTTTTGCTTGTTTGGCATAGTCAGCAATCTATTACTAAAGTCTGAGAAAAGCAGCAAAGAGCATGTATTGTAAAGTCCACCAAGTCAGCCTTCATCAGTGGGTGTCTGTGGGTGTTCACTTCTCCATCGGCAATACCAGTCTTTTCTAATTTGTTTAGAAATTTGATACTAGTGTTGTATAATGTTTGCTTAGGTTCCTGTTGAAGTCCTTTAAAACTTGACGACAATTTTTCAATACGTAAATCTTTTTTCAAAATGCATAAAAAAAAAATTAATATGAATAATTTACAATCATTATATAATAGACGTATTGCATAAAAAAACTGTGTGGAGACTTTTAGTCTACTGTATTTATCAGCATATGGTTTCTACTTATAAACAGTGTGAATGTATTTATATATATAATGTATAAATGTAGTCCATATTGTTATACATACAATTTTGAGTGGTCTCATGTAGAACTCTGCCCTCGACCCTTTTGAACACCTTTAGGATGAACTGGAACACTGACCACACCCCAGGCTGCCTCACCCTATGTCAGTATCTGACTTTACAAACACACTTGTGGCTGAAGAAGCACAAATCTCCCTAACCACATTCCAAAATCTAGTGGAACATCTTCCCAGATGACTAGAGGTTATTATAACAGCAAACTGGGACCAAATGTGGAATAGGATATTCAAAAAGCATAGATGAACCTTATGGTTGTGTGTGTGTGTGTGTGTATAATCTATCATTATTATACAGACATATACACAGTTTGTTTGTTTATTTATTTATTTTCCTTTCAGAGGAAACTGTTTTACAAATTTTCTATCTCAGTATTTTTTAATTAGGCCTCAGGTGGCTCTTCATGTTAAGTAGTAAGAGATCAGAGGCATTTATGTACGTGAGCATGCATGCAAACACACACACACACACACACACACACACACACACACACACCATTTAGCTAATTTTTGGCAACTTCTCCATGAGCTGTGGACTTTTCACTTATTTGGTGTTTAATTTACACGAGTTTACACCACATAGCAACATTATGGCTTGGCAACAAATTTCGAGAACTTTGAATACTGACAGACGTGTTGAATCAAAGGTTCATAGTTTTTCTTTTGGGATTTATTGATTATTTTTTGTAGGTTATTGCAGCTATTTTAGCCTGTCAATACAGAACAAAGCTATTCATTAGAATAGGTTCTGCATTTGTGTGGGGTCTGTACGTGAAGGTGCACACGTCGACAAAGGTCCCAATGCGGTATTAAAAAGCTGTGCCGAGTGGCGATTTAAACTATGAATCGAAAGCAAAGTTACTGCGTGAGTTGTGGTGATGTGGTATTAAGAAATAACTTCCTCAAAGAATGAATGCAGTATAGAAAGTGTGACTGTGTGATGAGCATTGATTATGTGGAAAAAAAAGAGATACCAAATGGTAGTTTTACAAATATTTCTTGTAAAGCTTTTTCCTCCAGTGGCCGACTGTAGAACTGTAGAACCTCAAATGCATTTTGATTGCTTCGTTGCAAATCCATGATGGTGGGATACAGAGGGAAAAAAAGAAAATGCTGCTTACATATGATCAAAAGCCACCCCACACATACGTATAAATACTCCAACACATTTACACATTAATTACCTCATGATGTACGTCGGCTTCTATATTTATTTTTAGCGTTTATAAACATCGATCTGTTTTTGCATGGATTTTTTATAAATGCTTTATTGATCCTTTGACTTATGAATGTAGACATTTATGAACAAAAACTTATTATACTTCTTATACACAAAAACGTCTGACTTTACATTTGCTGTTGTGGCTTTAGTCAGATTCCTATTCAGAAAAAAACCCTACTTTCTATACTTATGTTTTTTTTTCTTATTGTCAAAAACCTTTTGTGTTCTTTAATCATTCCAGGGTCTCAACCTCTCATCAACATGGACATCCAATCGTGGAGATGCCAGTCGACAAATACTGGACGCTGTGAAAGTAGGTTTAATGCTTGTCCTTGTTTCAAGTGTTCTTATTAATCCAGTGGTCTCTGCCAATGTTTTGGAATGGGGGGGTTGTACTTCATTTTCACGTGTATTCAAGCAGGATTGTTTTCTTTCTTTCTTTCTTTTTTTTTTTTAATCTTGTATAATATGATCTGCTCTGATGTAACCTTGTAATTCATTTTATAAAACCCTTTTTTTTCTTTATCTAGCGAAGGATTTGTAATACAGTGTATAAATGCTTTAAACATATCCTTTATTAATATACTATTATTATGTATTATATCATTATTGTCCTGCAGCATTTAAAGATGCCAGAGAGAACATGCTGGCACGGGAATGCAGGAGGAGGTCTGAGTGCAGATCCCAAAAATGTGGTAAGCGTTTTGTTTGGCGCTACTCTGTACAACCATCAGGGTCTTAAAAGCATCTCCAAAATGTACAGCACAACAAACCTTAGGGTGGCAAAGGCCTATTTTTTCTGATAAAAGAATAAGACTTCAGTTTAGGATTTACACCATACTGATGTCAAACCCGATTTCTTCTCACTTCAAACTGAGAAGTGAAGTGAACTGAAGCTGTTCACATCCCATTTTTTCCCCCCATCATTGGATGCAACCAAGCACAGGTGTTGGCTATTTTTAATTTGATTTATTTTGTCCCCTTGCCATTCTGCCAGTGCCTCGTTTTTATGTTACCATATTGACAGGATTAGAGGGAGTTAGCTCTTTTTTATTTTTTATTTGCAACAGTAATGGCAGCAGGTGGGTTTGACGGCGTAAACAGGTTGGTTGGCACGCGCAGGCGCAGGGTGGCTCTGGGGAACCGAGCTGCGTGGGATGCCAGGCACCACCTGCAGCGGCTACTGCTGCTTTATGCCTGGGCCATATGACACCGCATCCCTTGGCAATGCCACAATGTGTGTCTGTTTTGCGGTTTTGGAGATGATGTTACCTTTTTAAACTTCTTGGAAATGGAAAGTTGCAGAAACATGAGTGAATATATAGAATGTGTAATACCATGAAGGTAAATTAAGAGTACCGTATTTTCCAGACTATGAGCCGCTACTTTTTTTCCCACGCTTTGAACCCTGCGAGTTAAACAGCGAAGCGGCTAATATGATTTTTTCCGGGTTTTTTCCCGGTTTTACAAGCTTCAAGCCAAAAAACTGAGCCAAATAACATTAGACCAATGAAATTGCCAAATGGGTTTAGGTTAATCCTTAATATGGGTGATGTTCCTCTGACGTTTGACCTGCTGCTCACTCGGACTGTCAACAGGAAATGCGAATCATTCGTCACGCTGAAAACAACCGGGTATGAAACGCACTTCACCTGTGTTCTAAACTGCACGGCATCGAGAGAAAAGCTTCACCGATTGTGATTTTTAAACGATGGCATGATGAAAGAAAAACTCCCGAGAGAAATAGTTGTGAAAGGAAGGAGGAAGACAGTGAACAATGACTTTCTTGGTAGGCTACTGTTTAGATACAAGCCGTGTAACAGACACTGTCTTTCGTTAAAGACTGTGTAAAGTTCATTAGTTTCAATGTAGGAACCTGCGGCTTATAGACAGGTGCGGCGTATTTATGATCAAAATACAAATATTTGTAAAATTCAGTGGGTGCGTCTTATATATGGGTGCGTTTAACAGTCCAGAAATTACGGTACATTTGCCGCACTTTTTATGCAAAGCAACCTTCAATGTGCGAGTACCTAAAAGAGTTCACTGATACTGGCAGCTTGTGGTGATCTGGATGAAATGTAGTAGGGAAGCATAGTTGCAAGTTAAGACCTTAAATAATGGAGAAAACAATTATTCACGCGACTCCTGCAAAATAGTCTTAAAAATATTTGTAAAAAATAAATACATTTATTACTAAAAACAAATAATGTTGTGTATTTACTGCATAAAAGCAACAATGGCAGCTAAAATAAAATAAAACAATTTACAGGGACAATGTCTGAAGCACAACACAGAGGTGAATAACAGTGCTACAAATATTACTTCATTATTAAAGAAAGGAACAATACAGCACAACAAAATATGGCCCTTTTTAAAAATTATTTTATGTTCTGAAAGTTTTTTCATGTCCGTGTTCATCATTTACACAAAACCAAATGTTTATTTTCTGTTGCTTTTTTTAATCATATTCAAAAGGGAAGCAAGTGAAACAGAAAAAAAAGCAGAGTAGCTGGAGGAAGCAGTCAATGCCTCGCAAAATAATACTGCTTATACATTTTACCTGCGGGCTTTTAAAAAAAGAACACGTTTTTTGCAGAAGCAGGACTGAAAACTCTGTAACGTGCAGGTCTCTAGTTGCACGTGTGTGTCATTTGTGTCATGTTTGAGTGACTGCAGTTTTTTTTGCACATCTCATCATACTAGTCTTTTTAAATTACAAGAAGAGATTAAAATTATAACTACACTGTGCTTGGTTAAACAATTTTGTAAAACAAATTAATCTCATTATATTCCCAGAGGGCCTTCGTGCACACAGCTTTAATGTGCCATCAGATTCATCCCATCAGTTAATTATCAAGTCCATCATGAGGTGGAAAAAGAAAGGAAAATGCTAAACTGTGCACGGCTGTGAGTCATGCAGAGCCAGGCTTTGATACGTACACTAAAACTGCAGGCAAATGATATTTTATTGTGAACCAAGTCCGATCTAATGGATAGTTAATACCGTGATTATATTTATTTATGTTTTAATGATTTGCATCTGGTTTATGCCTCAGTATCAGAACTGTACAGAATTAACCTATTTCTTTTTTTCCCCCAAGCTAAAGGAGGTGGACTCTGCCAAAATCCTATCAGCCATGTTTGCATACGTTTGGCCTAAAGATCGACCGGATCTGCGAGCTCGAGTGGCCATCTCACTCGGCTTGCTGGCAGCAGCTAAGGTAGGTTGGCATTACCGAACCACCGGGCGGTGCCTGTTAATTAGTCATTTCCACCAGTGCCTTAGACGTAACATCTATTGTTTGATGCCTGTGATGTCACGTCTAGCTTCAATTATCTGGAGCCCTTGTGATGTGCTGCTATTCGAATCAGTACAAAGAAGAATAGACCAGCGCTGCTTTCGGAGTTCGTTTTTTTCTCTCACAGAAGCGGTTTAGCAGTCAACAAAGAGGAGCGCAACAATTCGGCTGCTTATTTATTTTTTCTTGATATGATTTGTCATTAATTTGCACCCGAAAGAAGACTGACACGATCACGACACAAGTTTATTTCCCCCTTTTCTCGCTCAGCACGAGCACAAATTAACTGCTGCATGCACATTCCATTGTTCTCTGTCGTTGAGCCGAGTCACAGTGAAATGCAATATACTGTATATTGTATCGTTATAGGTGTTTTTGATCTGCGATTTTCTCTTTGATTTGAAATTTTGTGCTTGCAGGATCAGGTGGAAGGAAAAGGGGCATTAATATTTTCTCATCGTGCTGGAGTTCAGGGGATGGCGTATCTGGAAACATAGATAAAGATTGACAAGCGTGTCGGAAACTGATAACCCGCATTCTTTTACCAGCCTGTCTGGTGCCACCTAATTCATATAAGAAAAGAATGTCCATCAGGGGTCCTTCAAAATTATTTTAGATCATATCATACTGAGAAATCTCCAAAATCCTTTTCTGTCTTGATCAACTAATCCAGAGTTATTCTCTTACATAAGTAATTAAAGCTGGTTTCAGTCTAGTCCCCTTCAGACATGTCCCTTACTGAAAAGGGCAGCACCACAGACACATGGAAGTGAGACTTAAAAATTAAAGTTATTGGCTGGTTGTTGGCAGCAAATTCTTTTTCCCCCACTTCTGTAATTGGTAATTGTGCTTTTCTTGCCCGTTGCAAAAACTGTTGTTTTCAAGCTCTATTTCTATTCATAGCAGCCGTATATGCATGATTTGTAGTTTGCTTTGTGCATTGTTTGTGCTTAAACATTATGCAGTTCAATTCAACACAAGGTGGAGAAACAATCCCCCACAAGCTGGAATGCTGCCATTCAGCTGAAATTTCATCCCTCACTTTCATGGTCCCATTTGAGCGTAAGGGTTTAAACAAAAGTGAGGGAGCAACTAAAGGGGAAATGGCACCATTGTGTGCACACTCCGGCCCTGTCTAATGCGAGACAGAGCTTGAACAGCCGAGCAGCTGTCCCCAAGCTTTTAATTAGCTTTAATAACCATTTCAATTCCATTAGCGGATGCATCAACCAACTCATTTCCAGATCTGTCTAGAGGAGTGTGCGCAAAAACACTCTGCCCCTAATGCAGTGCCTCTCTTTCATTCATCAGCATGTTTCCTCGGCTCACTCCATCTCGCACTTTGTCTGTTTCGTTGACCATCACCCCCCCTTTACCCCAATTCTCTCCCAATTTTCTTCCCATCCTCCAGCTCACCAATGTGATGGTGCCCTTCATGTTTAAATATGCGGTAGACAGCCTGAACCAGATGTCGGGACACATGTTGAACCTCAGCGACGCGCCAAACACGGTGGCCACCATGGCAACGGCCATTCTCATTGGCTGTAAGTAGCCCCCCTCTCTTCTTACTTGGCAGGTGTTTGACTTTATCTCAGGCAGAGCAGCATCCTTATGAGCCAAGTGACCTTTACCTAGAAAGCTTGGTACTCATATTGCCTTAAAACCATTTGTTGTTTTAGTGAGGATCCACCGCATCTGCCAGCGCAGATGCTAATATAATTTGGTGGGTTTTCTTGGTGTCAGTTTTACTTCCACTGAAAGGGAGATCCTCCTGTCGGACTAGTTCTTGACGCTTGTTGACTCCTCAGTCTGTCTGACACACACACACACACTAGAAAGCTTGGTACTCATATTGCCTTAAAACCATTTGTTGTTTTAGTGAGGATCCACCGCATCTGCCAGCGCAGATGCTAATATAATTTGGTGGGTTTTCTTGGTGTCAGTTTTACTTCCACTGAAAGGGAGATCCTCCTGTCGGACTAGTTCTTGACGCTTGTTGACTCCTCAGTCTGTCTGACACACACACACACACACACACACACACACACACACACACACACACACACACACACACAGCCTTTGTCTCCCATCTCATATCACCATGCTTTTAAAATTTAATGGAACAGGGCAAAGCAGTGCCCGTATATTTGAGCAAGTCTTACCTTGAATAATGACATGATTGACCCGAATTTCTAAAAGCACCCATTACACTCAATGGCATTATTATTGAAATATTCTGCTTTAATATACACTTGACACTTATATAAATTTGAATGTAGTTGCTTATGTGCTTGCTCACTTGAGTAAAATAAAAATGAAGTTAACGAGTAATAGCAGCTACTCACTTTGCAAGAATTATTGTAGCATGCCGTCCAAATGTATTGTCACTTCTCCCTGTGGCTGCAAATTTAATGAGAGACATTAGGTTCTGTGCACACAGACCATTAATTGGAGCTGTCTGTCTGCGCCTCTGCAAATACACACTCACTCTCTCTCTCCCTCACACACACACACACACACACACACACACACGCGCAGTGTGCACCTTTTGTTTTTTTCCACCTGAACAGAATTTGCTATCGCAGAAATTGGATGTATAGGCTTATTCACAAGCTCGAATTCCGAGGGTGAAAGGATTTATGCAGTATGGAATTTGTATTCATATTCGCGGGCAAAAGAACGTGATCTCTTTCAGCAAAAAGCTTTTGGTCCACCCTTGTTGTCCTTCAGAGACCTTAAGAGAGAATCTAGTAACATGATTACTTACCCTGCTATCAGAGCAGAAGCTACAGGTGGAGGGCACAAGGTGGAGAGTTTGGTTGGTTGTTGTGTTTGATTATTTATTTTCCCCTTCCCTCTTTCCTATCTTCCCAGGATAGTAAGCCCTGTAGAACCATTTTTAAAATGTCAATTTAAAACGTTGTTGTCATGTAATATGTAGACAGGCGGGAAGCGGGTGCAAGTGCGGAAACGTATTAATAAATTGCAAATTGAAAGAAGCACGTAAAATAACAAACACGATACTAAATACATGACCCGAAACACAAAACCAAGAGCATGGACATGAGCAGGATAAACAGAACCTGATCATTAAAAAAGAAAAGAGCATGGAAAGACAAACAAAGAGACATAAATTGCCATGAAGGGTACATTTAAATACACATGCTTATTATCGGTGTACACGAACAGGTGCGCAGGACACACACAGTTCGTACCTGGTAGGAAACTTAGTCCTTGTCTGTAATTCCAATTTATTTCCAAACTACGCCTTTCTTGCGACAGTGAGGCTCATTTGAACGTTAGACAGTTTGACTAATTATTAAGTCTATAGTAATATAATGTAATGCGATTTAAATTTAAGTACGTTTTTGCTATGTATTTGGTGAAGCAATGCTTGTTTGTCTCAGATGGTGTGTCCCGAGCGGGTTCAGCACTCTTCAACGAGCTTCGCAACGCGGTGTTCGGCAAAGTGGCGCAGAGCTCCATCCGGCGCATTGCCAAGAACGTCTTCCTGCACCTGCACAACCTGGACCTGGCGTTCCACCTGAGCCGGCAGACAGGCGCGCTGTCTAAAGCTATCGACCGAGGCACACGAGGCATCAGCTTTGTGCTCAGTGCTCTCATCTTCAATCTCGGACCCACAGCCTTTGAGATGGCACTGGTCAGCGCAATCCTGGTCAGTTAACATTACCAGTTTGTATATAATTTATATATTGTTATTATACAGGTTTATGTAGGTTCATATCAGTCATTTAGTATCACCTATTGTATTTGATAGCAGTTAGCAAATTACAAGTTAAGGTGAAGTAATTAAACTGTTTTTCAGTTAACTATATTTTCATTAGATTCTCATTAGTGTTCATCTCTGTGTCGATTTCGGGGCATGTTCACACCCATAGTGAAAAAACGGTTATATCACAAAGCAGTTAAGCTCACCATAGACTGAATTAAGCAGTCTGCTTCTTTGGCTAGTCTGGACTAATGCAACGCTTTTGAAGTTCACACACTCGCCGTGTATCCACTTCCAGTGTGTGATTAACCTCCACCGCTTCATCACCTTCAAGTCCTTCGATGATTGAGACATTAACTCTGACCACACCTTTACTTTGTCCATTCGTAACACTCAATTTAATGGGCATAATCACACAATGGAGACATGGTAAATGCTCCATGAAGCAGTTCGACTGCTTTTTAGCCAGTACAAAGAAGCCATTCCCCCCGTGGTCTGGAAATTCATGTGTGCTTCTGTTAAACTCCGCTGTTTATCTCTCTGGCAGTATCATAAATGTGGTGGTCAGTTTGCTCTCGTCACTCTGGGGACCTTATCGGCGTACACGCTATTCACCATCGCAGTTACACAGTGGAGGTACAGTATAATTATTTTATTACATATGTGTAATATACAATTATCTATTTTTTAACAAAAATATTTTTGCAGAATATATGTTGTGCTTTTGGTCAGAAAGTGCTGGTTAATTTTGATAAAAGAAAATAAAATCATAATTTTAGATTCATAGCCCTCCTTTTAAAGTGTTTCTATACAAATAGCTTATTCACAGAGACTTCTATAGCTTTATGTATTCATTAGTAACATATTATAAAGCTGTGCTATTGAACTAAGAAAAATATGTTTCAGTAAGAGACTTTCTTAGGAAGGAGTTTCCCATGTCAGCTCTGTCACCGAGTGTTCCTCAGGTCACGCAATGTTTATGCAGTCTCTTGATAACGAGCAGCATGCCTCATGAGCATCAAGGGAGAAATAAATGAGTAAAACAAAGGTTGGTGAGGAAATGAATGTTTTTAGTGTATACAATGTCACTCATAACAGCAACAGCATTTTCTATTCAACAACTCATTTCTTTTGCATGTATTCAACACTATTAAATGTAAATAAATATTTGAAAATGCAATTGCTGTCAAATTGCTGTGGAGGAATGTAAAACTGTGGGATGCGTTATATGAAAATAATCAACTTAGGGAGGCGCATTCCCACCCCTATCATTAGCACATTCAAAAGTCTTTGATTTGTAACTCACTGTATAATAATCGTACACACAATTGGGTTCAGGTCTGGAGATGTACTTGGCCATTTCCTCAGCTTCAGCAAGGCAGTTGTCATCTTGGCGCTGTGTTTGGATCGGTATTATGTTGGAAAACTGTGGTTCGGCCAGGTTTCTGAATGGAGGGCATCGTGTTCTGCTTCAGAATGTCACAGTACATGTTGGAATGATTGTTGCAGTGTGCAGCGCATCGTCTCAGCACTGACAAGCGGACGTTCTGTTTCTGCAACCTCTTAAGCAATGCTGCAGCACTCATGTCCGTTTTTTTTAAGCCAGCTTCTCCACCTGATGCATAGCATGAGGATTCAACTTCTTTGATGGACCCTTGCGAGGTCTGTTCCGAGTGGAACCCGTCTTGGAAAACCTCTGCATGACCGTGGCCACTGTACTCTAACTCGGTTTCAGGATGTTGCTGTTCTTCTTTTAGCCTCAGTATCTTTGCGGAGAGCAACAATTCTAAGATCCTCAGAGTTCTTTGCCATGAGGTGCATTTGTTAAAGCACCAAGCAGACAAAAATGAATGACACGTGGCTCTGAATCCCTACCTGATTTACAGCTATTATCACTTAGAGTTTACTCACTTTTGTTGCTATTGAAGCTGCCTATTGTCTATTCTGAAATTACACCCAAGTTTCATTTCTGTAGTATAGTCCCTTGAGAAGATGTACTAAAATGTGTGAGCGTGTGTATGTGTGTGTGTGTATATATGTATATATATATATACATATACATATATATATATATACACACGTATATATATATATATATATATAAAATATAGTGTGCGTGTGTGCGCGCTTGCCTAAATGCTTGCCTCTATTTGACATGCTGTGTATGTTTGATCAGGACCCAGTTCAGGATAGCGATGAACAAGGCGGATAACGAAGCAGGCAACGCAGCCATCGACTCTCTCCTTAATTATGAGACTGTAAAGGTGAGTCGCCCCTCGTCATCCCGGCCACGAGCCACCAGCACGTTTCCTGGCACGACCATTTCTTTTGCAATTATGTCCTGTTTAATTAGCTTGTTGAGTTCAGCGGCGCTTACATACGCAACACAAAAAAATAAAGTTAATCTGCTTTTGGGATTTAAATGCAGAGTGCAAAATAAACCAATTTGCACGATAGGAGAATATTAACTCTCTTTAGAAATCCTTTCTCGTCTGTTTACTGCAATAGTCTGTAACATTTTTCACTGATGGTTTTGATTAATGCCTTTAGCTCCTTTGTCAGCTCTCTCCACTTTCTTCTCTCTTTCAGCTTTTCTTTTCTACTGCTTGCTTTTTTCTGCCCTTGTTGTTAAGCGCAGATGTATTTTGTATAAGGCTTTATTTCGAGTCACTGATGTCAATGCAGCTGGATTTAGTATCACTGTAAGCCAGCGTGCATACATAATTAGATCGCCACCCACTCCTAATCTGTTCTACACTCGCAAAAGCTCCTGCAGAACATCAAAACACACACACACTTTTCTCTTCTCTGCATACTTGTCTCCCTCTATCCTGTTGTATTTCCACATTTCCTGACAGCAGAGAAATTGCTATGAAACTCCTCTGCTTGCTCCTTGATACCTTTCGCTCCCTGAGCTAATTGGCACAGGAAGTTCTTGTTAAGTTTGTCGGGATCTAATGAAATATTCTGATTGTCATTACCGTCCAGTAGATATTTTTTTTTTGATCATGTTGCCAGTGGCGGCAGCCACACACAGTGTTAGTGCGCTAATGAAGCCAAGCAGCGCTCTCTGCATGTTGCAAAAAGGGTCTCAAAACACTGTCAACGTGGGCCGGTATTGGAGACTCTATTTCGTTCATTTGCACCGTTGCTTTTTGTAATCATGTCATCAGCAGTTCTGTTGATAAGACTGATTCATTTAATAAGCCGCGTTTATCGCCTCACCTCTGTTCGTCACGTTTCGAAACTAATTAATGTAGCTGTGATGCAGTTCTATTTTTGAACACCAGTGCCTGGGAAGTCGTTGTTTTCCTCCACATTTTTTTCTTTTTTTCTTTTTTCTTTTCTTTTATTCAGCTTTTTGTTTCTTCACTGCAACAGCCTCACTGTGTGGCCTTTAAGCCTCTGCTAAAATATATTCATTTGTTACTTGGTTGCTGCTTTGTTTATAAATCTGTTTGGTTCTCGAGCACCTCGACTTATTTTTTTTTAAGGTAGAAACTCAAGTGTATTATTGTTTGAAACTAATCTTAGAGAGTCGACTTTTCTCAAGCGACGTAGATAAAAGTGAATTTGGCTACTTGAAGACGCAATTAAGTATGGAGAATATTTATTTGACATTCGTCCTCGTGTACTCAAATAGCTGTGAATTTCAGTATGCACCCAGCCCTCCAGCTGTCTTGTGTCCTTTTGTACTTGTTCATGACGTTCTGACTTATCCTCTCTCTCTTGCTCTCTCTCTCTCTCTCTCTCTCTCTCTCTATCTCTCTCTCTCTCTCTCTCCCTTTTTTTTTTTCTCTTTTAGTATTTCAACAATGAAAAATATGAAGCAGAAAAATATGACAACTTTTTGAAAGTCTACGAGTCCTCGTCCTTGAAGACTACGTTAACCCTGGCCATGCTAAACTTCGGACAGAGTGCAATCTTCACCGTCGGCCTCACGGGTGTCATGGTGCTTGCTAGCAAGGGCATAATGGCAGGTGAAAATCCTTACTGCATATTAAACCTTACGAATGTTCAGGTACACTGTACGGCCAAAAGTATTTGGACACCAGACTTATCCAACCCGTATTTGGTTCTTCCTCAAATTGGTACCATGAAGGTGGATGCAAACGATTGTGTAAGATGTCTTTTTAAATATGCATATTTTCTTCACTTGATTTAGGGGAACTGAATCCCTGCATGATAATGCTCCAGTGCACAGCGTGAGCTCCATGAAGATTTGATTTACATGGGTTATATGAGGAAGAGTTCTGACCTCAACCCTATTGAACATTGATGAATTGGAATGTTGAATTCACTCCTTACCATACATCAGCATTTGACTTTAATAACACCCTTGTGGCTGAACCACTCTTCAACATCTAGTCTTCTAAACATCTTCCCAGAAGAGTTGAGGTTTATTATAATGGCAAATGGGGGCTTAATGTTTAGTATAATGTTCAAACAGTGCATTCGAATCTTATGGTCAGGTGTCCAAAGTCTTTTTTTTCATATAGTGTGCATTGTTTTTATTAAGATTTCAAGCTCTATTGTGGTGCTCATTTGTTTGCACCTTTAACAAAAAATCTGGTGAGGTTGTGTTTTTTTTTCTTCACATAATAAAATCGTTTTTTTTGTCCGAATAAAGTCTTTATATTATTGCGAGCTGGTTGACTACAAGGTGACTTTTTAGTGTGTTATTGATCATGTTGGTTTTATACTTTCAACTCTGCTGATATTCCACATACCATGCTCATTTAATCTGCATTCTTGTTGATTTTGAAAGGAACCATGACTGTGGGAGACCTGGTGATGGTCAACGGACTTCTCTTTCAGCTCTCAATGCCCCTTAACTTTCTGGGCACAGTGTACAGAGAGACGAGACAGGCTCTTATTGACATGAACACACTCTTTACTTTACTCAATGTGGACACCAAGATTAAGGTACACCGATTTCCATGATCTCCACACCACACATCATTGCTCGAACCCCGCATTTGTTTTCGCATTTATTTTGTTTGATTTATTAATGTAGTCTGCTTGATTGAGCCAATTCACTTCAAATGATGTTGAATTGTCCCTCACGTTAATAACTGCAATCCCCTAGCTTCATCAGGACCTTATTGTTCTGCCTCTCCTGAAATGCCAGGGCATTCAGCAGTCGTCCCATATTTGTATTCCCGGCTCTGTGATCTGTGGATTTAAGAATTTGCATAGCATTTACTTCAGAATTTATTCTAATCCCTGCAACATTTTTAGGGGAAGTTGAAAAATATTTAAGTTGATGAAGCTCATTCTTCATTGGGCTAATTCTGCATACAGCATATAATTATTTCCAATAAAATCTGTCTAGTTGTTTCAAGCGATCAGCAATGTGGCACATGCGTATACCCTCGCTGCATGACTGACCAGCCCATCAAACCATTATTAAAGGATCTCATTCGATTTCTCAAATAACATGAATTATTGTATTTTTTGCATAAACTTTTTTTGCATTTTGGCACCACAGATGTCTTTACAACAAAAATAAAAGCACAATTTTTAATTAATGATACACGATTCACATGCCAGCATTATCACATGGCAAAAAATGCTTAAAACTGGACTAGTAGGACTTAGTAGGATGGAACAAATATTTTTTTTACATCGTATCTTTTTTATTTTTATTTTGTTTGCTTGGTTGTGTTTTTTTTTTACAGTTAGTGTTTTATTATAGAATAATTTACACAATTTATTGCTCTAATTGTAAATAATTTGAAAAATGGCAAATTATTCGTATTTCCCCACTACTGGACAAACATTATTTATTTTTTCACTTTGCTAATCAATAAACTCATTCATTATGTGCTTTCTGTGTCACAGGAGAGAGACCTGGCCCCCCCACTGCTTGTTACCCCACAGGAGGCCTCCATCCGCTTCGAGGACGTCTACTTTGAGTATCTGGAGGGACAAAAGGTCCTCAATGGGGTTTCCTTCGAAGTACCTGTTGGGAAAAAAGTGGCCATTGTTGGCGGGAGCGGATCCGGGTAAAAGCATCAATTCAGTTCTTCACCAACAGCCTACAGGAAATTCTGTTTTCGAATGTTTCTTTAATAACAACTGCGAAATGTATTCTAATAGGAAGAGCACAATCGTACGGTTGCTGTTTCGCTTCTATGAACCCCAGCGAGGTAACATCTATATTGCAGGCCAGAACATTCGAGATGTCAGCCTGGAGAGCCTAAGAAAAGCGCTTGGTGTGGTCCCTCAGGTAAATGTTTTTTTTATTTATTTATTTATTTATTTATTTATTTTTACACCAAAAAAACTGTTTAAGTAATACTGCAATGCAGATTTTATTCATTCACCTGGTTTTATTATACTTGTAAAGTACTTGTACAGACTTATCCAAGTCTTGATATAAATGCAACATGATGCCAGATTCTCTGTTGTTGGCCATACTCTAAGATTTGTGCACCAAGTCTAAGAGTGGGATCAAATTGACAGGAGCCATCTCTAGACACTGGTGAAATCCTGGCAGAATTGACACTGTTATTAATGCGATGAGGTGGAACCAAGTATTGGGGTGGGGGGTAGTGGCACCTGTGACAATGTATTATGTCTGGGGAGCTTATTTGAAAACCGTTCAATACCAGCAGATAGAAATTAAGCCATGCATGTTATTTAAGAAGCCGATGCACAAACACAGAGACAATTTGTTGAAGCATATAGGATTGAAACCGTGGGTGGATAATTAAGAGCACAAGTGGATTAATGCAAGTGTAACATTACAACTTTTGTGCCACTAAATATTAAACATGAAGATGGCGATTTGATTATAGTCTTACTGGTGAGCCTCACGTGTGCTTCTGGAGACCTGCTGAATTCTCTTGACATTTATATGTAAATAAGGGCTAATAATACTGTAATCCTACACTGTTTATGTTCTGTGGCTTGATGGCATGCTCTCGTGTCGTAATGATAACGTTCAGCTAATTTGGTATTTTAATACCTTTAGTGTTCTCTGCAAATAGATATCAATCATTATGAGACTCATACAGTCATTATTATGCATTATGTATTATTTCTTTTCGATTTATTTAAAAAAAACAGATGAAAATGTGGATATTCAGATATACAGTGGTGTGAAAGGGTGTTGGTGTTTCCTGGGTTTTCAATTTTTTGCATGTTTGACACACTAATGTTTCAGATCATCAAACTATTTTAAAGATAACACAAGTAAACACAACATGCAGTTTTTAAAAGATTGTTTTTATTACTGAGGGAAAACAAAATCCAAAACTACATGGCCCTGTGTGAAAGTGTTTGCCCCCTAAACCTAATAACTAATAACACTATTTCACACCACTATACATATGACAATTTATGCTGAACAAACATTTTAATAATGCACTTCTGAAATATAATACGAGATGATCTTGCTGTTTTTTGTTTCAGTAAAATAAACGACTCTCAATAAAGATCCTATTGTCAATCTGTTAGGAATAGAATTTTTAAGAGATTATTACAGTAAATGTTTAGCCTCAACAAACAAAACATCTGACTTTTCTCTTTTTGGGCTTAAGGATGCAGTTCTCTTCCACAACACCATCTTCTACAATCTGCAGTACGGTAACATCAATGCCCCCCCAGAGGAAGTGTATAGAGTAGCCAAGCTTGCCGGTATCCATGACGCCATCCTCAAAATGCCCCATAAATACGAGACGCAGGTTGGAGAGCGAGGCTTGAAACTCTCAGGTATAACTTTAATAAACAATTCACAATCTGTTAAGGTACAGAGCACTTATGTCATTCATTAGTGTTGTTATTTAATTGCCTAATGTGCATCATTATGACCTTTTGGTTTGACGTGAACGCAACTGTACAGTCACTCATGGATGAATAAATTACTAGGCTGGGCACCTAAGCAGATGTTTTTGTCCAAGCTGTTAGTTTATAGCACCCAGTCGCATGATAAATTGTCATTTGTTTGTTTAACCTTAATGCACTTCATGATGGAGCAGCAGATCTCAACACCACCTACTGCACAAGCTACTTGTGTGTAGTGCGGCAGGGGGTAGAATTTGCATCCTCATCTCAGGTGTGATCTGATTAATGATGGAACAATTTGTACAACGTGCAATAATAACTTGATACTGACATACGACCTTTTCAGCATTAGTAACACACCGGTATGTGGAACAGTGATGAAGGTAAAAAATAAAGTACTATACAACCGTCATATAGCTGCTTTCTCACACAGTCATGTCATATGAGAGAAATTCACGTGTCTGTTAGTTTGTATTGATGCATTTAACTAGATAACTAGCTCACCATTATTAAAAATGGACACTTGTACTTGCCCTGTGTCTAGCTAATAATTTCTAATGACTTGTCCACCCCTGATTGTTCATATTGTTTAACTTAATAGGCAATTTCTATCTTGACTATTTACATAATGTACATAATGATTCCTGTAACCTTTTGTAAGTGATTATTTGCATTTACGGAACTTTCAAGGATATCAGTGATACCAATTCGAGTGGTAATTAACGGAATCTGTCAAAAAACTATATCGGCATACTCATTTGATTCACTTGGAGAAATATAGATTTGGGACATTTTTTGCCTTGTGCAAATAGTGTTCATTTTGATTTGATTTGATTAGATTTTTGCAAAAATGTTTTATTAATACCATATGCTAATGCAATTTTAATGAGAAACACTGTGACTATGCATGTAAAGTACAGTGACCCAAACACTCCAGCACACAATTATACAAGGTCAGGACATTTTACTTCCTGAAATAAAAGCTGCTTGTCAGCAGTAATTACAGTTGTCGATAATAATTAGCATAATTAAATGTGAATAGTGTCAATTGGGCCATTGACTAAGTCATTGTGTATCGTTATAAATATTTATAACGATGCGTTGCATAATGCCTTCGTTAATGACCTTGCACCTTTCTGGCTGCTGATAGGTGGCGAGAAACAGCGTGTCGCTATCGCCAGGGCGATCCTGAAGAACCCTCCTATCCTACTTTACGACGAGGCAACGTCCTCCCTCGACTCAATCACCGAAGAGGTTAAGTTTCTTGTTTTTATACACATATCTATCCAATTTCCAGGAGCTCTTACTAGTGCACTAACAATAGCAGTAGAAAAGTCTAACATGGATATTGTCATGCAGATGGAATGAAATGAATGGAACTAAGGATAAATTACAGTAATAACCAATAATACATTTTTATCTCTGATTTTATTGTTGCCTTCTCTGATAGTGTTAATTTGCAATGCTTTTTTTTCCACATTTTTATTACTTTTGAGAGACAATTTTGTCAGAAATTGTAGTTAATTACAATTAGCAGCTTACTTTTTCTTAAAGTGATTACATACCTAAGATATAAACAACGTAAACTTTAAAAATGTTTGTATTTATTTATTTATTTTACTTATTTTCCTGATATCCTGGTGAACAGCGATTTATTGCGTACAGCTGACAATGAAGTTTTATAGAGCACAGCTAATTTTCTCTTGGAGGAGTTTTCATATTTACATTCAAGAAGGAAGCTCCATGTTTTTTCTTTTTTTTTTTCTCTTTATAAGGATGAGGCTTTATTGGTTATTACAGACACAGGCAATGTTTGCTTTTGAAGGCTTTTTATTTAGCCCCCCCCGTATCATGTCACAATGAAGTCCTCATATAAATTCTGTCAATCATATTGTTGCAAGATATTGCAGATGAACAGGAAAAGCTCTTGTTGAAAAATCGCTGTGTGTGTGTGAGATGAACATTTGTGAAATTAATTGAGTTTTACTTTGTTGATTTCTAGAACATTCTGAGCTCCATGAAAGAAATGGTAACTGACAGAACATCTGTCTTCATTGCCCACCGGCTGTCCACCATTGTGGATGCAGATGAGATTATTGTGCTGAATCAGGTAAGATCACATGCAAGATTAATTCATAATTGTGTTCAATTCAGTCTCATAGATAAGAGCTGTTTGACTCCTAGGCTACACACAAACTCTGACTAATTAACTGCAGCCTTCCCAAGTGACACAAAGTGAACAGAGAGGTGTAAAGGTGAGCATTTCCTGGTCGAGGGCTTTGCTGAGTGGTTCAGCTGCTGTTTTCTGCTGACTGGAAGAAAGCCTTCTGGCACAGAACCTTAACTGCAGATCATTTTCTTACACTTTGTTTTTGAGACATAATTAAATGTAGCCGGGCCAATTTATTTATTTTTATTTTTGTTAAATCCCTGTCTATTCTCCTCAGAGTTTGACACAACCTTAGACAAATTCCGTCCTTTCATTTTAACTGGTTTATAGGTGAGGTGGCCTTGAGTATCGTGCTAGGAATAGGAACCCGGGCTTGTTTGCTAGAGAGAGGGAGGACCGCATGAATCACATGTGTTCTGTTCACCAAAGCTGACCTCGAAGAAGGGTTTTTTTGTGTTGATGGGTACAGAAACTATGCACACAAAACCAACAACATTTACTTTTTTGGGTTTTATTTGTTTGATAGATCCCCGACATGGGATTTTGGATTTGAGAGAAAACAAACGGAAAAAAAAGAGAGAAATTTTCCAACAGACTGACTAAATCGGTACAGTGCCAGCTGGTGCAATGAAAAATAGTGCCACAAACCACAATGGTATAAGAAACTGTAGTGCAAAACGGTGCACAACACCCTACCCTACTCACGGTAAACAAAACAGTACGAAAATGAACGGCATACAATTAAACACGGTATACAACACGGTAGTGGTGATACTCACAAAATAATCATTACACACTACACACATCTGGCCAATCCATAGCCATTCTAAATCACATAAACAAAAGAAAACTCCTCCCGCACGTGCTCATGTCCATGCACGTGTATCTTCCTCCCCAGGATTTTTATGTACATAGCTAGGTAGTGCAAAATAGCTCATTAAAACATTGCACATTTGCTTGATTTTTACCACATATGATGTCTATAATATTTAACATTGTGCAAAACAAAAACATTGCATTTCTAAAATAATTTCCTAACTTTTAATCATGCTTATTGCGATGTCCTTACACTAACGCTATCATTTGCTCTGTAGAATTGAAGTTATATTTATATTAAGTTTGTAATCTGGCGTACCAGTGTAGATTTATTTATTACTGGAGACAAAGCACTTTTGTACGTCGCTCTGCATAAGGGCGTCTGCTAAATGCCGCAAATGTAAATGCATTCGAAATCTGACAATCTAACTCCACCGTTCCATGAACTTATTCATATGATTCCATCTAGCTCTGCTAAAGACTCTTTAAAGAAGTTCATAAATCATTATAAATGACTTATTGGTTGAATATGTTACCTATTATTTACTGAGGGTCCTACAAAATGTCAGTCATTTTTACAATCTTAAAGGTAAATAACCCCGTTCTAACTATTCGCATTCAGGTGTTATTTTTGTTTGGTTTTACCTTTTATAAAAAAAAAGTAGTGGATTAATAGTATAGAAATAAGGCCATTTTATTTTCTGCCCAAGAGTGTAGCAGTGAAGCTGTAGAAGCCACATCACGTACAAAACATTTTTAATTGATTGGCTCCTTATATAGTGCATTTGGTAGATGTCCTTGTCCAAAGCCACTTGTCATTATCTAATTTATACAACTGAGCAGAAGAAGGTTAAGGGCCTTGCTTAAGGGGCTCAGCAGTGGCAGTTTGGTCGTGCTGGGATTTAAGCTCAACCTTTTAATCAGAATTTAATATTTTGTTGCTGTTTATTAAATATAGTGATTTTATAGTAATGGTTTGGTCAGGTGAATCAAGTGGGTGAATCAAGTTTGTATCTGAACTGTAGTTCACCCAGCAGAAAACCATAGTTTATTCTTTTTAAACGCACCTATTTGATTAAAAAATTGCATCTCCATATGTTAAATTCTCTTCCCTTGTTGAAAATGGCAGCAGTTTTGTTCTTTCTACAGGACAAGTCCTGTAGACTTTTAAAATGCTAAGAAAATTCCCAAAAGTTTATCTGGATCATCCACCACGTAATCATTGTCAAAATAACAGAACAATTAATATCACACAATTCTATATAAACAGTCATGTAACAATAAAAGTAGCCCCTCTTTGGTTTTACATATCAGGAAATTATAATCATCTGGTCCTTAGCAGGTCTTAAAATGATGTAAATACAACCTCAGATGAACAAAAAAATATATATTATACCCCAAGAAGGAAAGACATTAGCAATCATCTTAAAGAACGTTCCTTGTCGCTGCACTAAAATTATGGGAAGGGCTATAAGGCCATTTTCAATTTAAAGTCTTTCTGCGGTGAGGAACATTATTCACAAGTGGAAAACATTCAAGACAGTTGCCAATCTTCCCAGGCGTGGATGTCCCAGCAAATTCACCTCAAATTCAGACCGTGCAATGATCAGATGAAATGCCAAAACCCAGCAGTTATATTTTAGACTCAGCAGGATTATTAGTGATCCTATACACAGCAGCGAATCTACAACAGAAGGGATGAAAAAGAATAGAATCAAGATGTTGCATAGGCCCAGTCAAAGTCCACACTTCAAACTGATTGAAATGCTGTGGCAGGACCTTAAGATAGCTGTGCATAAACGAACGCCGGCAAAACTCAATATCAGAATCCGAAATAGCTTATATTACCAAGTATGTTTATGCACACAAGGAATTTGACTTGGCGACAGGAACTTCCAGTGCAGGAGAAAGTACAGTCATAATATAACAAAATATAAGCAAAACAGACTATTTAATAATGCACTATATACAGAAGTAGAATTATTGTTTAAGTGAATGTACAGATGTTATTTACAAATTAACACTTCGGATTCTGTGTATAAATGTTAGTTATGATTGACAATGTTTTGTGTGTGTATATATATATGTATATATAGTGGTGGTAGCCAGAAACTTGAATGATGCCACTGTTGTTACAGTGCTGTTTTCATAATGGTGAGTGGGGGGAGTGAGGGGGTTGGAGAGCTTGATCTACTTTGGTACCTTACCTAATTTAAAGACCTGCTAAGGATTAGAAGATTTTTTTTTTATCTGTCCTATCTCTTCCTGCCCCCCTTCTTTCTCTTTGTGTGTGTGTATATATGTGTGTGTGTGTGTGTGTGTGTGTGTGTGTGTGTGTGTGTGTGTGTGTGTGTGTGTGTATGTATATATACACAGTGTGTATGTGGATAGATAGTGAGTGAGTGCTGTAGCCTAGTGGTTAAAGCATTAGACTTTGTCCATAACAGCCTGCCACTCTTGGGCCCTTTAACAAGGCTCCTAATTCCCTGTGGGTGCTCAGTTGTGGGAATGGAACACACACACACACATACACACACACACACACACACACACACACACTCTGCAACAGTAGGCCTAGACTAAAGTAATTTATGCTTATTGTCATGGTTTCTAGCCAACATGGTTCAGCAATAGTCAGATGTTAGGAGGATAGAGGTTAAAAACAGGTTTATTTCTTTGTCCACTATGGTGTATGTTGTGAGATGGAACATGGTGACGCTACCATTTCATTTGAGCAGTTTCAGCACTTGTACATGTACGGTGATTTAATATGGTGAATGTGTTGCTCAGCGAGTGGAGGAAGTCTTGAAATCATGATTTTATCCGACAAGTAATTTATCAAGGCAGTATTCCTGATTATGAAAATATGGCATATAAAAATAGAGGATTTTTATTTTTTTATTTTTTTGCGCTTGTTTAATTTAAGACGCACGAACACACATGGCTGTTCAATGGCGTCATTGGTGCTCAGGAGAAGAGGAGAGGGAGGATGGGGTGCGCTGGAGCTCATTAAAATAATGAGTGGTAGTGCTTCATGCTTGGCTCTAGCTTCGACACCTCCATGCATCTCTCAAGGGTGAGGACCTTTCAGCCTAGGGAATAGGGGAAGCATCGAGACAAAGGTCAGAGGTTGTGCCTCTTGACTTTTGGAGGTCATAGATCATCTTCACACTGTGTGCAGCCGGAGATGGTTTTGCTGTAAATTTTGGTGTTTCCTGAAAAGATGGCACTTAAAATTGGTCGTGCCTAAAAATACAGCCAGCACATTGGTGGCGTAGTAGTTTGACATTCGTCTGCAATTGTATGAACTAATTCAATATATTTTTTTATATATATTTTTTTATGTTCCCATTCTTTTTATTTTTTTTCCTCTTTGTTGCTGGCAGTCCTTTAGGGCCTGGTGCTGCGAGCGCGCCCACACACAGCCTGTGTGAGCCTGCTCAGGGCCGCTACATGTTTTCTCGTCTGTGTCTTCTTTCTCTCATACGCCCTCTTTCTTTGGCTCATCTGCCATTGCCCCTCATCTCAGTGCTCTCATTTGCTTCAGAATCACATCCATTTAAGACAGTCGATAATGCACAGGCGAGCAGCACTGTAATACACTCATGCGGGCTCTTCAAGCGCTCCCAAGGCAAAGCCTGTCTGACCTGCCAGATTTTGTATGAGTGTGTGTGCGCGCAAGAGAGCGAGCGAGCGAGCAGCTTTTGTTTACTTACTGCACAGAACAGTATGAGGAACAGAGCGCTCTAGATTGCAGAAGAGGAGGCTACTGTCACGACAGTTGTGGCAAAAAATAGATACTGTAAATTGTCATTAACCTCGACTGCTCTGTGGAAGTTTAATTGTGAGGTCTCTCTCTCTCTCTCTCTCTCTCTCTCTCTGCGCACCCTCCGCACCCACTTCACCCACCCCCCACTCATTGCTGCCTCCCAATCTCTTCTCTTCTCTCCTCTCTCTCTCTTTCTCTCTCTCTCCCTCTCTCTCTCTCTGTCTCATATGCGCTCATGCCCTCTCTCCAATTTCCTCCTTTATCACCTCCTCTGCTTTAATACCTCCTTGTCTCTTTGTCTTATGCACCCCCCCCCCTAATTTCTCTCTCTCTCTTGCTTCCTCCTATGCCCTCTCTTCTCTCGCTCTCTTTGTTCTTCATCATGCCTTCTGTCAACTCTTGTTTTCTCACCTTTTCTATCCCTCCACTTCTCTTTCTTTCTGTGCCATGTGCCTGATTCTCTTTCTCCTCTCACCCTCTTCGTCTCACCTCCATTCTCTTGTTTCCCATAATGCTGCAGGGCAAGGTGGCAGAACAAGGCAGTCACCACACACTCCTGAGCACCCCGGGCAGCCTGTACGCCGATCTCTGGAACACACAGAACAGCAAAGCGCTAAACAACAACGGAGACGAGACGCAGCCTGCTTCAGCTGACAGAGTCTCGCAGAAGGAGGAGGAGCGCAGGAAGCTGCAGGAGGAGATCCTCAACAGCGTCAAGGGCTGCGGCAACTGCTCCTGCTGAGACACACACAAGTTGTTTTTTTGTTGTGTAGAGTCAGATATAGAGGAGGGGAACCTGTGTGCACATACAGTCATACCTGCGACAGACTTCCTCTTATCACGTGTCTGAGTTTAGCCTGAACCGAGCCGTTGTTGATAGACTCTGTAGGTTCAGCAGGTCTCCTGGCTTGGTTTGGTCTTCTGTAGTTTCCATGCACACTGTTCATGCTTTACACTTAACACATTCTATAGGTGTTTAAACATTTTTAAATTCATTTTCTCCATGTAGAAAAGCCTTTTTATCATTGATGTGTACATATGAATATACCCCGCTATGGGTTTGTACTAGAGAGCGCTATCTCGTTGTACAGATACACATGCGTGTCTGATTTTTTTTTTAAGTGAAAAACTGACTGGAAGAAACAGGGACACTTCATATTTTTCCTCTTGAATATAATGTTGAGAGTCTTGTTAATATCAGACGTTTCAACCACTATTCATTTATACGAGTAATATTTAATAGCCTTTCGAAATATCATTTTCGTACAAGTTGATAGGTTATTTAAGAGGACATAATGATTTTCACATTCCTCATCACACATCGACAACAGAATTGACCCCAGGTTTGATTTGCTCGTTGAGAGCGATATTCAGCATAATAACTATTTATTTGGGACTTTTCTTTCCTTCTGCCCAGATATATTGACTGGAAATATTGTCAAATCGCAATAAATATGTAATTTAACTCTAAATCAGCTTTCTGGTGTGGGCGACTTTATAGTCATGCACAAACAGTCTTTGAATTGAATGACATTCAGACGTGTTAATATACACAGTTATGTTGATAAAAACCGACATGCTAATTTAAGTATGGTGAAATCTGAAAGTTATTTACAGTGTAAGGTGAAAACTCTTTGAAAAACATTTACCAGAGTTGTCCTGTCATAATGAGATGTCGGATTTCTGGTCATTAACAGCAGGAGCAAAGGCAACTGTTGCATTGCAAATAAAAACCCAAATAATTATGTAAATTTCAGCCGTGTGCGCTCGTGCTAATTGTTTTGCTATGATGAATGTGTCACTCTTGCTTATGATTGATGTCTGAATGTTGTTGAAGGTCTTATTTGGAAGCTGTTGGCTTGTGTGTAGGTGTGGAGCAAAATTATATTAGACCAGATGTTCGTTGCGAAATCTAATTGTGCAAATGTTCAGGAATCCATATGTTTATGGGGCACAGATACTGCAATTATCTTCATTGGATTCCATAAAGGATGAAATGATAGATCTAACATTTCATTGCATTTGGAAGCGAAACTCCTTTGAACAAGCGGTGATGAAATTAAGGTTCTGGTAATGGTTATGTAGATCAGCCGGACATTGAAGTTGATGTGTTGGAGAAAAGAAAAATGGGCAAGCAGAATGTCATTGACAAGGGCAAAAGACGGGCCTTCGAACGGTTAGTACCTGATAAAAGTGCTCGAAGGAAGGACAACTGGTAAACTGGAAACAAGCACCTCTTAACACACAGAGGAGCTCCTGAAACACAGATTGCTGAAGAATACATGCTGGTTATGAAGGGAAACGCACATGGCATCACTGCTTGCTTTATAGGGGGATATGTAGCTGCCGACTGGAGTCCCTATTACTGAAGAACCTGCAGTGAACATCTGAGCATCAGAGGTGGATCATGGACCAATAGAAATGGGTGGACTGGTCTGATGAATCATGTTTCTTTTACATCATTTGTATTGCCAAGTACAGGTGCATTGTTTTGCATAGGAGAGTCACCATCAAGCTAAAAACAACTTTGGGAGGTACAAGGAGGACCTACACAATATTATACAAATGGTTGTAATGTTTTTGCTGGTTTTACATTTAATTATAACTTTATTTTAGTTTAGTTGGTTTTTAAAATTAATTTATGTGGATTATTTTAAACTTAAGGTTCCCCGGTCCCAAGCCTGGATAAATTGTGGAGGGTTGCGTTAGGAAGGGCATCCAGCGTAAAAACGTGCCAAAATTAAACATGCGGAGGATCCGCTGTAGCGACACCTAACTTGAGAAGCCGAAAGATTTTTTTTAAATTTTAAACTACATCACTAGAAGCTATTTGCAAAAACATGTATAATTGCATTCCATAGAGAACTGACTTCAACAAACAACGAAAAAGAAAAAGAATGAACTCATAAAGCAACAAACAATTTATTATATAACAACACGTATCATTCTGTGGGACCCCAACAACTTTGCAAATTGCATTGAAGAGGCCAGTTTTTACCAAAATATGCTCTATATGGGGAGAAAATGTGCCTCTTTTCCCAGCTGCTACCCCAAATTTGGAAGCACACAATTGTATAGGAAACCTGTTCCAGCATAACAGTACCCTGGTGCACAAAGCGAGCTCCATGAAGACACGGTTTGCCATGCTTGGAATGGAACTCCTGTGACCTGCATAAAGCAAACATCCAAACACCAAAGGTGGATGAAGTCCGGAATTGATGTTTAACAAGCACATATAGGTATGAAGGTCAAGTGTCCACTTTTGGCCATATTGTGTACAACAATAAAAAAAAGACCATTTCATGATTGTAGCTTAATGGTAAAATGTTTCCTCAACACCCAAATGGCTGATGATGGCCATATATTTTTTTATATAATCAAAACCCATAATTAGAAATTCAAGTAATGATTACACAATAATGCAGATGATTATTATTTTTTTAAATCTTCAAAAGGGAAAGTATTTCTTGAGATGATTTTAATCATATTAGTGTTATATGTCTAATTAAAACTAAATGCAGTTTACACACCTGTTGCCTTCTGACCCTGATATATGGGATGGGCTGTAACAGAACCCTTTATTTAATATATAAAGCTTGTAAATGAAGTATCAGTCAATAAAAGTATCATTTTTCTTCTCACAAATCTACATTCCAGAGACCAAGCACTGATTCGTTTTTATCAAGCCTATCCTCTCTCACTTATGCTACCATGCTTGAGTAGCTTTACTCCCTCTCCTGTCATTCAAGCAGCAAGCACAAGCTTCCTTTGTTTTAAACCAAGCTCTTATGTGTATTCTTCTTATTTTTTTATTTTATTTGAAGCTCATACCCGCCTGTCTGCTTGCTGCTGCTATTCACTGTTCCCATATGGTGTGTTACGTGATATCTGTTTAGCCCTGTACACCATGTATGGTGCAACCATATGCTGGGTAGCTGGAATCCTATAAATACATATTTAGAAATATTTCTGTAATTGTGCTTTCTACTCTTCCTTCTATGGGCTAGGATTTTTTTAATTATTATTTATAATTACTTCTCAGGAGCTACTATATCTTGCATAAGTACCTCCACCCCACCACCCCTGATCCTCTCCCCATGTTACAATAGAATTAAAAGAATTAACTATATTTTACTATTCATTTTTGCACAGTGTAACAAAGTGCACATTTATTTTTTTATTATTTTTTTTTTTAAACATATAATTCAATGCTTTAGACCCAGTTGAGACGAAGCCAAACTCGTCTCAAGGATTTGTGATTACCTTTATTTGCGCACATATTTGAAAAGTATCTCATGTACATTCCATTTCTTGGTGAGAGACACAGAACCTGATCTAGCTGTATTTAAGAGATCATATGTAAAGATTGGAGAAATTGGCAAAAGATCAACCATCAGTGAAAGACTCCACTGCTCTGGACTTTATGGCAGAATGACCAGACAGAAGTGCAAGACACACACAAGCATGCATCGAATCTTAAAAAACTTTAAATTTGAAAAAGAAAATAATAAGCGATCTGATTGGATTTAGATTAAGGCCTTGGCATTGACTGAGCAAATGGACCACTTTGGTGTGGTGTTGTTTGAATGCAGCAAAGAGTTTTGTAATTTCACAGTTTCCTGGGTCTTGGGTTTGTTCCTGGAATTGGGTGATGTCTATCAAGAGTTCGCCATGTTCTCATATCCACGTTGGTATCTTCTGGGTTCTCTGTTTTCCTCCCACCTCCAAAAAAACTTGTTAATTGGCTATGATAATTTCCGCCTATGGTTGACTATGTAAATGAGTATGTACATGGTACCCCGTGATCATGGATTGGCATATCATCCAGAATGTTTTCTCACCTCCCAAACACTGTTCAAAGGACAGACTTTGGATCTATCACAAGCCATATAGAGATAAAGTGGTTAATGGGACTACGCAAGTTGCTTATATGTTCAACAAAGCTGCTCCTTCTTCTTCTTTCGGCTTCTCCCATCAGGGGTCACCACAGTGGATCACCCATCTCCATATTACCCTGTCCTCTACATCTGCCTCTTTCAAACCTACTACCTGCATGTCTTTTCTCACCACATCCATAAACCTCCTGCTTGGTCTTCCTCTTTTCCTCCTTCCTGGTGGCTCCATCCTCAGCATTCTTCTTCCTATATACTCCATGTCCCTTTTCTGCACATGTCCAATCTCAATCAGTTTGTTTAGCTAATCCTAATCTCTTTCAGGTTGTATCTAATGCATAGAATAAAGTCCACCTGTGTGCACCTTCCTCCACTCTTATACATCACCCTATGATCCTCCGTCTTCTTAAAATATGTATTCACCACAGACATTTCCATTTTTTAGCAAAATGTACCACCATTTGCCCTTCCACATTACTTTCCTTAAGGCCATACCTACCCATCAACTCCTCGTCACCTCTGCTCTCTTTACCAACACGCCCATTGGACTCTGCCTCATAGCACAACTCGCTATATTTCTAACAAAGCAATCAGTTATATAGTTGATGATCAGCTTTCTTAATTGATTTGCCAGGTTTTTTATTATAGCTTTGTTGACTGTCTGGATTATAGACACACCATCTGAGCTACAGCTTCACTTTCTTACAAGTTGTTTATGACCTCTTGCTTTCCTTTCCAGTCAGTACGATTTAGCGAATGGCCTTCTTGTGACATTTTTGTGGTTAAGCCATATTCTGTCCAGTTTTAAACGATGGATTTCATGGTGCCCTTTGTGATGTTCATGGTTTGTCTAGCTATGTTCTCTAGCAACCTCTGGCATCTTCCTAGAAGCAGCTGTGTTATATTAGGTTCGCGTCACACTTGTAATTACACATGTTTAATGTGAACTCTATTCAACTAATTGTGTGATTTCTGATGGCAAATGATTGCACCAGGGTTTATTTTGTGAAGATTCATAACACATAATCGCATTAATAATTAAAACATAAAAATTGTGGAAAATTTCCTGAGGGGTAAATACTCAAGCAAGGCACTGTAATTAAAGAATTAAAGAATTAAAGAATTAAAGAATTAAAGTCACCAGCTTTTAACACGGTACAATATTTGGAGGAATGACACAGGCCAACAATAAGTTATATTAATTAAAGAAAATGTTTTTTTTAACGACTAATTTTTGGTCAAGCAACTCAAACATTTCCTTAAATTACTTTTTGTATGTTCTATTATTATAAACCCAGACCATTTTAACCAAATGCAGTATTTTAACACGACATGATATAAGCGTTTCCACACTGTATGCCATTTATCTCAATAACTAAATTGAGCCAGCTTACTGCAGAGGCTGCGACTGTGTCAATTTGATTAATTTGAGAGAATTACATACGAAGAATTATGTAGAAAATAAATAAATTCAGAGAGTCTTGATTTAGATTCAAGGATATTCCTGTAAATAATCAGGGTGAACACTAAAAACATATTTTTAATGTAGTTTCTTCCTCCTTTTAACCAGACGCTGGTGCGTTAAATGTCTGATTGTCCAATTTGTATTTTTTTATTTATTTTTTATTTTAGCAAAATGTAAACAATCTTTTCTTTTTCCTATAATAATCCAAGAAACATTTGTAGTTAAAGATGAGCTAAGTGAGATGCATGGAAATCACATTGTTGTTTTTTTCTACTCTAAATAACATCATGTATATTGAAAAAGGACACATTTCTCTAATCACCATGGTTGTTTCTCAGTAAGCTCTGTACCGAGAGAGTCATTTGTGTGAGGCAAAATTTGCAAATGTAGCTGTTTTTTTTTTTGACAGAAGGGCAAATGAACTGTACCAGCCACAGATATCCGTGTCCAACATGAAATGCGCCTGCAAAGATTCAAGAGTTCAGAACATAATGAGGACTTTTCTTTTCACCGTTTGCCGGCATAATGTTTCAACGTAGGCAGGAAATCACACAAAAGGCACTAATAAGGCCAAGTGTGAGTGTATTTGTGTGTGTGTCAGGACTGAGGGGGGAGTAGGGGAAGGAGGTGTAGGATGAGACAGGGCAGTAGGAGATCTACTGCTGATGCATACAAGACCTTTGAAACGGTTATCTTAAAGGCGAGACAGGCAATATTCTGTAGATATGAGAGGTTTCATTCTTTAGTTATAATTAATCTGGTAAAAAAAAATCAGTACCGTTACTGGACAGATAAGGTTGATAAGTTTGAAGATTGTAGTTCACAGTTCTGTATAAATCTGTTTAATCACACCGAGATGTCTTTTATCATTCTGGAAGTAAGCGGAGTACACGTTGCCATGCTGAGCGCTTAGGCAAGCAACTTTGACTTTTTTTTTACACATGAAATATAATTTAATCAAGTTTTAAAAGATGTGTTATGTCAGTTCGATCACATTTAGTAATAAAAACAGGTTAGTTCTAAAAAATAATTATGTAGTGCTGGACATGTGGTGGACTATATGGGACTGTAAGATTCATATATGCTTTTTTGAACATCCAATTCCAAATGTAGTCTTTATCTGCTGTTATATTAACCATCATTTTTCTGGAAAGATGTTCCAGTAGATTTTAGAGTGTGCTTGTGGAGAGTTGTGTTCGTTCAGCCACAAGGGGTTTAGTAAAGTCAGATAGTGATGCAGGGTGAAAAGGCCTGGGTAGCAGGAGCAGTGTTCAGTAGGGTTGAACTCAAGATCTTTCACTGCAGCCCATTTGAATCTTCATAGAGCTGGCTTTGTGCACAGAGGCATTCTCATGCTTGAATGGTTTTGGTCTCTTAGTTTTTACAAACAGAACATTTATTGCTACCTCAGCGTGCTTCAGATTTTGTGGTAGCAGTTTAGTCAAGAACCACATTTGACCGGAAAAATCAGGTGTCCCAATACTTTTCTCTTGAAAGTATATTATGTTAAATCAGACAATACAGTAATTTAATTTTGTAAACAATTCTGTGCAGATAGAGACAGGGCCCTGAACCAACTACTGAAACTGTCACTGCAAGCATAATCATATCCTACCAAGAAACAGTATGTACAGCTGTATTCAATGTTTATCTGAGTATCTATCTCTGTCACTGCATACAGCCTGAACCAGGCTCAGTGTGACTCATGTTGGCTTTTGACAAGCTGAATATACACTAGATATCAAGTCTGGGCAATTCTCTATCCAAATTATAAAAAATGGCACATCTGCTTTCTAAAAAGCGACACACTCCTGACCCTACTACTGGTTCGGTGTAAATGATTACATTATTAATGGAATGAAAAATAATATGTTCTATTAAAAAGAAAAAAAAAAAATCTAAATGCAGATACACATAGTCAGATCAGTGATTTTTTTTTTGCTGTTGTTGTTAAAGAACACTTGCCAAAAAGGTTCACAGGGCATTTCGTTTTGCACCAGGACTCTAATCCCACAGAAAACAACACAGAAATCATGTGAGTGGGAGATTTTTTTATTTTATAGTTTAATAGTTTTATATTTCATACTTACTAAGGGCATGAGAGCTTGTGAAAGAATGCAAGCAATTTGAAAGGTGCATAATTTTGTCCTTTTATTTAAATATAGAAAAAAATGTAACTTTGGTTCGACAGTCTTCGTGTCAGAGCCCATATTCAAATATTATAGTGCTTCACAATAAGTGTAATCATCCCTTCATGAATGTAAGTGATTCTAGGAATAACAACCAGTAACTATGATTGAATGATGAATGATAATTTATTATTAGTGGTTTTGTTGCAGTATCCAAACCAAAATACTAAAATTACAACCAGAATACCATCATGTTTCTGTCAAAAATTCAACAAACGAAGTTGCAGCTACATATGAGCTGTACAAAGAGCTGCATCTCTCAGAGCCGAGTCTCCAAAGAATGAGCATTTAATTAACTCCCAAAAATACATTCATGTTTTTCGTCATTATTAAATGACCGTTCAACAGCAAATCATATGGGTATATTAATAAATGCTTGATAAAGAATTCCATTTAATCTTTATCTGCAGCACTGTGGTACTTACTGGCAGATTCTGAATGCATGTCTAGCAAACTTTCCTGAATATTCTTGAATGAATTAACAAATATTATAAAGTGGCAATTGTTGTTTGCTATAGTAGGTTTTTATGGTCGTCCATGGAAAAGTAAGCGTAAAACATGCGATATAGCTATAATTTGCGAATACAGTTAAGGAATTGTTAAAAACATGTGCCATAAAAAAAGCAAAGAGGTTTTTGCAGTGATGCCATAGAACTATTTTTGGTTCCCTGAAGAACTTTTTTGTAAATGCTTCTTTTTTTCTGATTGTGAGACTGATTGGGCTTAAGAGGACCATTTCTGATGGTGATGGTGATGGTAATAAACACATTCTTGAGCTTAAAATATCATACTACTGTACAACTCACTATTTTTGCAGTAAAAGTCAAACATATTCAGAGTAGTATTTGTAACAATGTGATTGTTAACTGACTTGTGTTGCGAGACCAGACTAATTTGACCAACTGATTGTTGATCAGTAAGAATAGTACTATAGTATAGAACTTGATCATATATATAGACACGTATATGTAAAATATAAAACCAACACTTTGACAAAGAACCATTTAAGAACATAAGAAATAAAATTAGTTTTTAATAGGATTAAAGGCTTACACTGGTGGAATCCAGTGCTGAACTAGGGTGGTATGTAACTCAAAATGCATACCATTACAAAAAAACAAAAAAAACCCCAATAATAATAATCAAATTAAGGCAAAAATTTGGATTAGTTGATTTATTGGTAGAACACTATGTGGTATTAAATAATTTATTAAATGTACTTCAAGACAATTTATTTATGTGTCTGGGGTCAGAGAAGCTCAACAGCTGCTGTTAAAGGGAAATACAGTGAGGCATCAAAGAGACTGTGCAAATGTGCATGCATGCGCGTGCGTGTGTGTGTGTGTGTGTTTGCAAAATGAATATTCATTGAAACCTGTAAGAGGATGCAGTTATTCCCACTGCTCTGTGTAGGAGGGTAAATCCATGTGGATAATGGATGCGTAAAAGTCTCAGTGCTTCCGGTCAAAACAGATATGAATATTCACATGCAGCTAAAACTCTTTTCTTTTAAAGTCAATAGCAAAATGCAACACAACGAGAATAGCAAACATTTGTGGAAGCCCTAAGTACAATTCTGACAATAACGTTTACAGTATGCTTATGAAAGTCGTTTCATTTTCTATTTTTTTTGCTGTAACAATTCAACTTCTCATTTATTATTCATTTCAGTTACTCTAAATATTTTTTAAATGCTTGCCCTGCTCTAACATCTTTACTAGTTTCTAAAAATATATACTTTTAATGAAGATCGTTAAGTATTAGCAAGGATGAAATTTAAAACTGGGTGTACGTTATAAACATGGGCCACATTCATATTATTAAATAAAAATGACCTTTTTCTTGGTATTAATTTGGAAATGTCACAGGGGTCACATGAAAAATTTGATGTTAGAAGTGCAATAAGTCAAGTGACATCTGAGATCTTCAAATCTCTCAATGCAATAAGATAAGACCAAAATAGATGTGAAAGAAATAAACATGTACTGTCATCTAAACACAAGAAATTAGCATATTTTCAGTAAAGAAAAGGGAACCAACAACAGGGCCTTGAGAGATTAAGCCTGAGCTTGAAATTGTGTGAAAAGAATGAATGCTTATTTTCCATTTTAGAATATACATTTCTTCTATTTTAGTTATTTTTATATATATTTTCTTTTAGCTATATTTTAAAAAGCGATTGTTAAATGTTAAAACCCTGTGCTACCAAGTTGAAACGTTATGAGCTGACATTCCAGGACTAGTAAATATTCGACCTTTGATGAAGATTCAGCTCAGCTGTATGATTCATATTAATTAATAACTAAAATCAACCAACCAACTGCAGAAAGAAAGAATAACATTTCTTAAAGTCTTGGCCCGTGCATTTCACACCTAGACTTTAATCTACATCTTAATGCCATCATTATGATGCCACGGCAACAAAAGTGATCAATAATGTAAGAAATGCGATATAACGGGACGCTGCATCACAGACAGGTATATCATACAGTGAGAATGAATGCCATTATTAAAGCAGGAAACTCAATAGCAAGAAATGCAATGAGCACAACACAACATGTCTTTGTTCACTGCAGCCACAGCTGCACTGCACCATGTGCATCATCACTAACAGAGGCATCAATAATAATCACATTTTTGTGCAATTTTTCTATACATTACGGTTTTCCTAGGGATTTGAAAATAAGGAACATTGTGGTTTTGTGCAAATTCGACAGGAACGAAAACTCAAAAGTATAAATTGTTTATGAAAAGTTTAACATCTGTTCTAAACTGTTTGGCCGACCTTTCCGTGTGATGTCCAGCTTTTCTTTAAAAATCTGTTTTATTTAATGTCCTTGTAAGTATATCTGTGACCAAATTAATTTCTTCTCCTCTGTCATCCATTGTGGAATGAAAAAACAGCTACTAATCCATCTGAGCTTCTGCAGTTTGTGACAGATGCGGGTTGCACTCTTTAAGTCCTCTCTTTGACCATCCAATTAAAGGACGTAAAAATGCTGATGTGACTTGACACCTTCTAAAGTGCTTCGTAGTCTGATTGGTTAAAGCAACAGCTGCAGACAACAAAGATTTTTTTTCAACTGCTTTTGTATAAAACTAATACTAAAACAACCAATATGCACTAAAAGCACAGTTAAATATATATGTTCCTTCTAAACAAACACACAAACAAACAAATAAATGGTTGTAGTGGGATCATGAAAATGACCTTAAATGGTAGGGGATTTTTTTTTTGGTCTTGCAGGAGTAGCATTAATGCTTCATGCATAATTCACTCTCTGTGTGGAATTTTACATGTTCTGTGTCCACTTAGGTCCCTCCAGGTTCCTTGATTTCCTCCCAGAAGCATGCTGATTAGTGACGTTAATGGGTAGTGGTGCCCTGCTATGGACTGGTGTCCCATCAAGGGTGAGCTGCTACTTCACACCCAGAGCAGATCCACAGCGACCCTGATATACGGGTATATGATATACAGTATGTAAGTTGAGGAAGGTGAATGAATAGCTGAATAACTTCATGAAATGAATTTCCAAATGTTGATGTGTAAAAATGCTTTCAGAAATATATACCATATATCAGCAGTGAGCAAATATAACCGATTTATGTCAAATATTCTAAGAATGTATTAAGATGTGAAACACATATATTTTACCATCCATAACAATACACTCAACAAAATCTACAATAGACAATACACTTTAAACACAGACTAAAACAAAACAAAACAATGCTTATGTTAATGAAGAGATTAATAAAACTTTAGTCCTTCAGTCCTAAACTCAATTCATTCATATGTACAAATGTATTAAATGTAAAATGCTCTGTGGAAATTGATTAGCCTTTGAATCTATAAAGATTCAAAAGGAACCTACAAAAAAGGTGGAACTTGAGAGAATTGAATTGGTGGAAAATCATGGCTTTGTTGATCTAACTTATCTATTTAATTAGCTCATGTCCTGACCTCTACTTGAGTTTAAGCGAGATGTAGTGCTACATCTACCTGAGTCGAAAATGAAGACCTGCACTCTCCTCTATCAATTTATATTAGAGTGGTTATGTGTCTCCCATCTTCAGCTGTCCACTTTAATGTGCTGAGTATAGCCTCAGACTACTGTTCTACACAGTCAGGAGCGGTACCCGATGTATCTGCCTCTAGAGTAGATGCTTTACATTCTGATACGCTTTTCTGCTCAACACAGTTGTGAAGAGTGGTTATTTGAGTTCCTAACTGCTCGAACTGGCCTGACCTTTCCACTCTGACCATCTCATCTCTAAGGCATTTCATCCTTTCCATAAAAAAATATGGATACATATACGTATAGCCTAAAGGCAGGTTGTATGGTATGTTTGGGGTTTCGAGGTATTGTGTAGTCGCCTGTTTGCTAAACGTGTGTGTATATGTGTTTGTGTTTATGGTGTCCCATTCAGAGAGTGTTATTTCCTTGCTCCAACTGTTTTTGATAGAGGCTCCAATTTTACCCCTGAACAGAATAAATAAACGAGTGAAGGATGAAGGTTAACATTATTAATATGATGATGATGATGATGATAATATTAATAATAATAATCAGGGATGGGCAGTATTTTTTCGATAAATGTATTTTAAAAACATATTTCAAATATAATATGATATCTTGTAATTTCTATTTGATAGGGTTGATAAAAAAAGGGCTTCACATTTTGGATTGAAATGCATTCGTGTTTTGTATTTCTGTAGTTTTAAAATACTGTAAAATGTTTTGTCTACAAAGAACGAAGTCTACATGATGCGGCCTCTGATTGGTGCCTGCTCAGCATTTTGCCCAGATTTCAGAGCAGAAAATCGATCCATATGGAAGAAGGTGGTGAAGGTGGTGAAGAAACGTGCAGCATGCCAGCTTTTAAATATGTTCCAATGATTGATAAATAAATATTTGATTGCTGAATATTGTACCCTCATTTAAGTAGCTGTTTAGTAGGACAGTGATTTTGCATACCATTGCATAAATCACTGCCTGACATATAATAATATTATACAATTTATAATTAACAATGAAATGATTCATTAGTTATAAACTAGTTGCTATGAATACAGGTGCCATCAGTGTATTCTTATAAATGACATGTTTGTCAGTGAGTCAGTGTTGCTGAAGCAAAGTAGGTCCTTCTTTTCCAAACACCAAGTAACCGAATTAGGATACAATAATGAGTCATTCGCAAACTGTTCAACAATAAACTGTTGGTTACTTTAAAACTAATCTTCATCTGGGAGATCACAGGGTTTATGTATGTGAATATTTGATCTGTTGTTGCATATGTCAGATGTATTGTATGACTCTGCCAGAGAAAAGCTGTTGCTATCAAACATTGTTTACTTCATCAACTAAATCATGTAATGGTGAAAGAACAGATCAAACAGGCAAATTGATGGAAGGTTTGCAAAGAAATGTCGCTTCTTGGTGTGGTTTCTGTATTTTGTAGGTTGTTTTGATACACTTAAGGTTTAGGTATTTAGTATTTTATTTCAAAAAACATTTTGATGTATTTTTGCCCAACCCTTATAATAATAATAATAATAATAATTATTATTATTATTAATTTTTTTTTATTTTATTCCTCTTATTATCAATTATCATCAGTCATCATCATGACCATAATTAATAAATAAATAATGATGGTAATGATGATGGATGCTGCTGCTGCTGATTTATTATTATTATTATTATTATTATTATTATTATTATTATTATGACCACAATGAATGAATGAATGAATAAATGAATGATGATGATTATTATTATTATTATTATTATTATTGTCATGATAATGATGATGATGACTATTATTATTATCATAACCAGAATGAATGAATGAACAAATGAATCATTATTATTATTATTATTATTATTATTATTATTATTATAATAACTGAATGAATGAATGAATGATGATGATGATGATGATGATGATGAATATTATTATAACCAGAATGAATGAATGAATGAATGAATGAATGGATGAATGAATGAATGAATGAATGAATGAATGTTATTATCGGTGTTTGTCCAGCTGCTGTGGTTATTTCTGATCAGCGCGCGAGGGTACCGGGGGTAAACAGGTAACAAGGAGTTTACAAGAGCGCGTGCGAACAGGGCAGGTGGGGAGGAGGGGAGGTGGAGGGTGGGGGTTAGCGAGAAGAGAGGGAGGGAAGAGGAGGAGAGGAGAGAGGAGAGGTCCAGCTGCAGAGAGAGAGAGAGAGAGAGAGAGAGAGAGAGGGAGAGAGAGCGCGAGCGCTACGACTTGATACGACAATGGAAGCAGCCTCGAGCAGCCGGTAGAAGACGGCGAGGAGACAACGAACAGCACGAGGGAGGCTTTATGAGAAGAAGAAGAAGAAAAACCCCCAGAAAGAAACGGGATTTAAAGGGAAGACTTCCTGTTTTAAAATGGAGCAGTGAGATCTGGAGGGAGGACCGAAACGAGGCTCGGTCTCCATCACTGAGAGAGACAGCTCGAGAGATCGAGGGAGAGAGAGAGAGAGAGAGAGATCGAGAGAGGCGCGTCCACCTGCTACGATCCGAGGCCCCGGAAAAAAAGAGAACATGGAGAAGTGGGTGCGATGAAGACGGTGGGAAACGTTTATCCGAACGGCCCGAGCTCTCATTCAATGCGGAGTGATTGAAGCGAGTCAGAGGTAAGCGGAGAACCGCCTCAACTTCACGCGCTTACATTCCACTTCCGGTACCTGGACATAAACACGCGTGCATTTGATCTCGCGTGTCCGTTAAATGAGTGTGTGTGTGTGTGTGTGTGAGAGAGAGAGAGAGAGAGAGAGAGAGAGAGAAAGAATGATTGACCAGGCTGCATGCATTCAGAGGATCGTTTGCATGTAAGTGAAATCCTGCATGCATAAGAGTTGACTAATCCCCCCACTGTCCCAATGTACAGTGCTGTGAATCTGGATTAATCTGCAATAAAGGCAGTAGTGTGTGTGTGTGTGTGTGTGTGTGTGTGTGTGTGTGTCTGTGTGCATGTGTGTGTAGGATGACTGGACAAGCCTCTGCCAGGACACTCTGTATTCTTATGAGATTTTAGACTGGGGTAGCACAGAAACCTTTCCATTACAGTAGTATCAAGATTCACAAATCATAGAAACTAATACAGAAATATAGAATGACTTTTTAAAATTGCTAAAAAAAAAAAAGAATTAGACGTTTTTACAGAGGCTGTCTTTTTAAAAGTCATCTTTCTAGTACATTTTCCTGATGCAATAATTTGTCGCCATTAAATGCTACCCAGTTTGGAAGTGTCTTCCTATTCAGCATTAATGATCAGAATCCGAAACCTCTTACTTATGTGATAAATGGTGTGTTAATGCATCTTGGGTGTATACAAACTATGCAAATGGCCTTGGATTTGGATGCAGCATCAAGAGATAACTGAATAGAGCATTATATCACTGTCTCTCTGTCTTGCTTACTGGCTGACTCACAAGTCCATCAATGGGACGGTCTTTTTTTTGTTGTTGTTGTTGTTGTTTTTTTCGCCCCCACTCACTATTTAGTCATGTGCACTTGTTTGTTTTCACTGTGGTCATCACAACAATGGTCGTCTGGACAGTGGCTATGATTTGAATTCATTTCGGGGTTGACCAGATGGTAAAATCAAATGGTGGTTGAACCAGGAACTAGGCTGAGCTGCACAATGTGTAAAGGAGAGAAACGCGCTTATGTAAATAGAGAATGAGGCTGGCGCTGCACCCAGCAAAAAGGCTCCCTCTCTCTCTCTCTCTCTCTCTCTCACACTGAATCACCATTACAGCAATTTTTGGTTGTTATCCCTCATCAAAAACTGGACTTTTGTGATTATTACATCAATTTGTTGACCTAAATATGTTGTGGAAAAAAAAGCATGCAACATTTTCTCGGGCTTCAATTCCGTCTTCAGTATTGATTCCTTTTGAAATTTGCAGCTAATATTGATCTAACTTACCATACATTGGACAAACCGTGCCTGGCGGGTAGGCTTTTAGCGACGTTTGTGCATCTTTTATTAGACTATTGAATATAGGCCTGCCATGCCAATTATGGCCTGCTTGAAGACATGCTGTGCTTCTTGTGCTTTTTTATACTGGGTGTCTTAGTTCAATTCTACTTTTATCATTGTGTTTTGTTTTGTTTGGTTTTGTTCCTAAACAGAGCAGCTCACATTCTTTTTTTTTTTTTGTTTTGTTCTATTTTATTTTGCTTTGTGCTCGTCTTTACAGCTGAGGCAGTGCATTCTTCATTAAAGAAAGTTACTGAAACGACCTTGGCCTAAGGCATTGCTTTCTAGAGCACCATACATTGCAAGAAGAAAAAAAAATGTATTTCTCAGATTAAAGCAAAGCAAACAATTTTTCATCAAATCATTTTTCATCCCACATGTGATGACTCGCTTGTTTCCAGTCAGAAGAATATAATATTGATTCGCATTAGTGTAGTCTCTTTACACAGCCGCGTTATATCTGTAGCATAGCAACATTCCCAAAATAGGTTCCGTTTGTTAATTTAATTAGGAACGGTTTCAAACTGCGGATTAAAACTTAAAGCATTCAAGTCTTCGATCTCGTGCAATTTCATCAGAGGCATTTTGAAGAAAAGAAATTCTGCCCTCGTTTCATTCAACTTTTAATCATCGTCCAATTCCCGCTCACTAGCTAGATTTTTTTTAAGGCAGCTAACAACCGGGGAGTGTGAAAATCACATTAAGCCAACCACCAAACCGCTGCATATGCTACATCACAGGGCAGCTGAACACACTCCGACTCAGAACTGGCACTCTTGGCCTTCAGGTCACAGATTGTCTTGTGCAATCTTCATACCATAGGGAGATTTTTAAGGTTACAGCAATTGTGAGGCAGTTCTATTTTTTTTAAATCTTCTGAACTATTCAGTTTCCATCGAGCGGTCGGGAACTTAATCTTCTATCTCTACAGACACCACCTCAAGAAGCTTAGGTGATCAATTTACCTACACCCATAATCATGACGGTTTCCATAGCAAATCAAGACTTGGTCACGCTTATCTTTTAACATGCTTGCATTGAGCACGCAAGCAAGCTTTTCTGAAACATTTTTACACCAAGGCGTATAATAGGTAATAAAGGTACTATATATCATAATTAATTGTGATAAATAAAAACCTACGCAGTCAACTTTAGTGACGGTCCAGTTTCCAACTGACTGACTTGAAGAAATAATTAGAGTTTGGTTTGTTGTGGTTCTTCATGTATTTATTTTTTCTAGCATCACAGACCGAGTCTGAGACTGATACACAGCTGTTGCGAATTTGATGAGGAAGGAATAAATAAAAACTTTCTTGTCCAGTCATTTCTAAAATAATTCTTTATATATAATAATTTTTTGCTATCAGTTTCTGAGCTAATGTCTCTAAAGCTGTAGCTAGGCTCTAGTCCAAAGAGATGTGTTTACCTTGATAATATATAGTATGTAAATACATGATACACAATTTTACAAACCCACAACAGAGCAGCTACAGTTTATCTGCAGAAGCTGCACCGGTTCATGTTTCGAAAGCTGGATTCACTGACCTATTGACACTAATATATAGATTTTGTGTTATCTCAGGCTACAGGTTCGCACACTTAGTCTTGCTTGTGTGTTAATCTGATTGTGTTGAATAAGGAGCCTCTCCTTGGCTCGGAATGCGCCGTCAGAAACAGGCAAAATTCCTGAAAGTGGGTCACGGATGTTGGTAGAAATGCTGACAATGGCATGATAGTGTAGATTGGGCCTTTGTCCCATCACTAACGAGAGCCCTACTGCACCCTCAACCCTACTGCTCCATAAGATCCGTGCCCTCCCCTAAACACTCCCTCCCCCACAAGGGCTGCTAAAGCGTTCTGTAATTACACAGAGGTGAGATCCAGGGGAGATTTTTCTCAACGCCTTGATTGCATTTCATATCCGTGTGCACTCTGCCTTCCAGACTTCCTCTCGCTTGCTTTCATATTTGCTTATATTCAGCATTTTTTTTCCCTTTTGCCCCATGTTAGTGCATATTAAATCAAGCTGTGGCAAAAATGATATGTGGTATTTATTTATTTATTTGTATTCTTTTCAGACAGACATGTTTTAGTTCAGTACTGTAATCTATGCTAGGCGTGTTTGTGATTGACCAGGGCTTAATGTAAACAATATCACGAACGAAGAGTTTGCATGTCTGCCATTGTACAGTATTGGAGCAGCTGCCGCAGCGTAAGCCTCCGGTTAAGATGTTGCTTTTTGCCTTTTATGCTACAGACAAGCAGACAAGCAGAGTGCACATGGCACAGACTACCGTGCAAACACTACACTTACCCTCACATCCTTCACATTCAGCAGCTCTCTCAGTAAATACCTCATGTATCACCTAATGTTGTATTCTGGTAAGCTTTTTTTTCCCCAGTGGAATAAATGGAACTGTAGCAAGTTTAGTCAAATGGATAAGCAGCACTATTTAGGAATTCACTGTCGAGCCCGTATTAGCTTTATTTATTTATTTATTTTGCATCAAGCCAGCATTTTTACCCGGAAGTGAGTAGTGCACGTTTTTTTCACACTTCATGTAAATTACTCTACTTTAGTAGTTGTGGTCAAGAGCTCCTTGATTAAATTATGGCTCAATCATCAGTGCTGTCAGCAGTAAAATGACTCAGCAATGGGTGTTCGCAGGTGCAGAAGGCATGGATTGTGTCTGTGAAAGCAAGGCAAAGAGATGGATAAGCACATCAATGTTTATGGACTTATTTCCAGTCTGAATGTTGTTTTTTTTTAAAGATTTGTTCTAGCTTTGAGACACCCTGTCTTATGTTGTGCAGGTTTGAAGATGGTTTGTAATTATTCTCACATTTTGTCCTTCCTGTCAGCCTCTCAAAAGGGGGAAATTAGCCTTTGTTAGCAGGCTTTGACTAGGTGGTAAGTGCACGTCCCCTTTTACAGAGCACTGAAAGAATTGGAAGTGCAACTCAGATAGCGGGGGTTCATTCCCTCTAGATCAGCAATGGGCATGTCCCATGTGATAGAGAAACTGGGACCTGCCCAGGACTTTGAGAATGACAGGAGTTTCTTTGTGCACCCCGGCCCTTCATGCTTCAAGCTCTTGTTTCAGGCTTTGGCACGGAGGCCAAAGAGGCCACTTTCTGGAACAGAGAGGACCGGAGAAGGGGCAAGAGGACGTTGTTAGGATGTTTCCTGCACTTCTCATTCTTTTATGGAAAAGGTGGTTTTGTCCTCGTAGAATGGCTACAACTCAACAGAAATCTGCACGCAGGAAGTAGGAGGGCATTCCAGTTGTTTAGATGCTGCGATGACTCATTTTCTGGCTATATATATATATATATATATATATATAAAAAACAGCTGAGGAAATCATATCTCACGTTTTTTCTCTTACGCCTCACACACACACACACACACA